>CM019826.1:119918348-120417464 GCA_009763385.1 Coix lacryma-jobi var. lacryma-jobi | reverse complement strand
CACCGATCTTGCCAAAGGTGCTAGCGCTCTTCCCACCCTGAAGCAAAGCCTACTCCTGAGCAATCAGTTCCCCTCTTGAACTGACTGATCATCATGCCCAACTGCGGCTCACTGCATGACACCCAACTTAGGATGGACCGAAGGTATGTGTTTTCCTCCTCGGTTTGCATCCTGTCATGCCGACAATTGGCAATCTCAAGCTCCATCCCCACGCATCGCTCACATGGAGCGGACAAGGTGCTAACTGAGCTGGCCTTCAAGGCTTCAGCAAGCTTGGCATTAACTCCTGCCAACTCAGTTCGCAAGCTAGGACAAAGCTTGCACGCACCCAACAAAGAAGGCCTCGCCTTCACTTCCTCCAGTTCCTTCTTCAGGGAGGGACACTCTTTGCAATCACCCACCAAGTCTAGCCTACTCTTCAGCTCATCATACACCTCAATCAATGAGGCATACTTGGTTTGCAGGGTGTGAAGGACCGGAAGTGCTACCAAAAAGTGACCAAAGGGGGGTGAATGGGAGCTTCAAATTTCTTTTCAGAAACTTGTTGCCACTGTCTCGAGAAATCAACCCAAGAGCAAACCCTAGAGCTTGCAAGTTTCCATGACCCTAGATGTAGGGTGGATGGTTCCAAGAAGCACAGCGAGACACTACACAACTCTAGAAACCCAATGCAAAAGTCGGAAATCAAAACCGACAACGGACGAACGAACTGCGAACGAAACAGCGCAGAAACACCTGCATTGGAAGCTGGCAGCGTCCGATGTCAGAGCATCGGAAGCTTCCCATGCAAAATCAACAAGTCTGGGACTTACTGGACTGGCATCGGATGCTGGCTACAGTGAAGCCCTAGCGTCCGATGCTAGACCCCCAGCGCGTTCGATGGCAACGGATGCTCTGATGGTCAGCGTCTAATGCTCCGTTAAAATCACTGTCAAATGACACATGGCATCGGACGCATCCGCTAGTATGAACTAGCGTTCTGTGGTCCCGATACAAGCGTCCGATGCTCCCAGAACAATGCTGTTCTTCCGCAAATTCAAACCGATCTCCTCCGAATCGAAAGCTCTAAGGCTTAGACTTGGTATGAGGAGTTCCTAGGAGGTTAGTGAGTTATCCCAAAGAGATTATGGCTCGAACCTAACTCCAAATCGGTGAATTGGAAGAATTCGGGGCAAAGGGAGCAAAACTCGATCCAAAATGAAAATCGTTCGATCTACTAGCTCGTGAGGTTAGAGATGATTTCCTTTAGTGGAAAGAAGTGCCTCGCGATCTAGAACAACTCAGTTCAAATGGATTTGCAAAAGACGCACTGAGAAGAGAGATCGATCAACGGGAAAATCATGGAGAAAAAGAAGAACGCGAAGAACAAGTTCAAAACGCGAATCACAACCACGAATTGCAATCGTGTGGCTACCACACGCTACAACAGTGAGATTACGGTCTCACTTCCTCAAAATCTCCAATACACAGAAGTATGGTTCTCTGCGGATCTCAGTTGCTACAGCAGGGGATTGGGAGAGGAGGAAAACCTAGAAGGCAAAGAGCAAATGACTGAGATTTGATGGGAGGTGGGTGTCTCCCTCTACTTATCCTAATTCTAATTCCCACTGTACCCGTAACTAATTACAGAGCGAACCATCTAAACCCTAGGATTTTTCTATACCAACTCGTGGTAGGTGGTGATCCGACGGCCACGCCCGCACAACTGGTAGCGTTGCCTCGACGCAACCTCATCGATTGCCGCCACGTGCCGCCACCGCTCTGCCTGTCCTTTTCCTAGACTTCGCCCCCGGTTTTGTGGCCCAAACCGAGAAACCAGCCTTCACGATCAACCCCCGGTTTTGAGGCCCAAACTGGGAAACCAGCCATCCATCGCCTGAGTTTTGTCGCCCAAACTCTGAAACCCGCAGCACCCAGGTTTTGAGGCCCAAACCTGAAAACCGTCCTCAGCCCGAGTTTTGTGGTCCAAACTCGGAAACCATCAGCGCCAGGTTTTGAGGCCCAAACCTAGAAACCGTCCACTCGATGGTTTTTTTATGGCTCAACCATCAAACCGATGTTGTAGAGGGGATGCACCGCCCGTGCACCCCGTCCACCCGCAAGTCTTCGCTCCTCGCTGTCCCAGGCTGTCAGCCACCACAGCTGATCCTCAGGCCACCGGTCCCTCAGTCCAGGCCTCACGTCCGCCCTTCGCCACTCTCGGTCCATCGGCATGGCACGTCTCTACTTGACCTTCACCTTGCCTTCGATCACTGTATCCGTGCTCGACACCTGCACAACACAAAGCGAAAAAGAACATGCGCATTATCCCCGTTGACAATCACTCATCACTCGAGACTCGGCATACACCCATGTATCCGCAATCTCCCCCTTGATGAGTCCATTGTCAACTACCAACACAAATCATAGTGGAATAGAAGAAGGGAGAAAGAAGGAGAGAGAACTCGACCAAATGACCCAAAGGCATAGCAAAGCCAAAGAAGATCAAGTGGAAAGAGCAAGACAACTTGGTCCCCAAAGACATGGGCAACGGCTCGACACAACCAAGCAAAGCAAAGCTAGCCTCAAGAAGAGGGTAAAATAGGCTCAACACCACTAGAGCGAAAACTCGAACCAATTGAAATACCAATTGAAATTCAAGCATAATAGAGCTAGCCCTCAAGAAGAGGCAGAACGGGCTCAACACCGCTAGCGAGAAAGCTCAATACCAACTGGAGAGCATAAAGGCAACATCGCTAGTCCCTCAAGAAAGAGGCAAAGGCTCAACACAACTAGCTACCAAAAATGCTCCGAACCAATTAGAGACTTCAGAAACGCTCCGAATCAATTGGAAAATCCAAAATCCGAAAAATCCGAGCCAGCTCAAAACTCCCCCTCCAATAGTGCACACAACCAGGAAATCTCCCTTAGTGATCTATTGATTTGAGAGAATTTCTCCCCCTTATGATTTGGCAAATTTCTCCCCTTAGTTGAAAATGCACTATCAAGTATCTCCCTCTAAATGCATATGAGTCAAAATGCAAGTTAGCAGCTTCAAGAATATAGTCGATATAATGAGAAAATGCTCGACAAAATGCTGATCCGATGACTCAATAATAAGCACAAAATGCTAGCAAAGGCTCAAACTGATCACCAAATACGGAATCTGAACATTGGAGCAAAATGAGCAGTTTTCAGCCAAAAAGGTATTCACCATCAAAATAGCACTAAACATGTATAGACAGGAAGTCAAACAAGTGCTAAACATGTATACAAGGTGAACTACCCCTAGCAAGGTTCAATCATCATGCTATAGAATGAAACATAGACTTGTGTATTCAAATTTTATCAGAGTTGCAGCGGTTAAATTACACAAGTTCAAATTTCAGCATGTGATTGCGAGAGGTTGAAAGCTTGTCATTGCCTAACTTTTCAACTGTGCGAAGCCTATGCAGTAGCAATCAGAAGCTTAAAGCAACAGTTTCGGTCATACACTACACAACTCAAGTTTACTCAAAGTGCAATGAGAAACAGTCTCGATACTGTGATGTGCTGACAAGCACAATCCCATCTCGATCTTTCCAATTCACTTAACTTGGTTCAAATTGAAAGTAGAATATGAACATACTAAGCAAGTGAATGACTCAGAACTAGAGACATAGACAACCTAGCATATATGAAAGCTCGAGTGAGTTGAACACATCCTACACATGCTAGTTGCATATCTCAATGGTGAACAGTTTCATGTTTTAAGGTCATTAAGCAAATTCACCATTTACAAAATAGCTCAGCTCACAACATGTATCAGTGATCAGAAAGAGGATAAGCTGCAAGCATCATCATAAAGCATCGGAGCATACACTAAACAAAGCATAGTCACATTCTAAAGATTATATACATGAAGCTCTGAATGTAAATATGCAAGATGAAATGCAAAGATGCATGATGAAAAACAGTTGAAAGAAAAAGAGTCAGTCT
Organism: Coix lacryma-jobi var. lacryma-jobi; assembly: GCA_009763385.1. NCBI lineage: Eukaryota > Viridiplantae > Streptophyta > Magnoliopsida > Poales > Poaceae > Coix > Coix lacryma-jobi. The sequence continues at coordinate 120,413,507 of CM019826.1, read as the reverse complement.
ATCATACACGAACCAAAATGTTTCCCCTATCTAAAAGGGGAAACACACACCAAGCTCACCTCTCAACCTAGCAAAAGTTGATTGGTCTAAAGGCTTGGTGAAAATATCAGCCAACTGATGATGAGTATCGACATGGCGAAGGTCGATATCACCCTTCTCATAATGGTCTCACAGAAAATGAAAGCGCACATCAATGTGTTTGGTCTTAGAGTGCAGCATGGGGTTCTTAGCAACGCTAATGGCACTCGTGCTATCACAAAGCAAAGGAACGCGAGAAAAGCTCAGACCAAAATCACGCAAAGTGGTCATCATCCAAAGCAATTGGGAACAGCAGCTGGCCGCAGCAACATACTCAACCTTGAAGGACCGAGAAGCTAACCGAAAGCGACCAGAGGGAGGGTGAATGGGAGCTTCAAAATTTCCTTTTGGAAACTAGATGCCACTGTCCCAAAATCAACCCCAAGAGCGAACCCTAGAGCTTGCTAATGTCCACGACCCTAGATGTAGGGTGGATGCTTTCTAGAAGCACAGCGGGACACTAGACAAACCCTAGAAAGCCACGCAAAAGACGGAACTCGAATCCGATCAAGAACGAATGAACCGCGAACGAAAACGCGCGAAACTGGATCGACCGGACTCTGGCCAGCGTCCGGTCAGCAGGGAACGGACGCGTCCGGTCAACAAAAATCGGCTCTGGAACCTTACTGTTCGTGACCGGACTCACGAGTACGGAGCGTCGGTCGAGAGCAGTGCGTCCGGTCAGAAGCGAACACAAGCACGATGAACAGTGGAAGCGGTGCGTCCGGTCAAAACGTGAACAGAGCGTCCGGTCAAGTCACGAACCGAACACGGCGAAGGTGTTCATCGACCGACTCACTGACAGCGTCCGGTCCTTGAACAAGCAGCGTCCGGTCACCCCGATTCAGGCTGTTCGTCCACCGATTCGACTCGATCTCACCCAAAACAGATCCTCTAGAGATCAAACTTGGTGAGAAGAGTCACAAAGAGGTATAGTGAGCTATCTCTAAGAGATCATGGCTCGAATCTATCTCCAAATCGGCGAATCGAAGAATTTCGGGGAAAGAAGAAAAACTTGACCCGAAACTAAATCGATCGATCTCCCTAGACCGTGAGGTTTTGAGGAGGATTCCTTCGGGTGGAAAGAAGTGCCTCACGATCTAGAACAACTTGGTTCAAACGAATTTGCAAAAGATGGATCGAACAAAGAGATCAAGCGACGGGAAATCGTGGTGAAAAAAGGATTCCGCGAAGAACACGAACAAAACGCGAATCACACCCACGAATTGCAAGCCGAAGCGCAAACACACGCTACGACAAGGAGGTTACGGCCTCCTTTCCTCAAAATCAACAGTACACAGAGTTGCAAGTCCTCTGCGGATCTCAGCTACAGAAACCGGATGGGAGGCCGAGAGCAGGAAACCCTAAGTGCAGGAAGCAAATGAGATGGCTAAAACTGAGATAACTGAGAGGGGGAGGAGGGTGTCTCCCCTGACTACTTATCTATTCTAGCTAAGTCTATTTCCTACTCTACCCCTCTCTATTCTAATACAGAGCGAACCAGCTAAACCCTAGGGTTATTCTGGACCAACTCGGTGGTAGGTAGATCCAACGGCCACGCCCGCACAACTCGACGTCCGCGTTGCCTCCACGCAACCTTCCGATTGCCGCCCCGTGCCGTCCCGCTCTGCACCCCCGGTTTTGTGGCCCAAACCGGGAAACCAGCCTTTTCCAGCAACCCCCGTTTTGATGCCCAACCGGGAAACCAGCCCACCAACCTGAGTTTGTGGCCCAAATCAGAAACCCGTAGCGCCCGAGTTTTGAGGCCCAAACTCGGAAACCGGCCCATCACCCGAGTTTTGTGGCCAAACTCGGAAACCATCCGCGCCCAGGTTTTGTGGCTCAACCTGGAAACCGAAGCACCAGGTTTTGAGGCCCAAACCTGGAAACCGTCCACCCGTTGGTTTTCTCTGGCTCAACCAACAAACCGGAGCTGTAGAGGGGATGCACCGCCCCGTGCACCCCGTCCACCGACGTGTCCCCAGGTCCTCGACCCAGAGCAACACCGGTGCCCCGCGCAGTCTCCGCTCGTCGTTGTTCCCAGGCTGCCAGCCACACAGCTGATCCTCAGGCACTCCGGTCCCTCAGTCCAAGCCTCCTGTCCGCCCTTCACTGCTCGTTACATCGGCATGGCACGTCCGCCGCACGGCACGCCCATCCTCATCGCACCCCCAGTCCGTCGGCTACGGCACGTCTCAACTTGACCTTCACCTTGCCCTCGATCACTGTCTCCGTGCTCGACACCTGCACAACACAGCCAAAGAACATGCGCATCAAACCCGTTGACAATCACTCATCACTCAGAGACTCGGCATACACCCATGTATCCGCAATCTCCCCCTTGATGAGTGCATTGTCAACTACACACACAAATCATAAAATGAAAGAAGAAGGTAGGAGGAAGGAGAGGAAGAGAACTCAACCAAATGACCCAAAAGCATAGCAAAGCCGAAGAAGGTCAAGTGGAAGAAGCGAGAACTTGGTCCCCAAAGACATGGGCAACGGCTCGACGCGACCAAGCAAAGCAAAGCTAGCCCTCAAGAAGAGGTAGAACAGGCTCAACACCGCTAGCAGAAAAAAACCAATTGAAAAACAATCAAAAGTCTTCGAACCAATCGAAATCAAACTCGATGCCAAATGAGAGGAAAATGTTTGCTAGTCCCTCAAGATAGAGGCAACGACTCAACACAACTAGCAAACTCCCCTCGACAAGTGCAAGCAACCGGGACTCCCCCTTAGGTCCAACAAAGAGAAGAGCATAACGATCTGAAAATCTCCCCCTTAGCAAAAACTCCCCTTAATTGAACGCCAGGAGACATATGATTTGCAAAAACTCTCCCCCTTAGTTGAAAATGCACTTATCAAGCACAAACTCTTCCCTTGAGCCAACAAAACTCCCCCTTCTAAAATGCATATGAAGTCAGAAATGCAAGTTAGCAGCTTCAGGCATATAATCAAAAGAGTGCAAAAATGCTCTAATCGGTATAGCTCCAATGGCACAACTAAGCACTCAAATAGCGAAGGCTCAAACTGATCACACATACGAAATATGAAGCATATGAGCAAGTGAGCAGTTTTTAGCCAAAAAGATAGTCACCATCAGAATAGCACTACACATGTATAGATAGGAATCCAGACAAGTGCTAAACATGTATACAAGGTGAACTACCCCTAGCAAAGTTCAATCATCATGCATAGGAATGAAGCATATACTTGTGATTTCATTTTTATATTGGAGTTGCAGCGGTGAAGACTTCACAAGTTCAATTATTTAGCATGTGATTGCGAGAGGTTGAAAGGTTGAAAGCTTGTCTTGCCTAACTTTTCAACCGAGCGAAGCCTATGCCGAAGCAATCAGAAGCTTGAAGCTACGGTTTCGGTCATACACTACACGGCTCAAGTTTAACTCAAAGTGCAATGAGAAACAGTCTCGATACCATGAGGTGTTGACAAGCAATCCCATCTCGATCTTTTCAATTCACTAAAACTTGGTTCAAATTTATACATGATATGAACAGACCAAGCAAGTGAATGACTCATAACTAGAGACATAGCAACCTAGCATATATGAAAAGCACGAGTGAACTCAACATATCCTACACATGCTAGTTGCATATCTCAATGGTGAACATTTTCAGATTGTAAGTTATTAAGTAAATTCACCATTCCAAAATAGCTCAGCTCATAACATGTACTAGTGATCAGGAAGAGCATAAGCTACAAGCATCCATATAAGCATCGGAGCATACTAAATAGAGCATAGTTACATTCTAGTGATTATAAACATGAAGCTCAGAATGTAAATGCGTATGCTAAAATGCAAAAGAAAAGAAAGACAAAAGAGTCAGTCAAATATACAAGATCCAAAATGTTTCCCGCATCTAAAAGGGGAAACACACACCAAGCTCACCCTCAACCGATTAAAGGTTGATTCATCTAAAGGCTTGGTGAAAATATTCAGCCAGTTGATGATGAGTATCGACATGGCGAAGGTCGATATCACCCTTCTCCTGGTGGTCTCGCAGAAAATGAAAGCGCACATCAATGTGTTTGGTCTTCGAGTGAAGCACGGGGTTCTTAGCAACGCTAATGGCACTCGTGCTGTCACAAAGCAAAGGCACGCGAGAAAAGCTCAGACCAAAATCACGCAAAGTGGCCATCATCCAAAGCAACTGGGAACAGCAGCTAGCCGCAGCAACATATTCAGCCTCCGTAGTGGACTGAGCGACGCTAGACTGCTTGCGAGAAGACCACGAAACAAGAGAAGAACCAATAAACTGGCAAGTCCCAGAAGTGGACTTGCGCTCAATACGACAACCAGCAAAATCAGCATCCGAATAACCGCAAAGGAGAGGGTGGAGGAAGCAGAATACCAAATCCTGAACTCAGGCGTGAAACGAAGGTACCTGAAAATCCGCTTCACCGCCTGACGGTGAGAGGTGCGCGGCGACGCCTGAAAGCGCGCACACAGACACACCGCGAACTGGATGTCCGGGCGTGTCGCCGTCAGGTAGAGGAGCGACCCGATCATGCTGCGGTACTCCTTCTGGTCCACTGCTTCTCCATCCACATCTGCATCCAGGGCAGTCGTCGTCGACATGGGTGTTGGAAGAGGCTTGGCCTCACCCATATCGAACCGCTTCAGCAAGTCCTTGGTGTACTTGCCCTGGTGCACAAATGTCCCCTCTCGGGATTGCTTGATTTGCAACCCGAGAAAGAATGTCAGCTCGCCCATCATGCTCATCTCGAACTCCCTGCTCATAGTATCTGCAAACTTGGCAACCAGAGCATGAGAAGAACCACCGAAAATGATATCATCCACGTAAATCTGGACCAAGAGCGTGTCTTTGCCTTGCCGGAGGAGAAAGAGTGTTTTATCTACACATCCCATTTTAAAACCCTTAGCAAGCAAAAAGGTTTTCAACCTATCATACCAGGCTCTAGGGGCTTGTTTCAAACCATATAAAGCTTTATGAAGTTTAAAGACATGGTTTGGAAACTTGGGATTTTCAAAACCGGGGGGTTGCTCAACATAAACCTCCTCCTCTATGTAGCCGTTTAAGAAGGCACTCTTGACATCCATTTGAAAAAGTTTGAAGCCCTTGGATGCAGCAAAAGCCAAGAGTATCCTAATAGCCTCCAAACGAGCTACAGGAGCAAACGTCTCCTCATAATCTATCCCCTCCTTCTGACTATAGCTTTCGCTACAAGCCGGGCCTTGTTTCTAACAACGTGGCCATCCTCTCCTTGCTTGTTTTTGAAAACCCATTTTGTCCCAATAGGCTTACAGTCAGGTGGAGGTGGAACTAGAACCCAAACCCGATTTCGCTCAAATTTTCTAACTCCTCATGCATGGCATTAACCCAATCCGGATCCGTCAAAGCGTGTCCAACATCTCGGGGCTCAAAATTAGCAACAAAAGCAGAATGAGCGAAGTGCGAGATTTGCTGTGACCTGGACCGAGTGACCGTTCGTCGATGTTGCCGATCATCTGCTGAGGCGGGTGCTGGCGCTGGATATGTCGTGGCGCCTCCCGAGCTGAAGTAGCCTCCCCCTCAACAGCAGCTGGTGCCTCCCCGGGTACAAATGGTACCGCTCGGGGTGGCGGATCCCACGGCCCCCAGGAAGAAGAGGTGTCGGGGCCGTGAGTCGTCGTCGAGGCCGCTCTTTGCGGCGCGGCAGGTGGAGGGGGTGCTGGATCATCCATACCTTCAGCACCCTCGTCCTCGTCATCAAAAAGAGGCTCACCAACCTCATGATCACCTGCACGCTCAAAACGAGAAGAAGGACAAACCATGGTCTCGTCGAAGGTGACATCGGATGTCTCCATGACTCGGTTAGTGTCAAGGTTAAGTACACGATAAGCTCGAGTGTGAGTGCCATAACCCAAAAACACACCGTCAGAAGAACGAGATTCAAATTTGTCCAAGTTGCCCTTTTTGAGTATAAAACAGTGGCAACCAAAAACTCGAAAATAACTCACCTTGGGCAGTTTGCCAAAACGCAACTCATAAGAAGTCTTTTTCAAGAAAGCTCTCAGAAAAATGCGATTGGAAATATAGCATGCAGTGTTCATAGCTTCGGCCCAATAGCGCCTAGGAGTCCTATGCTCATCAAGCATCGTCCTGGCCATCTCAACAAGGGTCCGATTCTTCCTCTCTACAACACCATTTTGGGGCGGTGTGTAGGGGGAAGAAAACTGATGCTCCAAGCCAAGGCGGTTACAAAACTTCTCAAAATCCGAATTTTTGAATTCGGAACCATTATCACTTCTAATAGCTCGCATCGAGTTCAAAGGGAACTCGTTCTGAAGACGCAAGATCAGATTGCGAGCGAAGGAGAAAGTCTCAGTCTTCTCAGTCAAAAAGAAGACCACGAATATCTCGAAAAGTCGTCAACAACAACCAAAACATACCACTTGCCACCAACCGAGCTCACCCGAGCCGGACCAACAAGGTCCATGTGTAAAAGCTCTCCGGGGTGCGAGGTCATGACCTTAGTCACTGGATGGTGGGGAGCGGCAACCATCTTCCCATGTCTGCAAGAATGGCAAACTAGATCCTTCTCCATCGAAAGCTTGGGCAATCCTCGGATTAGGCCAAGTGAGCTAAGTCTTGCAAGCAAGTCGAAGCTTAAATGACCGAGCCTCCTATGCCACTTCCAAAGATCGGAGGAAGAAGGACTAGCCAAAAGACAGCGAGAAGAACCAAACGACTCCGAGAAATTCGCGCAAAAGACTTTCCCAAAGGGCGAAATCAGACATACAAGATCGCCCTGAGGATCTAAGATGCGACTAAGGTTCGGTTTAAAACGAATCTCATAGTCATCATCAAAAAGTTGCGAAACAGAAAGAAGGTTAAAATGCAGGTTAGAAACAAGAGCAACATCGCGCAACACAAAGTGCTCATTAACCCGCACCGTCCCACGAGACAATACCTTACCTTTACTATTGTCGCCGAAGGTTATGTACTCCTTTCCGGCGACCGGGCTAAGGCTGGAGAACCACTTGGCGTTTCCGGTCATGTGCCTCGAGCAACCAGAATCCACCAACCAAATGTCCTCCAACCGTCTCACCTACATCAATAAAAAGACATAGGGTGAGCATACGGTCCAACACTGGGGTTAGTGAAGTAAGGAGAATACCAGTGTTGGGCCGGCTGCTCAAAAGAACGGTCAGTGTAAAAACTATTCCTAGCCTGTCTACGGGGGTAGCGATCACCACGTACGGGAAAACGTGGTCCGCTGGGGAAGAAGCGCTCACCGCGGTACTCAAACTGCGGTGGGGGAAAGCGCTCAACTAAGCCTCCGCCACGGGGTCCATACCTGCAAAAGCAGGACCCCGTCGGGCACGCTCTCTACGAGATCTACGCCTAGGAGCCTGGGGCTCAACTGCTCTAGCGTCTCTTCTCGGAGCTCTCTCCTGCCTAGGCCTAACAAACTGAGGTGCTGGACCTCTAGGCCTAGTCTCCCTCCTAGGGGTCTCATCTCCTGCCTAGGCCGGGGACCTTGACGTCGGGGCTAGCAGCTCCCCTGAGCCTTCGGCACATGTCCACCATGAGCTGGATGGTACATGTCCGGGTTCTCCATCTCCCGAGCACGGCGCGCCTCTCGCTTGCGCCGGAAACAGAACTCGTCAAGTGACCATCCCTCCCACAGAAATCACACTGGTACCTCACCGCACGCAAAGGGGGTTGTTGGTGACCAGGGCTGTGGGTGTGGTTCACTTTGCCCTTCTGAGGCAACTCCTCCTGGATAGGTGGCATTGTATCCAGCTTGTTCTTTAGGTGGTTGGGTTGGGATGCCACACTTGGTTCTTGGGTGGAGCTCTCGGGAGGTTCCTCAAACACCCCATCTTGGTGGTAGGCTTGACAGGCTCTTTGGGTGGAAGCTTGGCAAGTTTGGGAGTAGTGGTGGAGTTGGGCTTCTCACTAGGGTTCAGACCACTCGACTCTCCAATCTTCCCAAAAGCAGAAAGATCAACACCCTGAGCAAAACCTACACCAGGACCTCCAGCAGCTCGCTTGAATTGGGAGATCATCATCCCGAGCTGCGGCTCACTACAAGAGACCCATGACAAGATGGTCCGAAGGTATGTGTTTTCTCCTCGGTTTGCATCTTGCCATGCTTGACATTCGCAATCTCCATCTCCAAACCCTCACACAAAGCGCACCTCGCCACACAGGTGCTACCTGAGCTGGCCTTCTCAAGAGACTCAATCTTGGCATTCTTCTCTGCCAACTCAGATTGCAAGACAGGACAGGTCTTGCAAGCACCCAGCAAAGAGGGTCTGGCCCTCATCTCATCCAGCTCTCCAACCAACGCAGCATACTTCCTCTCAAAGTGAGAAGGTCAGTCATGTGCGTGGTGCACGACTCACACTCAACCTCTCCGACACAACCACGGTGGACTTGGCAAACTCAAGCTCTCTCACCGTGTCCTCCCACTTCTGCCTAAACTCCTTGCGCTCTCTAGCGGCACGCCTAAGCAACTTGTCTTGACTAAGGAGCGCGGCAGTAAGCTTCTAACTCAGCAGAGAAAGCGTCGTGGGTGAGGGATACCTGGGAGGTGTCGTCGTCGTCGTCCCGAGGGGTGTGTTCTAGCTTGCCGTCGACCTCATCACCGAGCGCCATGGTGCAGAAGCCGTCGTCGTCGGCGAAGAAGCAGAGACCGTTCAGCTTGTCCTCGATCCTCTTCTTCTTCTCGGACTCGTCATCGCTTGATGAAGCGGAGTCGTCATCCGAGCCGTCGACGTCGCTGAGCGTGGCGAAGAACGCACGCTGCTCAGCCTGGGCCTTCTCCAAGTACTTCTTCTTGATGTACTCCTTGTCGAAGCCGCCCCTCCGCTTGTGCCTCGCGGGGGGACGTACTTCTCCTTGCGCTGCGGAGTCGTACTTGTGCCCATGATCGCCCTTCCCCGAGTGCTTGTTCTTCTTGGGGCAGTTGGCGATGAAGTGGTCGGGGTCGCCGCACTCATAGCATCCTGAGCGTCCTCCTCCACGGCGACGGTTCATGCGGTTGTTGTGGAACCGCGAGAACCGGTTGGCGAGCATTGCCAACTCGTCATCCCCCAACGACTCAAGCTGGTCCTCTGTAACAGAAAAGAGAGTGAAGAAAGTGCAAAGCCAGCAGAAGGGTTAGAAGAGCCAGAAACCAAAGCCATAGTCGGGCCAGAAGGATTCGCATAAGAAGCCCTCGACATGGCGTCAATCTCACTGGACTTGAGCTTACTAAAGAGCTCGTCACAGGTGAGGGTCTCATAGTTAGGCGATTCGATGATCGCCTGAACCTTGGAATCCCACACCGACCGATCAAGAGTGTGCAAGAGCTTCAAAGCACGCTCATGATCGTCAAAAGGCAACTGCTCCTTGTTAGCCCTCATCCTGTTGACAATCACCTGAAAGCGAGCGAATAAACTTTCTATGCTCTCGCCAGGCTGATGTCGAAAGTTCTCATACTCACGCTTGAACGACTCGTAGAGTCGGGTTTTGACTTGAGAGGTGCCCTCATGGAAACGCATGAGGGTGTCCCAGATCTCCCGAGCCGTAGTAAGGTGAGAAACACGATCAAACTCACCCATGCTCAAACAAGAAAAGAGAGCATTACGGGCTCGGCTATTGGCATCGTGCTCATCGATCTGTTGCTGAGAAACACGAGCAGCCAAGACCACGTAATCAGCAGAGTTGCAAATATCCCAAATAGAAGCACCCAAACTCTGCAGATAGGCCGACATGCGTATCTTCCAATACGCATAGTTCGTCCCATCAAAGAACGGCGGTTTGCCCACGCCGCGATCCATGTCGCCTTCGGTGGATCTGGAACCGGCTAAGGTGGAAGATCCTTAACCTGCTCCGATACCAATTGAAGGACCGAGAAGCTAACCGAAAGCGACCAGAGGGGGGGTGAATGGGAGCTTCAAAATTTCCTTTTGGAAACTAGATGCCACTGTCCCAAAATCAACCCCAAGAGCGAACCCTAGAGCTTGCTAATGTCCACGACCCTAGATGTAGGGTGGATGCTTCCTAGAAGCACAGCGGGACACAAGACAACCCTAGAAAGCCAACGCAAAAGACGGAACTCGAATCCGATCAAGAACGAACGAACCGCGAACGAAAACGCGCGAAACTGGATCGACCGGACTCTGGCCAGCGTCCGGTCAGCAGGGAACGGATGCGTCCGGTCAACAAAAATCGGCTCTGGAACCTTACTGTTCGCGACCGGACTCACGAGTATGGAGCATCCGGTCGAGAGCAGTGCGTCCGGTCAGAAGCGAACAAGCACGATGAACAGTGGAAGCGGTGCGTCCGGTCAAAACGTGAACAGAGCGTCCGGTCAAGTCACGAACCGAACACGGCAAAAGTGTTCATCGACCGGACTCACTGACAGCGTCCGGTCGTTGAACAGGCAGCGTCCGGTCACCCCGATTCAGGCTGTTCGTCCACCGATTCGACTCGATCTCACCCAAAACAGATCCTCTAGAGATCAAACTTGGTGAGAAGAGTCACAAAGAGTATAGTGAGCTATCTCTAAGAGATCATGGCTCGAATCTATCTCCAAATCGGCGAATCGAAGAATTTCGGGGGAAGGAAGAAAACTTGACCCGAAACTAAAATCGATCGATCTCCTAGACCATGAGGTTTGAGGAGGATTCCTTCGGTGGAAAGAAGTGCCTCACGATCTAGAACAACTTGGTTCAAACGAATTTGCAAAAGATGGATCGAACAAAGAGATCAAGCGACGGGAAAATCGTGGTGAAAAAGGATTCCGCGAAGAACACGAACAAAACGCGAATCACACCCACGAATTGCAAGCCGAAGCGCAAACACACGCTACGACAAGGAGGTTACGTCCTCCTTTCCTCAAAATCAACAGTACACAGAGTTGCAAGTCTCTCTGCGGATCTCAGCTACAGCAGGGGATGGGAGAGCAGGAAACCCTAAGTGCAGGAAGCAAATGAGATGGCTAAAACTGAGATAACTGAGATGGGGGAGGAGGGTGTCTCCCCTGACTACTTATCCTATTCTAGTCTAAGTCTATTTCCTACTCTACCCCTCTCTATTCTAATTACAGAGCGAACCAGCTAAACCCTAGGGTTATTCTGGACCAACTCGGTGGTAGGTAGATCCAACGGCCACGCCCGCACAACTCGTCCGCGTTGCCTCCACGCAACCTTCCGATTGCCGCCACGTGCCGTCCTCGCTCTGCACCCCCGGTTTTGTGGCCCAAACCGGGAAACCAGCCTTTTCCAGCAACCCCCGGTTTTGAGGCCCAAACCGGGAAACCAGCCCACCAACCTGAGTTTTGTGGCCCAAACTCAGAAACCCGTAGCGCCCGAGTTTTGAGGCCCAAACTCGGAAACCGGCCCATCACCCGAGTTTTGTGGCCAAACTCGGAAACCATCCGCGCCCAGGTTTTGTGGCTCAACCTGGAAACCGAGCACCCAGGTTTTGAGGCCCAAACCTGGAAACCGTCCACCCGTTGGTTTTTCTCTGGCTCAACCAACAAACCGGAGCTGTAGAGGGGATGCACCGCCCGTGCACCCCGTCAACCGACACGTGTCCCCAGGTCCTCGACCCGAGCAACACCGTGCCCCGCAAGTCTCCGCTCGTCGTTGTCCCAGGCTGCCAGCCACCACAGCTGATCCTCAGGCACTCCGGTCCCTCAGTCCAAGCCTCACGTCCGCCCTTCACTGCTCGATACATCGGCATGGCACGTCCGCCGCACGGCACGCCCATCCTTCATCGCACCCAGTCCGTCGGCACGGCACGTCTCAACTTGACCTTCACCTTGCCCTCGATCACTGTCTCCGTGCTCGACACCTGCACAACACAGGCCAAAGAACATGCGCATCAAACCCGTTGACAATCACTCATCACTCAGAGACTCGGCATACACCCATGTATCCGCAAACCTCCGTGGTAGACTAGGTGACACTAGACTGCTTACGAGAAGACCACGATACAAGAGAAGAACCAATAAACTGGCAAGTCCCAGAAGTGGACTTGCGCTCAAGTCGGCAACCAGCAAAATCGGCATCAGAATAACCGCAAAGGGAGAGGGTGGAGGAAGCAGAATACCAAATCCCAAACTCAGGAGTGAAGCATAAGTACCTCATAATGCGCTTGACCGCCTGACGGTGAGAGGTGCGTGGTGACGACTGAAATCGCGCGCAAAGACACACCCGAACTGGATGTCCGGGTGTGTCGCCGTTAGGTACAGCAGCGACCCGATCATACTCTGGTACTCCTTCTGGTCCACAGCTTCTCCATCCTTGTCCGCATCTAGGGCCGTCGTGGTCGACATGGGTGTTGGAAGAGGCTTGGCCTCACCCATATCGAACTTCTTCAATACGTCCTTGGTGTACTTGCCCTGATGCTCGAACGTCCTCTCTCGGGATTGCTTGATTTGCAACCCGAGGAAAAATGTCAACTCGCCCATCATGCTCATCTCAAACTCCCTGCTCATAGTATCTGCAAACTTGGCAACCAAAGCGTGAGAAGAACCACCAAAAATGATATCATCCACGTAAATCTGGACCAAGAGAGTGTCATTGCCTTGCTTGAGGTGAAAGAGCGTTTTATCCACACATCCCATTTTGAAGCCCTTAGCAAGCAAAAAGGTTTTCAACCTATCATACTAGGCTCTAGGTGCTTGTTTCAAACCATACAAAGCTTTGTGAAGTTTAAAAACATGGTTTGGAAACTTGGGATTTTTGAAACCGGGGGGTTGTTCGACATACACCTCTTCTTCTATGTAGCGGTTTAAGAAGGCACTCTTGACATCCATTTGAAAAAGTTTAAATCCTTTGGATGCAGCAAAAGCCAAGAGTATCCTAATAGCCTCCAAACGAGCTACAGGAGCAAAAGTCTCCTCATAGTCTATCCCCTCCTTCTGACTATATCCCTTGCCTACAAGTCTGGCCTTGTTCCTCACAATGTGGACATCCTCTCCTTGTTTGTTTTTGAAAACCCATTTTGTCCCAATAGGATTACACTCAGGAGGAGTTGGAACCAAAACCCAAACCCGATTTCGCTCAAAGTTTTCTAACTCCTCATGCATGGCATTGACCCAATCCGGATCCGTCAAAGCGTGTCCAACATCTCGGTGTTCAAAATCAGCAACAAATGCAGAATGAGCAAAGTGAGAGATTTGTTGTGACCTGGACCGAGTGACACGTTCGCCGATGCTGCCGATCATTTGTTGAGGCGGGTGTTGGTGCTGAATATGTCGTGGCGCCTCCCGAGCTGAAGATACCTCCCCCTCAACAGCAGCTGGTGCCTCCCCGGGTACGAACGGTACAGCCCAAGGCGGCAGATCCCACGGCCCTCATGTCGAAGAAGAAGAAGGATCGGGGCCGTGAGTCGTAGTAGAAGCCGCTCTTTGCGGCACAGCAGGTGGAGGTGATGCTGGGTCACCCATGCCTTCAGCATCCTCGTCCTCATCATCAAAAAGAGGCTCACCAACCTCATGATCACTTGCACGCTCAAAATGAGAAGAAGGACAAACCATGGTCTCGTCGAAGGTGACATCAGATGTCTCCATGACTCGGTTAGTATCACGGTTAAGTACACGATATGCACGAGTATGAGTGCCATAACCCAAAAATACACCGTCAGAAGAACGAGACTCAAACTTGTCCAAGTTTCCCTTTTTGAGTATAAAACAATGGCAACCAAAAACTCTAAAATAACTCACTTTGGGCTGTTTTCCAAAACGCAACTCATAAGAGGTCTTTTTCAAGAAAGCTCGGAGAAAAATGCGATTGGAAATGTAGCATGCAGTGCTCATAACCTCGGCCCAATTTCGCCTAGGAGTCCTATGCTCATCGAGCATCGTCCTGGCCATCTCCACAAGGGTCCGATTCTTCCTTTCTACAACACCATTCTGAGGCGGTGTGTAGGGAGAAGAAAACTGATGCTCTAAACCCAAAGAGTTACAAAACTTCTCAAAATCTGAGTTTTTAAACTTGGAACCATTATCACTACGGATAGCTCGCATTGAGTTCAAAGGGAACTCATTCTGAAGACGCAAAATCAGATTGCGAGCAAAAGAGAAAGTCTCGGTTTTCTCAGCTAAAAAGAAAACCCACAAATATCTCGAAAAGTCGTCAACAACAACAAGCACATACCACTTCCCCCCAACCGAGCTCACCCAAGCCGGACCAACAAGGTCCATGTGTAAAAGCTCTCCAGGGTGCTTAGTCATGACCTGAGTCACTGGATGGTGGGGAGCGGCAACCATCTTCCCATGTCTGCAAGAATGGCAAACAAGATCCTTCTCCATGCACAACATGGGCAATCCTCGGATTAGGCCAAGTGAACTAAGCCTTGCAAGCAAGTCGAAGCTCAAATGTCCTAGTCTCCTATGCTACTTCCAAAGATCAGAGGAGGAAGGTCCAACCAAAAGACAACGAGAAACTCCAAATGACTCCGAGAAATTCGCACGAAAGACTTTTCCAAAGGGCAAAATCAAACAAACAAGATTGCCCTGAGGATCCAAAATGCGACTGAGATTCGGTTTAAAATGAATCTCATAGTCATCATCGAAAAGTTGCGAAACAGAAAGAAGGTTAAAATGCAAGTTAGAAACAAGAGCAACATCGCACAACACTTAGTGCTCATTAACTCGCACCGACCCACGAGACAACACTTTACCTTTGCTATTGTCGCCGAAGGTGATAAACTCCTTTCCAACGACCGGACTAAGACTGGAGAACCACTTGGCGTTTCTGGTCATGTGCCTTAAACAACCGGAATCCACCAACCAAACGTTCTCCAATCGTTTTACCTACATCAATAAAAAGACATAGGGTGAGCATACGGTCCAACACTGGGGTTAGTGAAGTAGGAAGAATACCAGTGTTGGGCCGGCTGCTCAAAAGAACGGTTAGCAGAAAAACCATTCCTAGCACGCCTACGGGGAAAGCGATCACCACGCATAGGAAAATGTGGTCCGCTTAGGAAAGAGCGTCCATCGTGATACTCAAAACGCGGTGGAGGGAAACGCTCAACAAAGCCACCGCCACGGGGTTCGTATCCTGCAAAGTCAGGACCTCGCTGGGCAACACCTCCCTGACGCCTAGGACCTTGAGGCACTGTACCTCTAGGCCTAGCAGCTCTCCTCTGAACATTCGGCTCATGCACATCATGGAAAGGATGGTACATATCCGCATTGCTCATCTCCCTGGCACGACGCTCCTCTCTCTTGCGCCGAAAGCAGAACTCACTCAAGTGTCCATCTCTCCCACAGTGCTCACAATGGTACCTCACCGCTCTCATAGGGGGTTGTTGGTACTCACGGTAGTGGGTGTGGATCACTTTGCCCTTTTGTGGCATAAGCTCCTCTTGGGTAGGTGGCATTGTGTCAAGCTTGTTTTTCAGGTGATTGGGTTTGGGATGCCAGACTTGTTTCTTGGGTGGAGCTCTCGGAGGTTCCTCATACAACTCCATCCTTGGTGTTAGGCTTGAGGGGCACTTTGGGTGGTATCTTGGTAAGTTTGGGAGTAGTTGTAACACCTCTGGTGTTTAATAAGTAATTAACGTGACATGTCATCATCATTAGTCTTTAATCATTCTTGCCATGCATTTAAGTTTGCTTAATTTTTGTGTAGATCTTGTTCAGTTAAGTGTTTTGATGCTGTGTTATGAGGACCAAAATTCAAAAATCAAAATAAAATTTAAATTCCTTTTGAAAAACCCCAAATTTCCAAACTCTAGTTTTACCCCTTTTTCTAATTCAAAAGTTGTTCAAAATTTGAAGTTGGTCCTTTTAGCAAAGTTGTAGATCTCAAATTCTAAACAACTTTGGTGTTTTGAGTTTTCCTTGTGCAGTTCAAAGTTTAGGAGTAATTTTCAAGATTTCAAAAGAAGAATAGATTTTCACTGTGCGCAGCTGGAGGACCCCTACCTTATCCTCACCCGGCCCCTACCTCTCTTTGCCCGGACCCCCACCGTCCTTTTGCCCGGACCCCCACCGTCCTTTTGCCCGGACCCCCACCGTCCTTTTGCCCGGACCCCCACCGTCCTTTTGCTCGGACCCCCATCGTCCTTTTGCCCGGACCCCCACCGTCCTTTTGCCTGGACCCCCACCGTCCTTTTGCCCGGACCCCCACCGTCCTTTTGCCCGGAACCCCACCGTCCTTTTGCCCGGACCCCCACCGTCCTCTTGCCCGGACCCCCACCGTCCTCTTTGCCCGGACCCCCACCGTCCTTCGCCCGGACCCCGGCATCACCCCGCGCCTATAAAAGCCACCAAGCTCCCCATTGCCACCACCAACACTTCCTCGCCAACCCAAGCCATCAGGCAGCCCCAGCGCCCGCCAAGGCCGCCACTGCCTTCGCCTTGAGCTTCTCCACCTTCCCAAGCCACCAATTTCACCCCTCCGTCCTTTCCTTCGCCGGCGCAGCGACTCCCCTCCAACTCCGGCGAATCGCTCGAGCCTCACCCTCGAGCCAACCTTCGAGCCAACCCTCGAACCGCACACCCTCGAGCGTCCCCTCGAGCCACATCCCTCGAGCCGCATCTCCCGAACATGCCAAGG
The DNA here is from genome assembly GCA_009763385.1 of Coix lacryma-jobi var. lacryma-jobi. Classification (NCBI taxonomy): domain Eukaryota; kingdom Viridiplantae; phylum Streptophyta; class Magnoliopsida; order Poales; family Poaceae; genus Coix; species Coix lacryma-jobi. The sequence continues at coordinate 120,396,892 of CM019826.1, read as the reverse complement.
CCAGCCTCGAGCCTCACCCTCGAGCGTCCCCTCGAGCCTCACCCTCGAGCACGCCTGTGAACCGCGCCCCCTCGAAGCAGCCGAGCCCCACCCTCAGCCTCGGGCGAATCGCAGCCACCCTCGGACTGAGCCTCGAGCACGCCGAGGCTACCCTCGAGAGGTTAGCCGAGCCTCCGCCGAGGCCTCGCCACCATCGAGCTCCCGCCTCCGACCCTTGCACCGCCTCGCCGAGCCTCGTTTCCAACTCCTGGTGAGCCCGCGAAGCTATCCCCACCCTCTGTCTTCCCAGCCGAGACCTCGAGCGACCGGTCCGCTGTCCGCCTTACAGGCAAGCGCGCCGAGCCTCGAGAGAAGCACAGTTTTCCTTTTCTTTTAAAAATATGAATAGTGTTTTGTTTTCTTCTTTTTGTGAGGTTTAATCTGTTGTTCTAAAAATCTTGAGATAAATGTTGTGTGTTCCTTGCTCTGTGTAGTATTTTAGAAAAATAAGAAACTCTACTTTTCTGCAAAGTTTAAAATATGAAAAATCCTCCTTTTAATTAATAAATGGATAGTTTTAGGTTTTTAGTAAAACATGTATAGCTCCAAAGGTCATGAAATTTGTTTTGTCATCTATTTACACCATGATGAACCTATGAGATTAATTTGGTAAATTTTGGGATAACTGTATAAAATGATCTTTTAAAATAAATTAGGAAAAACAGAAAAGTAATCATGGTGTGACCTTTTGGATTGTTTGCTGTTCATAGACCCCACCCCTCTGGTCTATGATGATTGTGATGCCTTGCAATGTTTTGTAAATAATGCTTAATAAGTTTGTTTAATCTTGCTTAAAAAGATAAAGATAATTAATCTTTATGTCTATCCTAGAAGTTACTCACATGTTAGAAAGTTGTACTCTAGAATCAGTAGTCTTGTCCTGCACCTTAGCATGCATTCCATGGCATCATGTTAAAGCATACATCATTTATCCACGTGTAGTATCCAAGAGTGTTGAAGTCGTGTTGATCAAGCTCTGGTGTTCACCATTGTCGAACGAGCCTCGGAGGAGGGTTCTTGTTGGACAGGCTTCGTCGAAAAAGACTTAACTTCAAGCAGCAAACGAACTAACTTGTGTCAATCTTTCTTGGATCTTATCTTCCCTGCAACGAAGGCAAGCCCCGGTGCATTTAACCCTTCCTTGGTTTTATAAAATGTTTTCCTTAAATGCTTTTGAGTTAAACTACTGCATTAGGTTATAGGAGTTGTGTGATGACCTATTACCTGCATTATTTACCTCCACCAGAAGATCCACCAGCCCTGCTTTAAAACTATTTGCAAAATGCTTAGTGATGCTATACTATAGATTTGCAATAAAATGCCATTTTCAAAAGTGTGATCACTGAAAGAATCTTTATGGGAATTTGGCTTTACTTCCCGTTCGATGACTGCTTGCCTAGCTAGCATGTGGTCATTGTCGAGAAGAGGTTGTCCGCGCGTACGGTGCCGTCATGTTGTAGTCCGGGACTCAACAGTTGACACCGACCGGGACAGGGTTGAAAAACTGACAGGACTATTACGCTTGGGTGAGATATAACCAAGGTGTAGCTCTGGCTGGAAAATTAGGGACCATCCGTATGGGGGCCTGCTGGCCAAGACTTGCAACTATTCACATACTACGGAAAGCTCTGGCTCCGAGGAATCCTTTATTGGACCGACAACCGCGCACTGGGAGTGGAGAGATGGCGGAAGTAGCATGTACCCACGTGGTCGTCGTACCTGGATAGGAGTGGTGTACTATACTTCCGGGTGGCGTAGGACCGGGCCCAATCTTGGAGGAATCGTGGTAGACGAGTTGGCATATGCAAGCTTGGGTGCTACAAATGCAGTGTGGATATGGATCCTCAGCTGAGTATTATTTATCCGGATTAACGTTGCTCCTCGGTTATGGAGACTTGGTCACTGACTGTCAACGGAGAGTGGTTCTCAACTAGGTATGTTTTGAAATGTAAAATGAATCATTGACAATGAAGAATTGAGAAATGCTTGAATCTTTCCAAAATAAAACAAGGTTTACAAAATGCTTTTTCTGCAAAATACTTAAGCCTTACCTTGACTACCCTAACCCTTTCATTCCTGAGTCTTCTCCCTTTTTCTTTAGTCGGGTAAGTCTTGTTGAGTACCCCAGTACTCAGGGTTTGTTAATCCCCTGTTGCAGGTTTCTATTAGGTGGTGTTGATCATGATCATGTCAGTGGGCTTGACGTGATCTGGTTGTTCCTCTTCTCCAACTTAGGTACTCCGCCTAAGTGTGGTTCTGTCATACTACTCTACTTCCGCAATACCAGTTATTTTTATGTAAAAAGTAACATCTTCATAATTTGTAAAGTTTATCTATCTTGCTTCCGCACTCCGATGGTATTTTGTATCAACTGTTGTAATGTTGTAATTATTCCAACCTTCATGATGATGGTCCTGTGGCTCGTGAGTAATTCGGGGTCCTCTCGGGGACACCCGACGGATCTTTCCAGTAACGTGTTTCATTTGCACAGTCATTGGGCTCCCTATGACGATGACGTGTGCAAGTGGGCCACATTATTGGGCGGTTCCGTCACAGTAGTGGTGGAGTTGGGCTTCTCACTCGGGTTGAGACCACTCGACTCTCCAATCTTGCCAAAAGATGATGCGCACTCAACACCCTAAGCAAAGCCTACACCTGGACCTCCAGCAGCATGCTTGAACTGGGAGATCATCATCCCAAGCTGCGGCTCACCACTAGACACCCATGACAAGATGGTCCGAAGGTATGTGTTTTCTTTCTCGGTTTGCATCTTATCAAGCTTCACATTGGCTATCTCCATCTCCAAGCCCTCACATAAAGCGCATCTAGACACACAAGTGCTACCCGAGCTGGCCTTCTGAAGAGACACAATCTTGGCATTCTTCTCTGCCAACTCGGATTGCAAGCCTGCACAAGACTTGCACGCACCAAGCATTGAAGATCTAGCTCTAAGCTCATCCACCTCTCCTACCAACACAGTATTGACACCAGATTTTCGTACGCACGAGGATATGACAAGTGGTTCCAGCCAGCAGAGAGGAAAGGATTCGGCAAGCAATCAGGCGGCTATTTGGCCTTTAGGGTCTCGGTGAATGCCTGTGCGGTCGGCTATTTTACAGAGCGGTGGCTCCGTTCGGGAGATGGATGTTGCGAATAAAGTCGGTTTGCACAAAAATACACATGACAATGGAGGACGCCGAAGAGATTAGGAATATGATTTGTATCTTTCCATATTTTATTATGTAAATCGTAATCGTCTAGGACTCGTGTTTCATCCAGGGTATAAATATAAACCCTCGGCCATTGTAAAACTGTTCACAACCATATCAATACAAAACCGACCCTGTGCCATCTTCGAGTCCTTAGTCGTGTCGTCGAGTTCTTCGAGAGGAATCATCGATCCATCGACCTCCGTAAGTCCCGGCAACCTTGCTATCATGTCTAGTATCATGCGGTGGATTTAGATATGATGCAAGTAGTCTCGTTCATTAAGCTTAGTATTGTGCGACGGATTTAAGCTTATGACGGGAGGTTTTTGTTTGTGCCTTGTATCATGCGGCGGATTAAGTCATGATTAAAAATAGTTATCGGCTCTATTAGACTTGGCAGATCTGATAGATTCATTAAGTTATCATGTGTTATATGTTTTATTATTTAATTCTTATAACACTCTTTTGCCCAATCTAGATTGATCTTTGTTCGGCCCTGTTTTACAAGCTTGCTTGTGTTTTCGTTAATCATAAGATCATGATGGCCGGATCAACTTCCAATCTAGATTGTTACATGTTGCAGGTTTATGCATGTTTGTTACGATTAGACTTTGATAAGACTAGGTATCGTGCGGCAGATGCAGGTTTTAGATTGGCCCGATCATGCTTGCTTGTTTGTTCCTTCTTCATGGACCCCAACTCGGCTAGTTTGCCGATCTTGGTTAAGCTTACGCGAGTAATGAGCTTTTATAGATCTGTTCAAATACATGCATGCTTTTAGCTTGTTATAATTAGATTGTATCATGCGGTGGATTAATCTAATTATAAGAAGTAGTGTAGACTTATGGCAAGTGGTATCATGCGGTGGATTAGTTTCGCTTGAGTTTATGCTTGACGGGTTTATGAAGGCTAGACGTGCGGCAGACTAGTTGGATTAACCTATGCATGTGTTATTTGAATAGATTTATATTTGCAAGTTACCTGTTTACAATGTTTTGTTGATACTTTTCATCTATTCAAGCATGTCTTTCTTTACATGTGCATTCGGCAGTTAATATGCTTTACATACCCTGTTCTCATACTAGCCGAATAACTTTATAAACATCCTCTGACAGACAGCTTCTATAGCTGTATGCCGTCGAGATTGGCTTTCAAAGCTGTACATATGGAACTGTCTGGTCTCACCCGACATGTTCCATTGGTATTCTCACAGTTTTATCCCTTGTTGGTTTTCAGGTCAAACCGACTGGCACGTCTCCGGATTCAACACACTCCGGGCAGCTGATTGAAGCCAGCTTTTTCGGCTTGCTGTGTGCTTGGCGCGAGGTGTCACGTTTTGCGCCAACACACTTTTTGGCACGCCCGATGGGGCCACTTCGTTTCAAGATGCTTGAGATCAGCGATGATCAAATTCTAGATGTGACCATGGATGAGTTGCTGCCAGATTCAAGAGATTTAGTACAACAAGCTTGTGATGAATTCCAGCACAAATGCTTGGCGTCTTTCTCCAAGAACAAGAGAGGCAAGGTCTTCCAGAAGCAGGCGTTCCCAAAGATCATTCCTCATCACCAATCCGAGCCGTCTGACAGCGATGAAGAGGAAGCTATTCAGAAGATGACCAAATTAGTGTACAAGGCTGTATCAGAAGCCATGCCCAATCATCAGGCAGCTTTCTTGAATACTTTTCGTGCTGTCATGGTTAGCATTTTTGGTCCAACAGCGGATAAACGCTTTGAAGAAGCTACTGGTCCAATGCAAGGACCACTGTTGTTCCCGGTACCTCAACGTCGAAGGATCGCCAAAGAAGGCAGAGCTGGCCCAAGCACAGGTGGGATGGTTCCTCATGAGACGCAACAACCTCCCCAGACTTATGGCCAGGTCACGTTCAGCATGACAGGGAATGTCCCGCAATCTGCTTCTACAGTATCTCCTGCAGCAAACAGGATACAGAGGAATATGTTTGGAGATGGATATCAGGAGTTCATTGATTATAGCTCAATTAATGCTCTTCCAAATCCAGGCTATAAGAGTTCAGCAGGACTACATCCTGGGGGGAAAGCACAAGCAGCTCCTGATTCGGATATTGACCTCATCATGCATAGAATGGCTGATATGGTGCAGAATCAATTCGGCCTAAAGCCAAAGAATCAATCATATGCTTACAAGTCCCCTTACCCGGAGTGTTACAATCGGGTAGCACTTCCTCCAAAGGTGAATCCTGTTGACGCTCACTAAGTGTCATATTCTTAGCATCAACAAGGTCATATAACGCAACACAAGGACCTAAAATCAACCAAAAACCTTTTATAAACTAACGATTTCCACTTGTCCTTGAGTTTTATTTGAATGTAGGAAATTGCAGGGTTTTTGAGCAAAATGACCAAATGGACCCACCAGGAAGCAAGCCCACTTGCCTGGGCTCACTTTGGGCCAAGGAGGGGTGGCGCCCGCCACCCCTAGCTGGCGGCCGCCAGGGGGGAGAAGCCCAAACTCCCCCCCTGCCATGTCACTGATCCAGGGGAGGCACCCCACACTCATTTGCAGCCGTTGCTCACCTAAGTCGGTTCATCCAAGGGCTAAGAAGCAGCGTCACATGGATCATGGCCTAATTGCCCATGTGACGGTTATTGGACAACCCTAACCGACCCCAAACCGACTTGGAGGACCTCCTGGATGCCGTTGGTGAAGAGGCGGTGGATCCAAGGTCCAGGGGGGTGGCGGCCGCCACCTAGGGCTGGCGCCCGCCACCACACTCACCCCCCTGACCTAACCCTAGGTCCATAAGTACCCCCCTAGGTCCCTTAGGCTATAAATAGGACCCCCCGAGCTCATTTGTACTCAGACCTCACCTCATTAGTCCCACTCTCTTGTAAGCGAAGCTCTGGTGAAGGAACACTCTAGTTGAGAGACTTAGAGTGAGAGCGAGAGTGAAGAAGAGAAGAGCTGGAGTTGTAATAGAGGATCTTCCAAGTCTTTGGTATAATTCCAAGTCTTTCTTCATTCATCTTAGTGTTCTTCTACTTTCAGCATTTACTTTAAGTTCCTTACTTATTGTTCTTGTTGAGTGCTTTCGATCATAGATAACTTAGTGTTTAGTTTGTATCTAGTTTGGGTTCTTCGCTGAGTAATCAGTGCTCTAGTTTTGGACGCAAGATTAGAGTAGTATATATTAGTGTAAGCGCGGTGCTTAGACTAGTTATACCTTAGTTTGTGGCTAGCCCCCGGATAGCTGTGGTAGCAAACAGGTGGTGTTAGCCCTGGGAGCCTTGAATTCCACCACGTAGTTGGGTTAGTTCTTAAATCATAAACCTCGTTGTGCACATTTGAGGTAAATAGTCCAGAGGGTGTGTATGGTTCGAAGAACTAGATAAAACCTTTATTGCTAAGTTAGTTGTGATCGTAAGTGTGTAGGAAAACATTAATCTGTTCATCGGCCAGACCCCGCCGATTTAGGTTAGTAATAGTTAGTCTTTCTTTTCTTTTTAGTAGTAGTAGAAACCAACCCCCATTCATACTTTTCAATCAACCCTGCTAGAATCGCTAGTTGTTCATAGCGGTCCTAGTGTTAGTTCTGCCATAGTAGCTTCCCTGTGGAAATAAATACGATAATCGGTTACTCCCGGGTGAAGTGTTACAATAGACTTATTCTGTGCGCTTGCGGAACCTACCAATAGTCCAAACCTTTCTGGCGCCATTGCCGGGGATAGATTCCATAGTCTACTCCTAGTGACAACGTTAGCAAGAGTCAACAAAGCCTCCCACTGATTTTACCGAGTTTTCAGGCCAGGATGACACCAGCACTATAGAGCACATCGACCGCTATTTGATGCAACTTGGAGAAGCATCTACGAATGAACCTTGGAGGATTCGGTACTTCCCGTTGTCGTTGACAGGACCAGCCTTCTCGTGGTTCGCTTCTTTGCCAGCAAATTCTATCAATACATGGGCAGAGCTAGAACAAAAATTCCGCTCGTATTTCTTTACGGGTACCAGTGAGAAGAAGTTAGTCGATCTCATGAGCCTAAGGATGAAACCTGGCGAGACGCCACAAGAGTATCTGCGCCGATTCAGGAAAACCAAGAATCTTTGCTATTCTCTGAATTTGTCGGATGACCAATTGCCGGAGATAGCCATAACTGGCATGTTGCCGAGTATCAAAGAGAAACTATTCGGCATGGAGTTTGATGACCTCGGGCAGTTATCACAAAGGTTGGCAACGATGAGTAGTCAAGCCCAAGGATTCAAGAGGAATAATCAATTCCAAAAGGGTGATATGGCTGCCAAGATGTATCAGGCTTTCTTGGAAGAAGCAACTGAGTACGATGATGAAGATGAAATAGCTGCAGCCGAGATAGTCTGGGCTAAAGAGCCGACTCAAGTTAACCAGCGATGGCTGAGGCAATAAAAAGGTACTTATGACTTTGATGTTTCCAAGTCAAATAAATTATTTGAGTACTTGTTGAAGGAAGGACGCATCAAGTTGCCGGAAGGTCATCCTATGCTGCATCCTGAAGGGGTCAAGGGCAAGAAGTATTGTGGTTTCCATAATACTAGATCCCACTCCATAAACGATTGCAGAGTGTTCAGAGTGCGGATCCAGAAAGCTATCCAAGACAGACATTTGAAGTTTGATGGAAAGATGAAAGTTGATGGTAGCCCTTTTGAACAGAATACTGTGTCCTTCTCTGTTAATATGGTCAATGCAGCTGATCCCAGGGGTAAGAGCCAAATAAAAGTGTTAACCTCTGATAGAGCGAGGGAAGCTGGTGCCGTCGACCCCGATCGATAGATTACAAATAAAGAGCTTCAGCAAAGGGTTTGGTTCCAAAATAACCGAACTGAGACGGGTGAAACTTCTAGACCCAGGGTCACGACGCGTATTCTGTTGAATAAATGGCATCAGGAATAGGAACGGTACCAAAAGCAGAGACTTTATGAAGAACAGAAGTTCCTGGAGAAACAACGAAGGTACGAAGAAGAGATATACCGAGAAGAACTAGAAGATATGAGGGAGCAAGAACAATCTCATTGGGAATGCTCGTTGTTCCAGTATTGTTGGAACGAAGGCTTGAAGCTGCCTGTTAAGAACAACTGCCCTGAGTGCAGTGATCAGTACTCCGAGTATAAGCAGTCTCGAGTCAACCGCCGTTCTGTCCATGAAAGGCTTGGGGCACGAATCCCTGAGGACGATCGGCGCTTAAAAATAAATAATTCCAAAGACCGGCAGGGAAGAGGATTTGCCGATCGAAGGTGGGGTCGCACTGAAGAAGAAGAATATCACGAGTATGTCTGGCAGAGAGGACAGTGGTGTCCACCAAGATTGAGGAGAAGCCAGAAAAGAAGGGTGCAGCGCCTAAGAAACAGAGAGTTAGAGCAAGCGAGTGCCAAGATAAAGCGAGTTTGGCGACCTAAAGAGAAGCCGGATGGAGGTGATCGTTCGGCTGACGCATGCATGGCTTTCTTTCTGCCATCGGAATTTATAGCTCCCGAAAATCAGGATGTCCGAGACGAGGTGTATTCAGACTTTGATGGAGATGAATTCCAAGAGTTGTTGGCTCATCTTATTTTGGCTCAACGTGCAGTATTCGATAAACCAGCTAAGCATCGACACTTGAAGCCATTGTATATGAGAGGCTATGTTAATGGCAAGCCATTGACCAAGATGTTCATTGATGGGGGGGCTGCTATAAATATTATGCCCTATACTACCTTCAGGAAGCTTGGGATGGCGAGTGAGGACTTATTGAAGACTGACATGGTGCTAAGAGACTTTGCTGGTAATTCTTCTGACACTCGGGGGGCAGTTCATGTTGAATTGATGATCGGATCCAAGACCTTGATTACTACCTTCTTCGTCATTGATGGCAAGGGGGCATACAGTTTGCTGTTAGGAAGGGATTGGATACATGCAAACTGTTGTATACCGTCAACTATGCACCAATTCCTCATCCAGTGGATTGGAGATGACGTCGAAATCGTCCATGCTGATGATTCGGTGAGTGTTGCTAATACAGAGCCCATCTACTGGGAATATGATGGCATCGAGTGCTTCTCTGGAAGAGCTTGGGAAGCAGGTCCTGTGAACATTTTTAACGAGCACCAACAGCCGATTCGAACAATCGGCTCTCAGAGCAATTTTTAATAAGTAATCTGACTGGGGGTAATGGAGAGAAGTCAGGACCAGGTTCTATATCGGCTGACGAGGAATAAAGTGTTGATGATGAAGCCGAGGACAGGATTAATATATGCGAATTTGAGTCCAGTATGGATTGAAGTTGATAAACTTTTGAGAAGGTTCTGTCTATTTCTCCATTGCCAAAGCTAAAGAAAGATCAAGAGGTCGCAAAAGGTGACGTGCAACAGAAGGTCTTGATGAAATTGAAGAATATATGAAGGCACTTCCACAAGTTGGTAATCATTTCGAGTTGTACGTGGCAGCCGATAGCCTTGCAATAGGATCGGCCCTTATTTTAAAGTTTAAAGAAAAGATGGGTAGCAGTTTGCCTTAGCCGAAAATGTTATACCCAGAAACGGGTGTTCGGCTGTGATAAGTTTTGTTCGTGAACTAAGCTTCGACACTATTTGTTAAAAGCCAAATGCGTGGAAATTGTATGTGGAGCGGATTCAAGGATATTTATATACAGCCGATGTAAAAAAACATCGCCTTTAGCAGAAAAGATGTTCCAGAAAATTAAGTTATAGCCGATATTATTTATATCGCCTTTAGTTCAAGAGTGTTCGTGACCTGGTAATCCTAGTGTTTTTTAAGTGGCAGGTTTATTGGGAAATGCAGTAAGTGCGATGTCGAGTGACATGACGTATCAAAAATGAGATCTAGTTGGCTAAAATGACGTCATACATTCGGCAAACGTTATTCTGAATAAGTGTTGCAATCAGAGAAAATCACTGAGGAATTGAGAAATGCAAATAGACATTATTCAGAGGAGAACGAGTTTCATATATTGCAAGCCTCATTCATAGATCCGTCCTAATACGAACTACCCTTGGAATAATTTGTTTACAATGGATTGCGGATCAGTGATATCGGTAATAGCAGCGGCATGGTTATCATAAATCTTGAGGTCTTCGAATTCATTCGGATCCCCACCTGCGAAACCAACTGGTAGGGAGAAGTAATCCTCTTTGGTCCAAGAGCTCATTGCCGCTAGCCCGAAGGAAACCCCAGCATGCACACCTTGGATGACGGCCTGATCTATGCGGCCATCCACGGCGTCAAGACGGGCTTTAGCTGAATCCCCACGAGCATTCACCTTGAGGGCGACTCTGTTTGCTGCTGCTTTCAGACGGTCATTTTCTGCAGAAAGAGCTAACAAAAGAAGGGGTACGTCAACAGGATGAGTTCAATCAGGAGAAGAGGGCCAAGACTCTGCTAACCTGTAATGATGCTGCAGAGTTGTTTCCGTTGGATTGCCCATTCAGCTTCCTCAACATCATGCTTCTGGGATATATCCTCCAATTTTTTCTGGGCTTTATCCTTTTCCTCGCGGTACCGAAGAGCGTCCAAACGGGTCTGCTGAAGTTGAGTCATCAAACTCACAATCTGGTGGCTTAGGGAAGAATTTGAATGGGGCTACTAAAGCTACCGTTTCTGGAGAAGGAGCCCAAATTTGGTTGGAGGAAGACCCTACCCTGAAAGTGGAATGGACAACAGATCAAGGGTAGATGAACAAAGATAAAGCAAGAATAGCTGTCGCAAGGGGGTAAGGGACTAATTTCTTACCTATGGTGCAGGTGAGTTAATGCCCGACTTCTTCCCGCTTCGTCTCCAACAGGGTGCTTGCTGTGGTCACCATTGCCTGCCATTGGAGACGCAAGCAGAGGATTTTCTCCGGCTTGAGCTGAAAGCCGTGGAGTGGAGTTTTTGCGAGTCAAATTGTTTAACTGGGGATAAGAGTAACAACTTGTATAAGGTCATATTTATAGAACCATGACTCGCACACTGAAAGACCAAGCATTGGAGTAGGGTTTTCATGGCTTATGGGCTGTTATTGGGCCAGGCCAGGTTTTTAATGATTGGAAGAGGTCATAAATCCAGAATCAGAAAGCTGATAGGATTCGGCTGAGGGTTGTTCGGTTTCAACTGGTTGTTTGGTAACGTATATTGTCGATTGACACTGGGAGCAGAGACGGGAAGTCCCTTAAGAAATACTGTCTTGGTGTCATCATAAATCGGAAAATTGGGGAGACTAAAAAACTTTGGATTTAGAATAATCAGTTACAACAATTACTTGCTAGGATGGGGATAGTTAACATGATTATCAGCAATAGCCGATGTAATGTACATCGCCACTAGAGTAAAAATGAGAGTTAGTGACTGATGCGCAGAAACAGAGCACACATTGATCTCGAGGGATCAATCACAGACCGATTTCAAAAAAGGCGGACAGAAGAACTTCTTATTTACAAAACAAGGAAACAAGATTACAGTAAGTTAGTTCGTCCACTCCATCCTACGCCTAATCGGGAGGAAGTGATCAGAGGAGTCGGCTAGATCTATTCCGGCTTCCTTCATATCATCCACAGAGTGTTCTACTCTATCTTCTAGTTCTTGCTCGTAGACATCAAATCTACGGTAATCAGCGCCAGAATATATCCTCACAGCGTTGAAAGCAAGTGCCGCACCATACCCCATGCCGGCCCTAGAGATGATGGGGAGGGTTCGGTTAACCTCATTCACCCGCTTTAGAGGCGTCGTACCCGCTACATCAGCCGTGACAGCGAGCTTGGTGACGGCAGCTTCAAGGGCGTGGAGTTTGGCTGCCAGAGCTGAAAGGAGGAAGAATGAATAAAGGCGGAAAAAGAGAATAGGGAAAGAAATGAAGAAAAAATACTTACCGATGGCTCGTTCCCGAGCAACGTCACGCTCTCGAGATATTCGGGTAATCTCCCGATCCTTTCCCTCCAGATCAAATTAAAGATCTGCAAGCTTCTAAGTCAGATCCTCGGGGAGGTCATCACCGGTTCTCCTAAAGGAAGCAACGATGTAAGAACTGCTACTTCATTTTTGGAGCAATCAAGAGAAGGAAGAAAGGAGCAACCTCTTCTTAGAAGTCCTGGAAGCACCGAGCTCAGAGCTGTGTCGGCTCGCTATGGAAGACATCCTCTAGATTGGAACGAATGTTAAATAGGAGGAAAAGAGGGTTTTTTGAGTCAAAGCAGGGGAGTTTGGGATGCACAAGTCAAAACAAAGTGAAGGGAGATTTTAAAGGATCCCAAGAGGTGCATCGGGAGATGAATCGGTGGGCGAAGTAATTATGACATGCAAGATTTCTACAGAGGTGGATGCTTCCGGGGATTCCACGTATGTATATGGAGAAAAGGAATTTTGGAACAAATATTTGTCCCAAAATTAGGGGGCATGTGTTGACACCAGATTTTCGCACGCATGAGGATATGACAAGTGGGTCCAGCCAGCAGAGTGGAAAGGATTCGGCAAGCAATTAGCCGGCTATTTGGTCTTTAGGGTCTCGGTGAATGCCTGTGCGGTCGGCTATTTTACAGAGCGGTGGCTCCGTTCGGGAGATGGATGTTGTGAATAAAGCCGGTTTGCACAAAAAGACACGTGACAATGGAGGACGCCGAAGAGATTAGGAATGGGATTTGTATCTTTCCATATTTTATTATGTAAATCGTAATCGTCTAGGACTCGTGTTTCATCCAGGGTATAAATATAAACCCTCGGCCATTGTAAAACTGTTCACAACCATATCAATACAAAACCGGCCACGTGCCATCTTTGAGTCCTTAGTCGTGTCGTCAAGTTCTTCGAGAGGAATCATCGATCCGTCGACCTCCGTAAGTCCCGGCAACCTTGCTATCATGTCTAGTATCATGCGGTGGATTTAGATATGATGCAAGTAGTCTCGTTCGTTAAGTTTAGTATCGTGCGGCGGATTTAAGCTTATGACATGAGGTTTTTGTTTGTGCCTTGTATCGTGCGGCGGATTAAGTCATGAGTAAAAATAGTTATCGGCTCTATTAGATTTGGCAGATCTGATAGATTCATTAAGTTATCATATGTTATATGTTTTATTATTTAATTCTTATAACACTCTTTTGCCCAATCTAGATTGATCTTTGTTCGGCCCTGTTTTACAAGCTTGCTTGTGTTTTCGTTAATCATAAGATCATGATGGCCGGATCAACTTCCAATCTAGATTGTTACATGTTGCGGGTTTATACATGTTGGTTATGATTAGACTTTGATAAGACTAGGTATCGTGCGGCAGATGCAGGTTTTAGATTGGCCTGATCGTGCTTGCTTGTTTGTTCCTTTTTCATGGACCCCAACTCGGCTAGTTTGCCGATCTTGGTTAAGCTTACGCGAGTAATGAGCTTTTATAGATCTGTTCAAATACATGCATGCTTTTAGCTTGTTATAATTAGATTGTATCATGCGGTGGATTAATCTAATTATAAGAAGTAGTGTAGACTTATGGCAAGTGGTGTAAGGAAAATGGACCTCGGATCATTTCACTTTAGATTTTGGTGTTTGATGAACAACATAACCAAATTGGACTAATACGTTTGCAAGTGTTTGTTTTGTAGTCCAATAGGGTGCAAATGTGACTTGGACAAAGGCTACATGATGATCCAATGATCAACACCTCAAGCAAGACATTTGAAGCTCAATAGAAGACTCTCAAGATCAAGCAAAGTCCAAGGCACAAGAATGGAACCAAGTCGGGCGCAAAGAACGAGAGAAAGGCAGGAAGAACAAGTGACCGGACGCTGCTTCGCAGTGACCGGACGCTGGCCTGGATGCGTTCGGTCAGTATCCTAAGCCAGCAGCGCCACGTCAAAGCGACCGGACGCTGCAACAGTCGCGATCGGACGCACCGATGCTACTGTTCCTCAGCGCGACCACGTGACCGGACGCTACGACGACGACCGGAAGCTGGAGCTCAGCAGAGTCCGATCGAACACAGAGAGGTTCCAGAGGCACGAAAACTCGATCGGACGCGTCCGATCGTCTGTGACCGGACTCATGCCAGAGTCCGATCAGTGCCTGTTCAGACTGGCAACTAGCCGTTGTGAGACCGGACGCGTCCGGTCAGGACGTGACGAGCGTCCGGTCGATGGCAGAAAAGCCCATCTCTTTGCCCAATGGCTCTATTTGCTTGGGGCTCTATATATACCCCCTGGCCGGCTAAAACAATATGGTTGGAGCTCAAGGAAGTATACCAAGTGCATAGACACATATTTAGTTGCTCTAGCCACCAAAGTGCTCAAGTGATATACTAGGTGATTAGTGTAGGTGCTTTGCGAAGTGCTTAAGCTAGTTAGACCACCGCTTTGCGCTTGCTCTAGGTGTTAAGCCTAGTGTTTAGTGAGGATGTAAACCTCTTATCTACCGGTGCTTGCGCGCACCGTTGTTTACATCGGCGGGGCTTGTAGTCTTGCGAGACCGCACCAACCGAGTTTGTGGTGTGGTCGCCTCCGTGTACCAAAGGGAACATGGCCCGCGGCGCTTCAGCCGAAAACTTGATAGTGAAGACGGCGGAGAGCATCCGGGAGAGGCTTTGCCACGAGTGGCTTAACCGGAGACCCACTTGAGAGTGGGGAAGGCCCGGAGCTATCCACGGAGTTATCCGACCAGGAGCTTGGCCCTTGCGAGGGATTCCTTGCGAGGGGCTCCAACGAGGACTAGGGGGAAGCTTGCGCGCTTCTCGATACCTCGGTAAAAATACCGGAGTCGTCGACGGGAGTTTGCATCTCTATCACTCTCTTTAGCTTCTGCATTTATATTGCTACCTTGTTTATGTGCTTTACCTTTCCTAGCTTACTCCTGCTAGTTGATAGGTTTGGAAACTAGGTAGCATAACTCCTTTTGCGATAGTGATAGCAAACACACATAGCAAAACCTTAGTTGCACTTTATATAGTTTACTTTCTTGCATAGGTTTTGACTAGGTGGAAATTAGAGGCCATAGTTTAGAGTAGAAGTTTTTAGTTGCCTAATTCACCCCCCTCTTAGGCATCACGGTCCTTTCAATTGGTATCAAAGCAAGTTGGCTCTCTTGTGGACTCTTGGCTTAATCGCCTTCGAGCCGACGCCCCTAAGAGAGGTTGGGATGGATACCTCTAGGTCTCCACACTTTGACGGCACTAACTTCCCTTACTATAGTGCTAGGATGGCTTGCTTTTTAGAAGCCGTTGATCTAGGTGTTTGGAGAGTCACCCGCGACGGGATGAAACCCATTAAGAATCCCGAGAAGCCTACCGCGGGTGATGAAAAAGAAATTCACCTTAATGCTAGAGCTAAAAATTGCTTGTTTGAATCTATTAGCATGGATGTCTTTAACCAAGTTTTTACTTTGCAAACATCTCATGAAATTTGGTTAAAGCTTCATGAGCTCCATGATGGTACAAGTAATGTACGTGAGCAAAAACATCACCTAACAAAAACAAGCTATGATTCCTTTAAAATGAATGAAAATGAGCTTGTTCGTGATATGTATTCTCGTTTGAATCTAATTATCAATGAGATCCATTCTATAGGAATAACAAAGCTAGGTGATGCGGATATTGTGAGGAAGATCATCTCCGAGCTTCCAAAGAACAAATATGCAACCATCATCACCATCCTCCACAACATGGAGGACTTGAGCACCATGACCCCGACCATTGTCATTGGCAAATTGGTGGCATTTGAGATGTCACGCAAGATGGGTCAAGAAGAAGCCACTTCATCAAGCAAAGGCATTGCTCTCACATGTGATGAGCACAAAAAGATGAAGGGCAAGAAGCAAGTTGAGTCAAGCTCAAGCTCCTCAAGTGAAGAAGAGGATGATGAAGATGAAGAATCAAGTGATGATGATCAAGCCTCCACCTCATCCGACTCCTCCTTAGATGAAGAAGAAACAATCAAGCTCATGAAAGGAGTGAAGAGGATGATCCGCAAGCTCAATGTCAAGGGTGTGCCCATCACCATAGAAGATTGCCTCTTCACTAATCAAAGAAGAGAGCAAAGGAAAAAGGGATGCTATGGATGCGGCAAAAGAGGGCACTTTGTGGAAGATTGCCCAAAACAAAAGCCCACACCCAAGGACAAGAAAAAGAAGGGGTGCAAGGCCAAAGCTCTCACCACCATCAAGACATGGGATGATTCATCAAGTGATGATGAAGCTCGTCACAAGAGGCACGGCCGCAAGCACTCATCATCAAGCTCCTCACGTATGTGCCTTATGGCACGAGGTAACACAAGCCCTATCTCTAGTGATAGTGATAGAGATAGTGATAGTGATGATGAGCTACCTTCTTACAATCAACTTGTGCAAGATAATCTCAAATATGCTAAGGCTTGCACTAGCCAACAAAAGAAAATAAATGCTTTAAAAGAAAAATTAGATAGTTCTCAACAAGCTTATAATGCCATGCTTGATCAATATGAAACCTTTTCAAACTTAAATGTTGAGCTATCTAATAAAATTGAGAAACTTGAGGCTAGTATAAGCACATATGATAGCACATGTAGTGATGAGCAACTTGCTAAGAAAAATGAAAAACTAAAAGCAAAGTTAGCTAGCACACAAGATGCTTACAAAAGTTTGCTTGCTAAAATGGAAATTATGTGCAAGCATTGTGATGAGCTAACTAACAAAGTTGCTAATCTTGAAACCATCGGAGCAAACCCCACCGAGGCACCTAAAATTGAGAAATCAATCTTTGATATGCCTAAAAAGGATGCCTCTACTTCTTGCTTGTGTTAAGAATGTCATTATAGAAACATGTACACAAGAAGTTGCAATGGAGAATGAGCTACTAAAGCAAGAAGTGGCACGCCTCACCAAGGACTTGACCCAAGCAAAAGGCAAGGGGAAGCAAACCCGAACTCATCAAGATAACACCAACAAGGGACTGAAGAAGCTTGATCAGGAGCAAACCGTGGTTTGTTACCTTTGCCACAAGGAAGGCCACAAGTCCTATGAGTGCAAGGTGAAGCATGGGGGAGAAAAGAAGAAAGAGAAAAACAAAAAGCAAACAAGCAAGCTCTCCAACACCTACACCAACAAGGTGAACAAGAAGGCCACCACACCTTATCTTTTGAAGAAGAAGAAGAATGACAAGGTGGTGGCCATCAAGGTGAACAAGCAAGCCAACAATGGAGCCAAACGTATTTGGGTGCCTAAGGACATAATCACAACCATGAAGAGCACCAAAAAGGTTTGGGTCCCGAAAGGGAAATGAGTTGTCAAGTGGACGACGGGGAATTTGGAGACTTGGCAAAGTTTTGGGTGCATATCATGGGGTGCATCACATTGGATCATGTCATTGCCAAGTATGTTAGTGGGTACTATGGACCCAAGTTCCCCCTCCCATTTTAGGTAACTAGATTTAAATTCTTGCAATTACTTTCATTTGGTATAATGTCTTGCAATTACTTTTAGCATCTAGTTCCTTTCATTGCCTAGGTTTGCATTGATATATTCATATCTTTTGTCATGCAAATTAGGCTTATCATATGGTAGTTTTGCTCGGTATCACTCACATTCTTAGAGCAATACTACATGGTTTTATTTGGTTAGAAGCACGACACATAGCTTCTTTTACTTTGTATTTATCTTATATGTGCCAAAGTCCAAATTATAGATAAACTACCCCGATTACCATCTTCAATTGGTATCACACTTCTTTGTGATGTCAATATGGAAAATGGTAGTTTGACCTTACAAGTCAATGTGCATGTCTCCTACAAGTATTTCAAACTTGTATGCACACTTTTAGGGGGAGTCTACTCTACAATTTCGAAGCTTTGAGACTAACACTACTTTCAAGATTATCATGTGTGTAGTAGTCTCATTGCAAGGAAAATGGAGTTCTCAGGAGACAAGCATCATGTGTGATGATAATCCAATTGGCATCTACATGTGGTATTCCTAACCGATATCATTATGTTGATTTCAATTTGATACTTTTATATGCTTTCTCCATGCATTATATAGATTAAACTCCTTTGTATATTTGCCGGTTATGCATATGCTTTTGCCTTACATCATATGTATGCATATACTTAGGGGGAATTTTAGCTTATATAATGTTTCCTCTCTTGAGCTTTAATGTGTTCCTTTTCGGTGTTTGATTCCAAAGGGGGAGAATGTGTAGGGACCAAAATCAAGCCCAAACTAAAACAAATAAAATAACCAAAATCAAATTTTCAAAAATTCTATGGTTATTTTCATGGTAATGGTTCAAAAAGGGATGAAGTGATTTATGGAGTTAGGGGGAGCCTTAATCCATAAAGTCACAAAGAGGGACTCTATGGTAAGGGCAAGATATGTTAGATTAAATATATCTCATTTTGGTATCTTTTAAACATCATATGATCTTGCCTTTGCATTGCATCCTAGCAAGTAGATTGCATTTTAAATTATGTATCTATTATTTGCTTGTTTTGGTCGTGTTGTCATCAATCACCAAAAAGGGGGAGATTGTAAGGAAAATGGACCTCGGATCATTTCACTTTGGATTTTGGTGTTTGATGAACAACATAACCAAATTGGACTAATACGTTTGCAAGTGTTTGTTTTGTAGTCCAATAGGGTGCAAATGTGACTTGGACAAAGGCTACGTGATGATCCAATGATCAACACCTCAAGCAAGACATTTGAAGCTCAATAGAAGACTCTCAAGATCAAGCAAAGTCCAAGGCACAAGAATGGAACCAAGTCGGGCGCAAAGAACGAGAGAAAGGCAGGAAGAACAAGTGACCGGACGCTGCTTCGCAGTGACCGGACGCTGGCCTGGATGCGTCCGGTCAGTATCCTAAGCCAGCAGCGCCACGTCAAAGCGACTGGGCACTGCAACAGTCGCAATCGGATGCACCGATGCTACTGTTCCTCAGCGCGACCACGTGACCGGACGCTACGACGACGACCGGACGCTGGAGCTCAGCAGAGTCCGATCGAACACAGAGAGGTTCGAGAGGCACGAAAACGCGATCGGACGCGTCCGATCGTCTGTGACCAGACTCAAGCCAGAGTCCGATCAGTGCCTATTCAGACTAGCAACTAGCCGTTGTGAGAGACCGGACGCGTCCGGTCAGGAGGTGACGAGCGTCCGATCGATGGCAGAAAAGCCCATCTCTTTGCCCAACGGCTCTATTTGCTTGGGGCTCTATATATACCCCCATGGCCGGCCAAAACAATATGGTTGGAGCTCAAGGAAGTATACCAAGTGCATAGACACATATTTAGTTGCTCTAGCCACCAAAGTGCTCAAGTGATATACTAGGTGAATAGTGTAGGTGCTTTGCGAAGTGCTTAAGCTAGTTAGACCATCGCTTTGCGCTTGCTCTAGGTGTTAAGCCTAGTGTTTAGTGAGGTTGTAAACCTCTTATCTACCGGTGCTTGCGCGCACCATTGTTGTACATCGGCGGGGCTTGTAGTCTTGCGAGACTGCACCAACCGAGTTTGTGGTGTGGCCGCCTCCGTGTACCAAAGGGAACAAGGCCCACGGCGCTTCGGCCGGAAACTTGATAGTGAAGACGGCAGAGAGCATCCGGCAGAGGCTTTGCCACGAGTGGCTTAACCGGAGACCCACTTGAGAGTGGGGAAGGCCCGGAGCTATCCACGGAGTTATCCGACCGGGAGCTTGGCCCTTGCAAGGGAGTCCTTGCGAGGGGCTCCAACGAGGACTAGGGGGAAGCTTGCGCGCTTCTCGATACCTCGTTAAAAATACCGGAGTCGTCGACGGGAGTTTGCATTTCTATCACTCTGTTTAGCTTCCGCATTTATATTGCTACCTTGTTTATGTGCTTTACCTTTCCTAGCTTACTCCTGCTAGTTGATAAGTTTGGAAACTAGGTAGCATAACTCCTTTTGCGATAGTGATAGCAAACACACATAGCAAAACCTTAGTTGCACTTTATATAGTTTACTTTCTTGCATAGGTTTTGACTAGGTGGAAATTAGAGGCCATAGTTTAGAGTAGAAGTTTTTAGTTGCCTAATTCACCCCCCCTCTTAGGCGTCACCGTCCTTTCAAGTGGTATCATGCGGTGGATTAGCTTCGCTTGAGTTTATGCTTGATGGGTTTATGAAGGCTAGACGTGCGGCAGACTAGTTGGATTAACCTATGCATGTGTTATTTGAATAGATTTATATTTGCATGTTACCTATTCACAATGTTTTGTTGATACTTTTCATCTATTCAAGCATGTCTTTCTTTACATGTGCATTCGGCAGTTAATATGCTTTACATACCCTGTTCTCATACTAGCCGAATGACTTTATAAACATGCTCTGACATACAGCTTCTATAGCTGTATGCCATCGTGATTGGCTTTCAAAGCCGTACATATGGAACTGTCTGGTCTCACCCGGCATGTTCCATTGGTATTCTCATAGTTTTATCCCTTGTTGGTTTTCAGGTCAAACCAACCGGCACGTCTCCGGATTCAACACACTGCGGGCACCCGATTGAAGCCAGCTTTTTCGGCTTGTTGTGTGCTTGGCGCGAGGTGTCACGTTTTGCGCCAACACACATCATACTTACTTCTCAAAGTGAGAAGGTCAGTCATGTGTGTGGAGCACATTTCACACTCCTCCTCCTCTGTGATAATAATGGTGGACTTGACAGATTCAAGTTCCTTCACCGTATCCTCCCACTTCTGCCTAAACTCCTTCCTCTCTCTAGCAGCGCGCCTAAGCAGCTTGTCTTGACTAAGGAGAGCGGCAGTAAGTTTCTCGACCTCAGCGGAAAGCTAATCGGGGGTCTGAGATACCTGGGAGGTGTCGTCATCATCGTCATTCCGAGGGATGTCCTCCAACTCGCCGTCGACCTCCTTGCCGAGAGCCATGGTGCAGAAGCCTTCGTTGTCGGCGAAGAAGCAGAGTCCATTCAGCTTGTCCTCGATCCTCTTCTTCTTCTCGGACTCGTCGTCGCTTGAGGAAGCGGAGTCATCATCCGAGTCGTCGATGTCGCTGAGCGTGGCGAAGAAAGCACGCTGCTTAGCCTAGGCCTTCTCCAAGTATTTCTTCTTGATGTACTCCTTGTCGAAGCCACCCTTCCGCTTGTGCTTCGCGGGGACGTACTTCTCCTTGCGCTTGCTAAAGTCATACTTGTGCCCATGATCGCCCTTCCCAGATGTGTGCTTGTTCTTCTTGGGACAGTTGGCGATGAAGTGGTCGGGGTCGCCGCACTCGAAACATCCCGAGTGTCCTCCTCCGCGGCGACGGTTCATGCTGTTGTTGTGGAAGCGCGAGAACCGGTTGGCAAGCAAAGCCAACTCGTCATCCCCCAAAGACTCCAACTGCTCCTCTGTAACAGAAAGAAGTGAAGAGAGTGCAAATCCTCCAGAGGGGTTAGCAGAAGAGCTAGAAACCAAAGCCATCGACGGGCCAGAAGGATTTTCATAAGAAGCCCTCGACATGGCGTCAATCTCACTAGACTTGAGCTTACTAAAGAGCTCGTCGCATGTGAGAGTCTCATAGTTAGACGATTCGATGATCGCCTGAACCTTTGAGTCCCACACCGACCGATTGAGGGTGTGCAAAAGCTTCAAAGCTCTCTCATGATCGTCGAAAGGCAACAGCTCCTTGTTCGCTCTCATCTTGTTGACAATAACCTGAAAGCGAGCGAATAAACTTTCTATGCTCTCACCAGGCATGTGTCTAAAGTTCTCATACTCCCGCTTGTGCGACTCATAGAGACGGGATTTGACTTGAGTGGTTCCCTCATGGAAGCGCATGAGGGTCGCCCAAATCTCACGAGCCGTGGGGAGGTGAGAAACGCGATCAAACTCAGACATGCTCAAAGAGGAGAAAAGAGCATTTCGTGCTCGGCTATTGGCATCGTGCTCATCGATCTGAAGCTGAGTAGCACGAGCAGCCAAGACAACATAATCGGCCTTGTTGCATATCTCCCAAACAGAAGAGCCCAAGCTCTGGAGATAGGCTGACATGCGTATCTTCCAATACGCATAGTTCGTCCCATCAAAGAACGGCGGTTTGCCCACGCCGCGATCCATGTTGCCTTCTGTGGATCTGGAACCGGCTAAGGTGAAAGATCCTTAACCTGCTCCGATACTAATTGAAGGACCAGAAGTGCTACTAGAAAGCGACCAGAGGGGAGGGGGGTGAATGGGAGCTTCAAATTTCTTTTCAAAAACTTGTTGCCACTGCCCCCGAGAATCAACCCCAAGAGCAAACCCTAGAGCTTGCAAGTGTCCACGACCCTAGATGTAGGGTGGATGCTTCCAAGAAGCACAGCGAGACACTACACAACTCTAGAAACCCAACGCAAAAGCCGGAAATCAAAACCGACAACGGACGAACGAACTGCGAATGAAACAGCGCAGAAACACTAGCATCGGAAGGTGGCAGCGTCCGATGTTAGAGCATCGGAAGCTTCCGATGCAAAATCAACAAGTTTGGGACTTACTAGACTGGCATCGGATGCTGGCTACAGTGAAGCCCTAGCGTCCGATGCTAGACCCCCGGCGCGTCTGATGGCAACGGATGCTCTGATGGTCAGCGTCCGATGCTCCTTTAAAATCACTGTCAAATGACACGTGGCATCGGACGCATCCGCTAGTATGAACCAGCATCCGATGGTCCCGATACAAGCGTCTGATGCTCCCAGAACAGTGCTGTTCTTCCGCAAATTCAAACCGATCTCCTCCGAATCGAAAGCTCTAAGGCTTAGACTTGGTATGAGGAGTTCCTAGGAGGTTAGTGAGCTATCCCAAAGAGATCATGGCTCGAACCTAACTCCAAATCGGTGAATTGGAAGAATTTGGGGCAAAGAGAGAAAAACTCGACCCAAAACGAAAATCGTTCGATCTACTAGCTCGTGAGGTTAGAGATGATTTCCTTCGGTGGAAAGAAGTGCCTCACGATCTAGAACAACTCAGTTCAAACGGATTTGCAAAAGACGCACTGAGAAGAGAGATCGATCAACGGGAAAATCGTGGAGAAAAAGAAGAACACGAAGAACAAGTTCAAAACACAAATCACAACCGCGAATTGCAACCGTGTGGCTACCACACGCTACAACAGTGAGATTACGATCTCACTTCCTCAAAATCTCGAGTACGCAGAGGTATGGTTCTCTGCGGATCTCAGTTGCTACAATAGGGGATTGGGAGAGCAGGAAAACCTAGAAGGCAAAGAGCAAATGACTGAGATTCGATGGGAGGTGTGTGTCTCCCTCTACTTATCCTAATTCTAATTCCCACTCTACCCCTAACTAATTACAGAGCGAACCAGCTAAACCCTAGGGTTATTCTGGACCAACTCGTGGTAGGTGGTGATCCGACGGCCACGCCCGCACAACTGGTAGCGTTGCCTCGACGCAACCTCACCGATTGCCGCCACGTGCCGCCACCGCTCTGCTTGTCCTTTTCCCAGACTTCGCCCCCGGTTTTGTGGCCCAAACCGGGAAACCAGCCTTCACGATCAACCCCCGGTTTTGAGGCCCAAACCGGGAAACCAGCCATCCATCGCCTGAGTTTTGTGGCCCAAACTCAGAAACCCACAGAACCCAGGTTTTGAGGCCCAAACCTGGAAATCGTCCTCAACCCGAGTTTTGTGGCCCAAACTCAGAAACCATTAGCGCCCAGGTTTTGAGGCCCAAACCTGGAAACCGTCCACCCGATGGTTTTTCTGTTGCTCAACCATCAAACCGACGCTGTAGAGGGGATGCACCGCCCGTGCACCCCGTCCACCCGCAAGTCTTCGCTCGTCGCTGTCCCAGGCTGTCAGCCACCACAGCTGATCCTCATGCCACCGGTCCCTCAGTCCAGGCCTCACGTCCGCCCTTCGCCACTCTCGGTTCATCGGCACGACACGTCTCTACTTGACCTTCACCTTGCCTTCGATCACTGTATCTGTGCTCGACACCTGCACAACACAAGCCGAAGAACATGCGCATTATCCCAGTTGACAATCACTCATCACTCGAGACTTGGCATACACCCATGTATCCGTAGGGTGGCAAAGTTTGTCATATGCATCGTGCACTCCTCACACTCCTCCTCATTGGTCACCTTCACCTTGGACCTAGCGAACTCAAGCACCTTAAGAGCCTCGTTCATCTTAGCCTTAAACTCGTTGCGCTCACAGATAGGACGCTTGAGTTGCTTGTCCTGACCGAGAACTATATGGACTTGAGAATCGCGTTCACCGATAAGACGATCGACAATAGAAGAGGATGATACCTCGGAAGCATCGTCATCGTCATCGTCGGTGCCGGCGTCCTTGTACTGGCACTTGCGGTCCTCTTCGTCCAAGGCCATGGTGCAGAAGCCCTTGGAGGAGTTGCCGAAGAAGCAGAGTCCGTTGAAGCGTTCTTCCGTCTTGTCCTCGGACCCGTCGTCGCTGGAGTCGCCGTTGGAGCTCTTCTTGCCGTCGCTGATGGAGGCAATGAAGGCACCCCGACCAGCGTCGAAAGCCTTCTCCACATCGTCCCTGTGATAGCTGCCCTTCTTCTTCTTCTCAACCTTGTTCTCCGGCTTGCCCTTGCGCCTAGAGTTGTAGTTCTTGCCGGGGAAGCTCTTGTAGCGCTTGGGGCAGCTCGCGATGAAGTGATCCAGATCTCCGCATCTGTAGCAGCCCTCACGTGCGCCACCATGCCGACGATTCAGGCGGTTGTTCTAGAACCGCGAGAACCAGATGATGATGAGGGCGAGCTCGTCATCGCCCAACGCCTCCATCTGCTCCTCTGTCACTAAAAGTAAAGAAGACAAAGCAAAGAGAGGTGGTGAAACGTCAGCGGAAAGAGTCGATCCACCCTTGCCTGAGACCAAAGCCATGGAATGTGAAGATGGGTTCTTTAGCTTGGCCTGAGTCAAGTGATCGATCTCGGTGGACTTGAGGTTGAACAGCTCGTCCACGGTGAGGGTGTCATAGGATGGAGACTCTATGATGGTCGGCACCTTCACCTCCCATACTCTCCGATCCAGGGCGTATAGCAACTTAAGAGCCCTCTCATGATCATCATAGGGTAGGTTAGCCCGATTGGCACACATCTTGTCACAATCGTTTGGAAACGAGCAAACATAGTGTCAATCATCTCTCCCTCCAACTGAACAAAGTTCTCCTACTCGCGCTTGTACGTCTCGAAGAGTCTGGTCTTGACCTGAGCAGTCCCCTCGTGATAGCTCTGAAGCTTCACCCAGATCTCTCGTGCCGTCTCAAGCTCAGAGACACGCTCAAACTCAGGAGGGAGATGCTGGCCAAAAGAGCATTACGAGCCTTGGAGTTGGCTTCGTGCTGGTCAATCTGGATCTGACCCACACGAGCCGCAAGGACTACGTACTCAGCGTTCTCGCATATCTCCCAAACAGAAGATCCGATGTTGTTGAGATAAGCACGCATCCGAATCTTCCAATAGGGATAGTTCGACCCATCAAAATAGAGAGCCTTGTCCTTCCCTCGATCCATGTCGCCCTTAGGATCCGAAACCAATTAAGGTAGAGAAGATCCTTAACCGGCTCCGATACCAATTGAAGGACCGAATCGGTGACCAGAGGGGGGGGGGGGGGGTGAATGGGAGCCTCAAATTCAACTCGTGAATCAATTGGCCCTTGTCCTAGAAAATCACCCAAAAGCGAAGACTCGAAACGACTGGTGAGTTCACGACCTACGAATAGGTGGATACCCTAGATGTCCTAGTGGTACAGCGGAACCCCCGGAGAAACACCAAAACCAAGTGCCAAAGCCCCAAAGAAAAACTGCACAGTCTGTAGATTCGCGGACTGTCCGGGGTCAGGGTCCCGGACTGTCCGACACAAAAGACGAAAAGCAGCACAAAACCTGCAGAGACAGGTGCATTGAGGTGCAAGGCCATCGAATTCAGCAAATCAGCGAAACGTGAGACCATTCCGGGCAGTGAACTCCTTACAAGAAGATTCAACTCAACCAGAACCAGAGCGAAAGCAAGAGGATAATCAGATTCAACCTCCTCAGTTTTGCCCTTTTGACAGAACACCACGAGGTGGTCATGGAGGACGTGGACCTTTTGGAGGAAGAGAGGGAAGAGGAAGGGGGAGAGGACCAAAACCCCCTTATTGCGTTGTATGCGCTGAAAGCGTTGTACATTACATGTGTGATTGTCGGTACAGTAAAATGGCGAAGGAGCTAAAAGCGAAAGATGATGCAGCAAGAAGCAATGAGAGGCCCAAGCACATCTACCATAACTCCCCAAGAGTGGAAAGTTCATCAAGCCAGTTCTATTCGCAACCATACCATCCAATCGAAAACAACATGATGTCCTAGCCAAGCTTTATGCACAGTTATGCTAATAACCCGTATGCATGGCAGCAACCACCATACCCAGCATTTCACGAGCAACCTCCAAACCCATCACATTCAATTGCGATTTCGTCACCTGTTATACCAGAGCACCAACAGTCAGCTCAGCCTAATGCAAAGCGAGAAGAAGTACCAGAGTAACAAACAGTAAATAACATACTACCATCAAGAGGCCACATATTTGCTATCATAGGTGGATCAACCTAGAGCATCAAAGCAAAAGAGCAAGAAAGGAGTATGACAGAAGAGTATTGACAGTGTCCCCAAAGATGCCACTAAACAGACCAGTCTGGTCATTGGTCCCCATAACTCATAACGAAAGTGATTTTCAAGTTCGAGATTACCCTCATTTTGATGCTTTCGTCTCTACAACAAATGTCGCTGGCTACACACTGCACAACATCATGATTGATACTGGAAGTTTGGCCGATATTCTCTTCATCAAAGCTTTTGAATCCATGGAATTGGACAAAAGAACGCTTGAGCCAGCAGGGAATTCATTATACGGTTTTGGCGAAAGTAGGATTGACGCCATTGGAAAGAAATCAATTCCAGTGTCAATTCAAGACAGCGAAAGGGTGCAAACCGAAAACATCATATTTGACATAGTTAACATGGACTATTCGTACATGACAATCTTTGGCAAATGATTCATGAATAAGTTCAATGTTGTAATAAAGCAAATTTATCTATGCATGAAAATGCCACCACCTTTCGGCATAATAAAAGTACATGGTGATCAGGTGGTGTCAAGGCGAATTGAGGGCAAGCCAACGCCAGATACAGTCTAATAAACAAAGTAGTCAAAAAGTCGGAACAAGCAATAGCAGAGCAAGACAAAGAAATCAAGCCAAGAGCAGAAGCTACAAAGGATACTGTTGACACTCCTTAATGGAATCACTCTAAGATAGACTTTGTAACAGAACCGTCCAATTTATAAGAGCACAAGTACGAAATTCTCCGCCGAGGCAGTAAATTTGTGGCACTTGAGCTCCTATAAACCCGGTAGTCCGTGAAATCACGAAGGATTTCAAACTTTCTAACATCAACAACATAGGATCGTAATATTTCAGCATCGACCGTCACACGACAGAGATTACATAACTAGTTTCGGAGTAGCAACTTAGTTATTACAACCCATGTTCGGAAATAAGTCGCGAAAGCTTAATTTGAGACATAGTTCTGGAAATCACCCACGCACACATAGTGATTACAGTGCCATTTAGTAGTCATCCTTAACATAGCAAAAGATACGAACAGACGAGGTCATTGCCCGTGACCTAGATATCACCCGAGGCTGGAAAGAGACAATTGATGCAATAACCATGGAAGACCTGGCCATCTGCAACAACAAAGGGTAGAACCCTGAGTACGAGAAGGTACTCAGCTAGACTTACCCGCCTTAAACCAGAAATAAGTTGACCTCAAGGAGTATGCAAGGCTAGAATATAGTGGAGGCTGGTAATGGACCACCTTTTTGCATAAAAGCCATTTGTTAATTAAGTAGTTCTCCTGCCTTTAGCTGTCAATTTAAATAGTAATTATCCTATTTACTAGATTAGCAAACTGCACTATAGCAAACATGGTAGTGATCCAACAATCACCAAAAATGTAACAAACAGACCGAGTAACCATTTCCAAAAGTATTATGATAGCTGTCTCGTGTTCCACATTTTTCAGTATCAAGGTCGATCAGCGTTCGAGTCAAGTGCTCACTATCCAGGAGCGATGGCGATTATAATCGATTCCTAACCAGCTGGTGATTTATTTCCCACACAAACCACACCCACCCGTCGGTGAGCTACAGATGACCACAACATTGTTCCAGGAGTCGCGGTTTCAACCGCCACCATCACACCCGGAGGCAAGCCCGACTGCCAAGGAGTTGGACTTAACCACCATCACCCGGGTCTTACTATTCGCGCCCCCGCGTCCCACTAACTCTCCACCGTGGCTTCGGCTGATGCGTAGGACCTGAGAGCCGGCCTGGAACAATGAGCGGCTTCGCGGTCGGAACGAGTTATCCTTCCAGCTAAATGTGGGACATGCGTTCAACATGACAAGAAGTCTATCTTACAAGATATTGATTCCCATAAAACATGGCTAGAAATACTGTAGCATACACTACAGGAATCTGCCGATCTCCATTTTCCACAACACTCAGTTATCCCACTTAATGGAAATATCCGGTTAATCGGCCAAGTAACCACCTACTACTCGCGGGTAACATGAAGGTTGCCCGACTTCTACCGGTCTAAGCAATTCTAAGCATAACTCGGACCTGATTCTATATAGGTATCAAGGATAATATTTCAAGATAACAAGGTATGAATAGTGATGCATCAACGGTATCAAACAACTCCTATACTTAATGCAACAAACATAACAGATTAAGTTAATTATAAACTGTGGGTAGTTAGAAATGCTCCGGGGCTTGCCTTTCTCGAAGGTGCTCGGTTGGTGATTCGGGCACTCCGGAAGTTCTTCTTCAAACTCTTCCCCGACAGCTCCTGGTTCCTGCTCCTGGGGCTGCTCCTCGTTTTCCTCTGCTATCACTGTCTCTTCTACCGAACCTGTTATGATGCATATGCGAGAATGAATGGATGATACATGGGTATAGAAAATGCATTGCAATTGAATTGACCGAATAGGTGCATATTTCCTCTCCGGTAGAGTGTAACACTCTATCGAAAGAGTAGCTACATCACTCATGCAAAATACAGTCAACATGCATACACTGAAAAGATTATTTTTACCTCTACTGGTTTCCACATAAAAGAGACATAAAAGCTTAATTAAATAAACTAATTATTCCACTAAAACAAGCTTATAACTGCACCTTATAGCTAACAGCTTTAGAAAAATCTACAAAAATTACTGTAGGTTCCTAACAGAAAATAAAGCATATTGTACAAATTTCAGGACAATTGCATATCTACATAATTCTGTATGAGAAAGACAAATATCAGGGTGAAAAGATACTTTG
Source organism: Coix lacryma-jobi var. lacryma-jobi (assembly GCA_009763385.1). Taxonomy (NCBI): domain Eukaryota; kingdom Viridiplantae; phylum Streptophyta; class Magnoliopsida; order Poales; family Poaceae; genus Coix; species Coix lacryma-jobi. The sequence goes on along the minus strand of CM019826.1, from coordinate 120,367,384 downwards.
AACTACACCCTATCTTAAAAGTGTCAAACAACAAATTTCATATTTTTGTTTAGAACTTTTTAGCATAAGAGCAGTCTATAAAAATTAGGAGACTCAAATTCTATATATTTTAATTACTACAAATTATACAAGAAAACAACATTTAATTAATTTAAAGGTTAACTTCAAATTATTTCACAACCAAACAGTAGTTATCATTTTTCTGTGACTCTACATCACCTACACAGTTCATCAAAACAAATCCCATATTTTTCTGAACAAAACATGATTTATTATACATTAAACAAGATATCAGCCTAAACATAAATTAATTACTACTGCACATAAAAATTATTATAACAGGGCATATTATATTTTTCATGTACAGATCTCATCAAAACAAACTTAACAAAATTGGTTTCACATTTATTGGATTAACAGAACTTAAGTTATGATTTAAACAAGCATTATCAGCATTTCTGAAAAACATATATTCAAAAACACTAAACCCTAACTGCTACATGCACCCGACACAACTGCACCCAAGCGACTGACAACCGGGCCCGTGGTCAAAGCGACCCCACCTGTCACACACAGGAAAAACAGAGGAGGCGTTGACCTCGCCGGAGCTCGCCGACGGCGGCTCCTCCGGCGAAACCATCACCACCTAACGACTCTACTCAACCATCCGCGTCGAATGGTACCCCACTCGACCCTAGCGACACGACGGATCGAGCACGACGCCGGCAATGGCGGCCACGGCGGCGCGGGCTCACCACGCCGGGCAACTCCGGCCATGCCGAGGCTAACCAAACCACGATTCCTACTCCTCGAACTCCCACGGATCTAGCGCAAGGCTCAGACGCCACTGATTTCACTCCGAAAGCTCGGGACCACGCCATGCCATTCTCCGGCAACAATGGCGGACGACGGCGATGGCGGACCGAGGCAACCAAACCCTAATCGGCTAAACCGACTTCACTACCTTCTTCCTGGACGCGCACTGACTGACGAACGCTAGCTAAAACATCTTGGAACCCACGGGAAGGGAGCCGACCACGGCGGACCGAGCTCGGCGGTCATGGCGGCCATGGCGGAAGCTCGTCCCACGGCTTACCTAGGCACTTCTAGCGAGAGCTGGCTACGGCACGCGAAGCAGGAGGTGGAGGCGAGGTTGGCGGTGGGTTTTGCGGGGAGAAAACACGGCGAGACGACGGCGGACGGCGACTTCCCCCTTTTCGCCCGCGCGGTCGCCGGCGAGAGCGCAAGGCAAGGCAGAGAGGGAGAGTGAGCGCGTCTGGGAGGAGGAGAGCGTGCGCAGGCGCTTAAGCACGCCACGCCGCGCGCGCTGGCTGGGCTGGCCGGGCATCGGGCGCCACGCGGCAGGGGATTCCTGCGCGCGGTCGGCCACGACGCCGGCGAGTTCAAACTGAACCCCGCAATTCAGTTAACTCCCGGGCCGACTGACGGGCGATTTTTGAACACGATTAACTCACTAACCACTCCATCAAACGCTAAACCAACTGCACCACTGGTTAGAGCTATACACCGACTGCAACTTTGGTTACAAGATCGATCACTGGTTCGGCTTGGGTTGGGCTCAGATCGATGCCAAACATGGCCTGACCGAACTGGTTTTCAGAGTTAGGACTTAGGAAAAATTTCCAAGTCTAAAACCCTTCCAATTCTGTCTTGTGGACCCTAAAACACCATGCTAAACCCATTTTCATGAGTTGGTCCTTAAACAACTTTTGTTCTATACTAAATTCTACATACTTTTGCTTAAGGACCCACAGCCATGCAAAGCTTCTATCAAGGAGGTCTTTGTTAGTCAAACAAAAGGACTTTAGAGGATCCATAGGGTTGACTAGGGTTTAACTACTTGATTAGGCAAAATGTCCAGCATAACCATGCCTTCATTTTGACTCCTCAACAAAGTTAGATGGTTAGGAAGACTTAACCACTCCAAAGCAAGACAGGCAACACTTCATCAAAGCAAACTTATAAGCAAGCAAGCACATGAAATGACATTTTATGTGAGAAAAAGAATAACATATGAATGCTTCATGATCATGAGATGATTATGCATGATGAGAAATGATGTCATGCTAGCTTAACACCAGAGGTGTTACAGGCCTTCCCCCCTTAAAGAAATCTCGTCCCGAGATTTACTGACCATTGCTTATGGAACGATGGATAAACTTTCTGGAGATAGTCTTCCGTTTCCCAGGTTGCATCTCCGTCATCATGACGACTCCATAGAACTTTATACACCTTTACTAAGCAATTGCGAGTTACTCTTTCTTTGCTGTCCAAAACTCGCACGGGTTGCTCCTGATATGTGAGGTCTGATGCTAGCTTCAACTCTTGAGGTTCTATTCTTTCTTCCGGTAAACGTAGACACTTCTTTAACTGTGAAACATGAAAAACTGGAAAGATCGAACTCATAGCTTCGGGTAACTGGAGTTGATAAGATACTTCTCCCTTTCTTTTCAAGATACGATATGGTCCAACATATCTCGGGGCTAGCTTCCTTTTATTGCCGAACCTTTGTACTCCCCTCATCGGAGTTACTTTTAGGTAAACATGATCTCCCTTCTTAAACTCCAACGGCCTTCTTCTTTTGTCGGCATAACTTTTCTGTCGGGATTGTGCTGCTTGTAAGTGTTGATGGATGATCTGAACCTTTTTCTCGGCTTCTGCCACGAAGTCTATTCCAAAATATCTCCTTTCCCCTGGTTCTATCCAGTTTAACGGAGTCACACACTTACGTCCATATAAAGCTTCAAATGGTGCCATCTTGATACTCTCTTGATAGCTATTATTGTACGAGAACTCTGCTAACGGTAGCCACGATTCCCATGATCCTTTGGAGGATAACACACAAGCTCTGAGCATATCTTCAAGCACTTGATTCACTCTTTCGGTTTGACCTGCGGTCTGAGGATGATAAGCTGTACTGTGAATCAACTTCGTTCCCAAACCTTTATGTAACTGCTGCCAAAAGTGCGCGGTGAACTGAGATCCACGATCTGAAACAATTGTCTTTGGTATTCCATGCAAACGCACAATCTCTTTGATGTAGATATCTGCATACCGAGGCGGTCGATATCCGGTTTTGACTGGAATAAAGTGAGCAGATTTGGTCAAACGATCCACTATTACCCAAATAGAATTATTTCCTTTTTCTGAGGTGGGTAATCCGGTTATGAAATCCATACTGATGTCTTCCCATTTCCAAACAGGCACAGATAACGGTTGTAACAACCCTGCAGGTTTCATATGCACTGCCTTAACTCTGCAACAAGTATCACACCTTGCAACATAGGCTGCTATCTCTTTCTTCATCTTGGTCCACCAAAAACGAGGTTGTAGGTCATGATACATCTTACTGCTTCCTGGGTGAAGAGATAACTTAGATAAGTGGGCCTCATCTAAGATTTTATCCTTGAGATCTTTGTTCTTTGGCACGACAAGACGATCCCTGAACCATAACACTCCATGTTCATCCAACTTAAAAGAAGTTAAAGGATCTTTTAACATCTTTCGCTTGATATGAGCAACTCCTTTATCTGATTTCTGAGCTTCCATGATCTGACTCTCTAGCGAGCAACCTAACTGAATGTTGAACAAAACTTCTGGATGTATCAGGTTAAACTTTTCTTCAAACAACGGTTGCACCACAACACAGTGCGATTTCCGACTTAAAGCATCTGCAACCACATTGGCCTTTCCTAGGTGATAGTGAACTTGCAAGTTATAGTCCTTTATCAGCTCCAGCCATCTTCGTTGTCTCATGTTCAGCTCAGGTTGAGTGAAGATATACTTCAGACTTTTGTGATCGGTATAGATGTTGCACACATTTCCCAACAAGTAGTGTCTCCATATCTTTAGAGCATGCACTACTGTCGCTAATTCCAAATCATGAGTAGGATAGTTAACCTCATGCTTCCTCAACCGTCTTGAAGCATACGCTATTACGCGTCCATCTTGCATTAGCACACAGCCCAAACCTGTTTTGGAGGCATCGCAAAACACATCAAAAGGTTTCTCTATATCTGGTTGAGCCAAAACAGGGCAGTGGTCAACAGTTCCCGTAAGATTCGGAAAGCTGCTTCGCACTCCTCTGTCCAAACAAACTTCACATCCTTCTATAGCAACGATGTCATCGGTTTTGCAATCTTGGAGAAATCCGGAATGAAGCGACGATAGTAACCAGCCAAACCTAGAAAACTTCTGACTTCCGTGACGGTGGTTGGTGCCTTCCAATCCATAACCTCTTGTACCTTTCTAGGATCCACTGAGATTCCATCTCCTGATAACACATGTCCAAGAAAATGAACTTTCTTCAACCAGAACTCACACTTACTGAACTTAGCATATAACTTATGCTCTCGAAGCCTTGTTAGAACTATCCTCAAGTGTTCCGCATGATCCTCTTCGTTCTCTGAATATATCAAGATATCATCCAAAAAGACTATCACAAACCGATCCAACTCAGGCATAAACACAGAATTCATTAGATACATAAAGTATGCAGGAGCATTTGTCAAGCCAAACGACATGACAAGATACTCATACAACCCGTACCTAGTGGAAAAAGCCGTTTTAGGTATATCCTTAGGTCTGATCTTGATCTGATGGTACCCTGATCTTAAGTCTATCTTGGAAAACACTCTAGCTCTCGTCAACTGATCAAAGAGGATATCAATCCGAGGTAAAGGATACTTATTCTTGACTGTTACTGCATTCAAAGGCCTGTAATCCACACACATACGCAGACTTTTATCCTTCTTTTTCACGAAGAGCGCAGGACATCCCCACTCGGATGAACTTGGTTGAATCAAACCTTTATCCAACAACTCTTTCAACTGAACCTTCAACTCCGCTAACTCATTAGGAGGCATACGATACGGTCTTCTGGATATAGGTGCTGTTCCAGGTATCAACTCTATTGCAAACTCCACATCCCTATCCGGAGGTAAACCAGGTAGCTCATCTGGAAACACATCCGGAAACTCCCATACTACAGGGATTTCCTGAAGATCCGCCACTTGTACTGCACAACTCATAGCACTGGGATTAAGACGGTCAGGAAGAAACACTTGAAATCTTTTGTTTTCCTCGGGGTCCTTCAAAGAGATTATCCTTCTTCCGGTATCTAAGACCACTTCCCACTTTTTCATCCAGTCCATCCCCAAGATAACATCCAAGGACAACCCTGGCATAACTACTAGACTTACTCGGTACCGCTTACCTTCCAAACTAAGAGTAGCTCCACATACCACTTGATTAGACAACACACTTGCACTAGCTGAGTTTATTCGAAACCCAAAATCCATTGTTACCATTTCCTGATTATGCTTAAGTGCAAATGCTTGACTTACAAAAGAATGGGATGAACCAGAATCAAACAAAACAACTGCAGAGATATTGTTGATAGAGAACATACCCGCTGTTACAGGCTCACCCTCTGAGATGCCTTCCAAGGAGGTATGATGCACACGAGCTTGCACTGGATTGGTCTTCTTTCTTGGGCTAGGACATGTCCTGGACAGATGCCCTTCTTTGCCACAGTTGTAACATGGCCCCTTGACGTAGCTGCCTGCGAAGTTCTGATTTCCCTGTCCTGCTTTGTACTGCGATGTCTGACCTTTTGCCACTTTCTGGACCTTGGCTTGCTGCTGATTTCCCTGAAAACGACGCTGAGGAGGCTTGAACCGCGCTCCCCGTGCTGCTACATGAAACTGAGGACGATTCGCCACTTGATTTCTGTTCTGCTGTGCTCCTGTATCAAAAGTTTTCTTGCGGGCTTTAGATGCACTATAGAGATTGTTGTGGTTTTCTTGAGTCAAACAGTCACTGACGACGTCATTGAACTGGGTTCTGGAAGAGTTTCCCATTGACTTCAGGAGCTTTGGACTTAGGCCCCTCTTCATACAAGCAATCTTCTTTGCATCGGTGTTGACATACTCAGGCGCATAACGAGCAAGATTGTTGAAAGCATGAAGATATTCAGCCATTGTTTTGGTACCCTGAGTCAAACTCAAAAACTCTGTTACCTTCATAGCCATTAAACCGGGAGGAATATAATGGCCCCGAAAAGCTGCTGTAAACTGTTCCCAAACTATAGGTTGAATTGCCGGAAAAGCGGTACGGTGATGTGCCCACCATATACCGGCTGGTCCCTGCAACTGATGAGCCGCGTATTCCACCTTCAGAGATTCCGTCAGACGGAGCAACCTGAACTTCTGTTCGACAGTGTTGATCCATTCGTCTGCTTCCAAGGGTTCCACTGCTTCCTTAAAGATCGGAGGTCTAGTGTCCAAGAAGTCCTTAAACGTGCTGTACTGATTAACATCTTGACCACCCAGACCTGCAGCTCTATGGGTATTCTCGGCGATGTTCCTGAGATTTGCTTCCATGTTGCGTTGCATAGCTTCCATGCTACGCTGACTTCCCAAAAACTGAGCAAAGAACTGCTCTGCCGTATAAGGAGGAGGAGGAGGAGGATTGGCTTCCTCGCCCTGTCCACTCCCATCTGCACCACTGGCGTTGCCGGCTCCACGACGAGTGTTCACCATCTGCATAGCCAATCAATAATCGATGAGTGATGCCATATATATAGATCAAAATGCGTAATGACTGCAGTACTGTATTCGAACATAGTTCATACAATAAGGCACATTCACAAGTTGTTCCACACAAATAACATCACAAACAGATTATACGAAAAGCGCTTAATACTCGCATGGATACGCACGGATAAAACACAACGAAGGCCTGATACTTAAAACGGTTCAAAGGTAGCAACGAGGTCCTTAAGCTTACAACACATCAAAGGTTCCACAGATCCAACATAACCGATACACAAGACCACAACGATAAACATCGAGACCTAAACTCTAATCGCTCTCAGCATCTGACACATGACCCTCGACATCATCAGCTCCATCATCTTCCTCTTCTTCTTCGTCTTCTTCTTCCTGATTAGCGAAGAGCATTCCTCCATCTTCATCACCGCCATCAGCAAGAACAACTCCCAACTCCCCATCCATCTCGGCTGCACCTGGAGGATGGTATGGATGAAGCTGGTTGTGAAGACGATGCACTTCCTCATGGAGGTTGTTGTTGTAGGCTTCAGATGTCGCCAACTGCTGCTCCAAGGCCATGATACGAACTCTCATATCCACCTCTTCTTCCCATGCTTGATTTCGCTGCTGAAGAAGTCCTATCATCTGATTCTCCGCACTCCGATTAGCATGCTTCTCACGCCCTAGCTGCTCTTGCAGCCTGATGATCTCTTGTGCTGCGACTACATTCCTGCGAACCACCTGATCCTTCTCTATGGTCATCTGCTTCAGCTCTTCCTGCATCTTTTCCACTTCTTCATCAAACTCACGCTGAGCTTGCCTTTTCTCATCCCTGACATGGTGATAGGACTCAGTCATACTGCACAAGCTGTGTTGCATGACCGCGTACCCCTTCATTACCGCATACATGGCACTTGCTGCTGGGCCATCACATGCCTGAAGCTCACTAGGACTGCCCTCAATTGCTTCCTGCTTGGTCTGCACCCAAACATCCTTGAACGGGTCAGCCCTCGGAAACACTCCGTCCAGAGCCCGACTGAGGTCTTCCGGGAACCGCTCCATGATGTCCTGGAGAATGAGGAACGCTGCTGACTGCGCACCTTCCCAAGGATCCCTTCCTTTGCTCTCATACATCCAACCGGACCACACAGATCCATCTTCCTTGGGCTTCACCACTGCGGTAACATACACCAAAGTGGTGTTTTCCAGAGGCTCTTTCGACCAGAAGTAGCGAGGCTCTCGACCATCCGGGTATCCCACAGAACGCAGAACCCTCCAGAGCAACGTAGGTGTCCCAAACACATCCAGAAACTTTGCCTTGCACCTCTTCGACCTAGGTGCCAACTGGTGTCTGGGAACCCTGCCGCCCGTTGACTTACGTGCGGTTTCCTTAGTCCGTCCCATCTGTAGCAGGATTATCATGATAACATAAGCATAGGTTTTCCAACTCGAGTAATGAATCCATAAAGGGTGGAAGTAATGCAAAAAGGAAAGAAAGCATTATGCCATGATATGTATATGTATGAAAACGTTCCGTACGTCCTTTCCACTACATAAGAACTATGCGGTGGCAAACCACGACACTCTCATACGTTAACTATTTCGTTCTAACGGTGCGTAGTTAGTGTACCTGCAGAAGATCCATTTCAGCCCTGCCCCACAGTATGATAATCATGCATTGCTGAAATTTAAATCTAGATACTCACCTAGGTGTACACCCCGTATACACGTAAGCAGTATATGCACCCATTTAACAGTATCACCCCCGTTACCGCGTACCTTCCCCCGCACCCGTGTGTTGACGTGCGCAGGTTTCAGTATCACTAACACTCCCCTAGGCCGACGGTTGTTCGACCATGCTCTCACAACTTTCCTTACCTTGGCGTAGAGGCAACTGATCCATAAATTACCATTCCGAAGAATAGCACTCATACAATTTCACCCTTGTCGTATGGATGACAGAATAAACGAAAATCAAGTATGATGCAAGACCCCTCCAAGTTAGTACTTAAATAAGCCACCTGAGATCCTATGGGCATAAAGGATATGACCACTGGCACACTTACTTTTTTTAAATTTTTTTTTTCCTTCTACACCGACTTTGTGAATGTTTGAAAATAATTTTTTTTTTGACTCCAAATTATTTTTATTACCAAATTTTTAGTCCTATGAACAGTACCCGCTGAATTATGCTCCGATGCCAGCTGTAACAGAACCGTCCAATTTATAAGAGCACAAGTACGAAATTCTCCGCCGAGGCAGTAAATTTGTGGCACTTGAGCTCCTATAAACCCGGTAGTCCGTGAAATCACGAAGGATTTCAAACTTTCTAACATCAACAACATAGGATCGTAATATTTCAGCATCGACCGTCACACGACAGAGATTACATAACTAGTTTTGGAGTAGCAACTTAGTTATTACAACCCATGTTCGGAAATAAGTCGCGAAAGCTTAATTTGAGACATAGTTCTGGAAATCACCCACGCACACATAGTGATTACAGTGCCATTTAGTAGTCATCCTTAACATAGCAAAAGATACGAACAGACGAGGTCATTGCCCGTGACCTAGATATCACCCGAGGCTGGAAAGAGACAATTGATGCAATAACCATGGAAGACCTGGCCATCTGCAACAACAAAGGGTAGAACCCTGAGTACGAGAAGGTACTCAGCTAGACTTACCCGCCTTAAACCAGAAATAAGTTGACCTCAAGGAGTATGCAAGGCTAGAATATAGTGGAGGCTGGTAATGGACCACCTTTTTGCATAAAAGCCATTTGTTAATTAAGTAGTTCTGCTGCCTTTAGCTGTCAATTTAAATAGTAATTATCCTATTTACTAGATTAGCAAACTGCACTATAGCAAACATGGTAGTGATCCAACAATCACCAAAAATGTAACAAACAGACCGAGTAACCATTTCCAAAAGTATTATGATAGCTGTCTCGTGTTCCACATTTTTCAGTATCAAGGTCGATCAGCGTTCGAGTCAAGTGCTCACTATCCAGGAGCGATGGCGATTATAATCGATTCCTAACCAGCTGGTGATTTATTTCCCACACAAACCACACCCACCCGTCGGTGAGCTACAGATGACCACAACATTGTTCCAGGAGTCGCGGTTTCAACCGCCACCATCACACCCGGAGGCAAGCCCGACTGCCAAGGAGTTGGACTTAACCACCATCACCCGGGTCTTACTATTCGCGCCCCCGCGTCCCACTAACTCTCCACCGTGGCTTCGGCTGATGCGTAGGACCTGAGAGCCGGCCTGGAACAATGAGCGGCTTCGCGGTCGGAACGAGTTATCCTTCCAGCTAAATGTGGGACATGCGTTCAACATGACAAGAAGTCTATCTTACAAGATACTGATTCCCATAAAACACGGCTAGAAATACTGTAGCATACACTACAGGAATCTGCCGATCTCCATTTTCCACAACACTCAGTTATCCCACTTAATGGAAATATCCGGTTAATCGGCCAAGTAACCACCTACTACTCGCGGGTAACATGAAGGTTGCCCGACTTCTACCGGTCTAAGCAATTCTAAGCATAACTCGGACCTGATTCTATATAGGTATCAAGGATAATATTTCAAGATAACAAGGTATGAATAGTGATGCATCAACGGTATCAAACAACTCCTATACTTAATGCAACAAACATAACAGATTAAGTTAATTATAAACTGTGGGTAGTTAGAAATGCTCCGGGGCTTGCCTTTCTCGAAGGTGCTCGGTTGGTGATTCGGGCACTCCGGAAGTTCTTCTTCAAACTCTTCCCCGACAGCTCCTGGTTCCTGCTCCTGGGGCTGCTCCTCGTTTTCCTCTGCTATCACTGTCTCTTCTACCGAACCTGTTATGATGCATATGCGAGAATGAATGGATGATACATGGGTATAGAAAATGCATTGCAATTGAATTGACCGAATAGGTGCATATTTCCTCTCCGGTAGAGTGTAACACTCTATCGAAAGAGTAGCTACATCACTCATGCAAAATACAGTCAACATGCATACACTGAAAAGATTATTTTTACCTCTACTGGTTTCCACATAAAAGAGACATAAAAGCTTAATTAAATAAACTAATTATTCCACTAAAACAAGCTTATAACTGCACCTTATAGCTAACAGCTTTAGAAAAATCTACAAAAATTACTGTAGGTTCCTAACAGAAAATAAAGCATATTGTACAAATTTCAGGACAATTGCATATCTACATAATTCTGTATGAGAAAGACAAATATCAGGGTGAAAAGATACTTTGAACTACACCCTATCTTAAAAGTGTCAAACAACAAATTTCATATTTTTGTTTAGAACTTTTTAGCATAAGAGCAGTCTATAAAAATTAGGAGACTCAAATTCTATATATTTTAATTACTACAAATTATACAAGAAAACAACATTTAATTAATTTAAAGGTTAACTTCAAATTATTTCACAACCAAACAGTAGTTATCATTTTTCTGTGACTCTACATCACCTACACAGTTCATCAAAACAAATCCCATATTTTTCTAAACAAAACATGATTTATTATACATTAAACAAGATATCAGCCTAAACATAAATTAATTACTACTGCACATAAAAATTATTATAACAGGGCATATTATATTTTTCATGTACAGATCTCATCAAAACAAACTTAACAAAATTGGTTTCACATTTATTGGATTAACAGAACTTAAGTTATGATTTAAACAAGCATTATCAGCATTTCTGAAAAACATATTTTCAAAAACACTAAACCCTAACTGCTACATGCACCCGACACAACTGCACCCAAGCGACTGACAACCGGGGCCCGTGGTCAAAGCGACCCCACCTGTCACACACAGGAAAAACAGAGGAGGCGTTGACCTCGCCGGAGCTCGCCGACGGCGGCTCCTCCGGCGAAACCATCACCACCTAACGACTCTACTCAACCATCCGCGTCGAATGGTACCCCACTCGACCCTAGCGACACGACGGATCGAGCACGACGCCGGCAATGGCGGCCACGGCGGCGCGGGCTCACCACGCCGGGCAACTCCGGCCATGCCGAGGCTAACCAAACCACGATTCCTACTCCTCGAACTCCCACGGATCTAGCGCAAGGCTCAGACGCCACTGATTTCACTCCGAAAGCTCGGGACCACGCCATGCCATTCTCCGGCAACAATGGCGGACGACGGCGATGGCGGACCGAGGCAACCAAACCCTAATCGGCTAAACCGACTTCACTACCTTCTTCCTGGACGCGCACTGACTGACGAACGCTAGCTAAAACATCTTGGAACCCACGGGAAGGGAGCCGACCACGGCGGACCGAGCTCGGCGGTCATGGCGGCCATGGCGGAAGCTCGTCCCACGGCTTACCTAGGCACTTCTAGCGAGAGCTGGCTACGGCACGCGAAGCAGGAGGTGGAGGCGAGGTTGGCGGTGGGTTTTGCGGGGAGAAAACACGGCGAGACGACGGCGGACGGCGACTTCCCCCTTTTCGCCCGCGCGGTCGCCGGCGAGAGCGCAAGGCAAGGCAGAGAGGGAGAGTGAGCGCGTCTGGGAGGAGGAGAGCGTGCGCAGGCGCTTAAGCACGCCACGCCGCGCGCGCTGGCTGGGCTGGCCGGGCATCGGGCGCCACGCGGCAGGGGATTCCTGCGCGCGGTCGGCCACGACGCCGGCGAGTTCAAACTGAACCCCGCAATTCAGTTGACTCCCGGGCCGACTGACGGGCGATTTTTGAACACGATTAACTCACTAACCACTCCATCAAACGCTAAACCAACTGCACCACTGGTTAGAGCTATACACCGACTGCAACTTTGGTTACAAGATCGATCACTGGTTCGGCTTGGGTTGGGCTCAGATCGATGCCAAACATGGCCTGACCGAACTGGTTTTCAGAGTTAGGACTTAGGAAAAATTTCCAAGTCTAAAACCCTTCCAATTCTGTCTTGTGGATCCTAAAACACCATGCTAAACCCATTTTCATGAGTTGGTCCTTAAACAACTTTTGTTCTATACTAAATTCTACACACTTTTGCTTAAGGGCCCACAGCCATGCAAAGCTTCTATCAAGGAGGTCTTTGTTAGTCAAACAAAAGGACTTTAGAGGCTCTATAGGGTTGACTAGGGTTTAACTACTTGATTAGGCAAAATGTCCAGCATAACCATGCCTTCATTTTGACTCCTCAACAAAGTTAGATGGTTAGGAAGACTTAACCACTCCAAAGCAAGACAAGCAACACTTCATCAAAGCAAACTTATAAGCAAGCAAGCACATGAAATGACATTTTATGTGAGAAAAAGAATAACATATGAATGCTTCATGATCATGAGATGATTATGCATGATGAGAAATGATGTCATGCTAGCTTAACACCAGAGGTGTTACAGACTTCATAAACAATAACCTAGTGAAGGCACTAAGAAGTGTACGGGACACTACTAGCATCACTTAACGTCAAGTTGTCATCCCCAACATGAAACTAGCAATGTGATTATATCCTGGCACTGACTTAAAGATAAATATTTACCCGCAAGCGCACAGATAAATACACCCGTTGTAGCAGCATTTTACCCAGAGATGTTCCAAGTATCGTTATTTATATTTAGCACTAGGAATGAAGTGAGATAAATAAGGACAAGAGCTACTCTACACATGTGATAGATGAATTGAGAACAAAGTAAGAACATACTCCTTTATCCTAAATAGGGATCAATCACAATAATGACGTACACTATAAATGATAAAAGATTAATCTATGATAGTCCTTAGAGCATTTCAACTTAGACAAGGCATGCGGATTATAATAGACATTATAAAGAAGTATTCCTAAGTTATTCTAATTATAAGTCATAATATACATTGATTAGTGCAATTATATTTGGCAGTCATTGGCTAGGTTATCCCATATTCATATTCAAGAGGCAACTCCATAGTAAAGGTGCCAAACAGAGTAACCCCTAAACCATGAGTTAACTGAGCCATACTAAACACTATATTCGGGAGGTGGAATACAAAGGACTCAACAGGAATATCACACCCACGATCTACTACTCTATCCGGAACATAGGACGCATTCGTAGATAAATAGTATATAGGCACCACACCTACACAACATTTATCACCCACCCGTTGTACTTTAAGATGAGCGCTATACGAACATGAGTATAAACATGATGATAATCTATCTATGCCAAATATATAATCAAAGCATACTACAAGCAGTATAATTAAGAATATAGTAATTAATATCTTAGTCATATCAATTATATCTAAACTATTATGGACTAGACTATGAACTAGCACACAATGATGAACAGTATGATGAACTAGAACACATAGATGAACTAGAGTATGAACTAGAACTAGAACTAGAACTAGATTAAGAACTAGAAGATGAACTAGACGATGAACTAGAACATGAACAATGAAGAACAATGAAGAACTAGAAACATAATTAGATCCATAATGTCGATACAAGAGAGAAGATCTTGGGTTTACCGAGCCTTCTCGCGACTAGATTCGGAATCCAAGCGAAGCTTGCCTCTTCTAATTCTAATTCTATCTAGCTATGCCTAAGTTGATGTGGCTCTAAGGAAATTAGGGTTTCTGATTGATCCTCCTTCTCTTCTAATGACTTGAGATCTGATGATGTCTGATGCCCTGGAGAGGGGGTCTAGGGCTGTTTATATAGCCCTGGGCGATGAACCATGGCCGTTGGATCAAACCGACTTAAGGTACGGCTAAGATGCATCATAGAGGTCGGTGGGAGAACCTTCCAGAAGATAGACTCCGTAGGCCCCAAGGGGGGACCGGTCGGTCCCACCTATCATCCTCTCGTGGTGGTCGACCTCCTAGTGTCTTCTTGTGTCCTCTGGAGTCTTCTAGAAACTTCCTGACGTGGCGGTGGAGTTATCTCCCGTCGGTTTTCTTCTATGGGAAGCTATCGGTATCGATTTCCTGGTTTAGTCCCTGCAGAATCATAGTTCACCAAAACTCGTGGAATATTGTCAGTTAAAACCCTAAACCTTTGTTGGTGATCAAATTCTTTCCCTTTTCATATTTATTTATCCTTTCATTATGATAGATAACCAGTGTCAACAGATACTGTGAATATAACGCTGAATGGGGCAGTACTGGATAGATGCATCCACATCGGTGCAGATTTTCCTGTACCAAAAAGAGAAGAATTGGTTTCATTCCTTCACCAAAACATAGATGTATTCGCTTGGTCAGTGAAAGATTTGGAAGGGGTCTGTCCGAGTCTAGCGCATCACAACTTGAATGTCGCAAAAGGGTGTATACCAAGAAAGCAGAAGCTAAGGAAAATGTCAACAAAAAGGGCTGATGCGGCAAAAGCTGAAGTACAACGACTTTTAGACGCATGAGTCATCAGGCCAGTACATTATCCAGAATGGCTAGCAAATGTAGTAATGGTGAAAAAGAAGAATGGGGAATTACAAATGTGTGTTGATTTCACCGACCTAAACAAGCATTGCCCGAAAGACCCATACCCCTTGCCCCGGATTGATAAACTAGTAGATATTGCAGCGAGATGCAAAATGATGAGCCTTTTGGATTCTTTCTTCGGGTACCACCAAATTTGGTTAAACCCAGATGACGAGGAAAAAACAAGCTTTATCACTCTAGGCGGAACTTATTGCTATCGCCAAATGCCAGAAGGATTAAGAAACACTGGTCCAACTTTCTCCAGAATGACGGATGAGGTTTTCTCAGGGCAGAAGGGAGTCAATTTGCTAGCATATGTTGATGACATCGTAGTCAAAAGTGACAAGAAGGAAACACATATACAAGATTTGATAGAAACTTTCATGAACATGTGCAAGAGTGGTCTTAAGCTCAACCCAGACAAATGCATTTTTGGCATTTAGAAGGGCAAGTTACTCGGGTGTTTGGTTTTAACTAGAGGAAATGAAGCAAATCCAGACAAGATTGCGGCAATTACAAACATGCAACCGCCAAAAAACACAAAATAAGTTCAAAGGCTAACAGGCAGACTGGCAGCATTGAATAGGTTCATAGCAAGGTCTGCCGAAAGGGGCCTCCCTTTCTTCAAAACTCTAAGAAACTCAGACTTGTTCGAATGGGGTCCTGAGCAACAACAAGCTTTCGATGATCTGAAGGAGTACTTGACAAAGCTCACAACCTTATCCAAACTGTCACTAAAAGCTGTGCTATTGCTATATCTGGCAGCCTCACCTACTGCAGTCAGTGCGGTTCTAGTAGAGGAAAAGGAGTATAAAAATACGATGTGGCAATTCCCAATCTATTTTGTCTCAGAGGCACTATCAGGCGCAAAGTTAAACTATTCAGAGTTGGAAAAATTGCTTATACAGTAGCCATGGCCTCCAGGAAGCTGAAACATTATTTTCAGGCACATCACATTAGGGTATTGTTAGCTCGACCGCTAGAAGCTCTATTCAGCAACAGCGAAGCAATCGGTAGAATAGGAAAATGAGCCACCGAATTGAATGAATTCGCAATAGACTTTGAGCACAGATCAGCAGTCAAGTCACAAGTACTGGAAGATAGACTTCATCGCCGATTACACACCATCAGCTTTTGACACTACAGTTCAGTTTGAGGAACCAACATGGATGGTGCATTGTGACAGAACATGGAGAGCTGGAGGCGCAGACATATCTGCCATCTTGACACCACCATCTGGCCCAAGTTTTGTTAGGCCCGTGAAAACTCAGAGCATTGGGAGTTAGAAGATGCATAGTAAAATCAAATTCGCAGGTAGTAGTTGGCCAGGTAGAGAAGAATTTCATTGCAAGAGAGCCAGATTTAATAAAATACGTATCGACAATAAGACGAATGGAAAAACATTTCGCGAGTTTCACCTTGTAGCACATCCCTAGGGCTGACAACAGTGAAGCTGGCGAATTGGCGAAAGCAGCGGCAGTAGGTGCTCCACTACCGCCTAATGTGTTCTTTTAGACATTAACAATCAAGGTTGTCAAAGAAGAAGAAAAACCATCCGCGGTCCATGTCATCACAAGCGAAGATTGGAGATCACCAATATATGCTTTCCTATCTAGCACATATGAACCATTGGACAACCAACAGATGGAACAAATGAAAGGCAAAACAAAGTGTTACTCCATTATTAGGAATGACTTGTACAGAAGCGAGGTAGTAGCTCCATTACTGAAGTGTATTAGCAGATCACAAGGAATTCAATTTCTAAGTGAAATCCAGTCTGGTTCTTATGGAGCACACAAGATCGCCCATAGAGTGAAGAGGCAAGGTTTCTATTGGCCGAATGCGGCAGAAGACGCAAAGGAGCTGGTCAGAAAATGTGAAAAGTGCCAGATGTTCGCCAACAAGCAGAATGTTCTCGCGAACCTGACTAAACCAATTATACCAACCATGCCATTGCAAAGATGGGGAGTGGACATAGTCGGACCATTGCCTACCGCTCCAGGAAACCTTTGTTTTGCAGCGGTACTACTAGAATATTTCACCAAGTGGATAGAAGCAAAAGCTTTGGCCAAAATCACATCCGGAACTCTGATCAGTTTCATTTGGCAAAGGATCATTTGCTAATTTGGAATGCCATCCTACATTACAGTAGAAAATGGGAAGCAGTTCGATTCCACACAATTCAGAAGTTTTTGTGATGAGTTCAGCATAAAACTAGCTTTCGCATCTGTCAACCACCCACAAAGCAACTGTTGACGCAAAATGTGGTCCGCGCCTCACACACAGCAAGCCGGAAAAAGCCATGGAACCCTCTTTTCTCCTGTTATCTCCCAATCAACTAGAAGATGTCTTCCGAGGCGAGCCGCCATAGTTCTGAATTTGGAGCTTCCAGCACCTCTAAGAGGAGGTTGTCCTTCATTGTTTTTTTTTCTTTTTGTTCTCGAAAATGAAGCAGCTGTTCTTACACTGTTGTTCTCATTTAGGAAGACCAGTGATGACGTCCCCGAGGACCTGACTCAGAAGGTCATTGACCTTCAATCTGATCTAGAGGAGAAGGATCGGGAGATTACCCGAATCTCTCGGGAGCGAGACGCCGCTCGGGATCGGGCCGCCGGTAAATACTTTTCATCACTTCCTCCCTTACTCTTTCTTTCTGTCTCTATTCACCCCTCCCCCTTTCAGCTCTGGCAGCCAAGCTTCATGCCCTTGAAACCGCCATCACCAAACTTGCTATCACGGCTGATGTGATGGGTATGACGCCCCTGAAGTGGGTGAATGAGGTTAACCGAGTCCTCCCCGTCATGTCTCGGGCCGGCATGGGGTATGGCGCGGCACTTGCTTTCAACGTCGTGAGGATTCACTCCGGCGCCGATTACTGCAGATTTGATGTCTGCGAGCGAGAACTAGAAGATAGAGTAGAACACTTTGTAGATGATATGAAGGAAGCCGGAACAGATCTAGCCGACTCTTTTGATCACTTTCTCCCGATTAGGCGTAGGATGGAGTGGACGAACTGACCACTCTTACAGTAGTCTTGCTCCCCCCTTTTTTGTAAATAAGAAGTTCTTTTGTTCGTCCTTCTGAAATCAATCCGTGATTGATCCTTCGAGATCAATGTATGCTCCGTTTCGTGCATTAGTCACTAACTTCTATTTTTGCTTCAACGGCGATGCATATCACATCGGCTATTGCTGATAATCATGCTTAATCATCTCCGTTCCGCAAGTAATTGTTGTAATTGATTACTTTGGATCCAGAGCTCTCAGTCATTTTCTCAATTTTTTGGTCTATGACGACATCAGGATAGTATTTCTTAAGGGACCTTCCCGTCTTCAGCTCTCTGTCCTCAGCGTCAATCGGTAATATGAGTCTCCAAATAATCAACCAAAATTTCACACAACAACCGTCTTTAGCTGAATCCTATCGGCTCCATGAGTTCCTCAAGTCAGCAAAGATTTGGTCCGGCCCAATAACGACCCATAAACTATGAAAACCCTATTCCGATGCTTGGTCTTCCAGTGTGCAAGCCATGGTTCTATAAATATGACCCTAGACAGGTCATCCCCCTCGACTCCAACCAAACAGTTTGACTTGCAAACTTTCCACTTCTCGGCTTTCAACTCAGGCCAGAGAAAAAAATCCTTCGCCTGCATTTCCGTTAATGGCAGGCAACAGCAATCACAGCAGGCACCCCACTGGAGGTGAAGCAGGAGGAAGCCAAGCATCAACTCACCGACGTTATGGGTAAAAACTGATTTCTTGCCCCCTTGCGGTAGTTTTTCTTGCTTGTCTATCTCTGATTCGTGGCACTCTTTCCTTCCAGGGTGGGGTCTTCCTCCAACCAAGCTTGGGTTCCTCTTCCAGAAACGGTAGCTCCAACAGCTTCTTTCAATCTTTTCCCTAAGCCACCAGATTCTGAGTTTGATGATTCACTCCAACAGACCCGTTTGGATGCCTTTCGGTACCGCGAGGAAAGGGATAAGGCCCAGAAGGAACTAGAAGATGTATCTAAGAAGCATGGCATTGAGGAAGTTGAATGGACAGACCAACGAAAACAGCTCTGCAGCATCATCACAGGTTAGCAGAGTCTTTGTCCTCTTCTTCTGGTTGAGCTTGCCTTGCCTGATGCATCCCTTCTTCTCGCTAGCCCTTTCTGTAGAGAATGACTGTCTGAAAGCGGCGGTGAACAGAATCGCTATCAAGGTGAATGCTCATGGGGACTCAGCCGAAGCTCGTCTTGATGCTGTGGATGGCCGAATAGATCAGGCCATCATCCAAGGTGTGCACGTTGGGGTATCCCTCAGGCTAGCGGCAATGAGTTCTTGGACCAAAGAAGATTACTCTTCTCTACCAGTTGGTTTCGCAGGCGGCGACCCGGATGAATTTGAAGTCTTTGAAATTTATGATGATCATGCCGCTGCTATCGCCGAAACTATTGATCCAAAATCCATTCTGATCAAATTATTCCAAGGGTAGCTTGTACTAGGATATATCTGTAAAAAGGAATAAAGTTCATTTTTCTGAATAATGTCCATTTGCATCTCTTGATTCCTCAGTGACTTTTCCTGGTTGCAACATCTCTTCAGAGAAACACTTCCCGAACGCATGACATCATCTTAGCCGACTAGATGTCATGTCGCTCGGCATCTTACTTACTACACTTCACCTTTCTCTTCTTCCGATAAACCTGCTAGCTTGAAAATTGCTAGGGCACCAGGGTCATGAACATTTCGTCTCGTGCTAAAGACGATATAAACAATATCGACTATAACTTAAATTCTTGGAATATTTTTTCTGCTAAAGGCGATGTCTCTACATCGGCTATCTTTGTATACAAATATTTCTTGAGTCACACAATCCCCATGTGTTTGGCTTTTAACAAGTAGTGCCGAAGCTTCAGTTCGTAAGCAACACAAAAACTTATTTATAGTGGAATACCCGTCTCTGGGTCTAACATTTTCGGCTAAAGCAAGCTATCACTCATCTTTTTCCTTTAAACTTAATATAAGGGTCGATCCTACTGTAAGGCTATCAGCCATCACGTACAACTTGAAATGATTACCAAGTTGTGGAAGTGGCTTCATATATTCTTCAACTTCATCAAAAGCTTCTGTTGTACGTCACCTTATACAAATTCCCTCTGATCCTTCTTGAGCTTTGGTAATGGAGAAATAAACAGAATCCTTTCAAAAGTTTATCAACATCAAAACACGTTCGAGATCCAAACTTGCACACATTGGTCCTATTTCGGCTTCATCACCAACACTTCATTCCTTATCAGCCGACACGAAACTTGGTCTCAACTTTTCTCCATCACCACCAGTTGGATTATTTATTCAAAAATTGCTCTGAGAGCCGATCGTTTGAATCGGCTGTTGGTTCTTGTCGAAAACGTTCACAGGACCTGCTTCCCAAGCTCTTCCAAAGAAGCACTCGACACCATCATATTCCTAGTAGATAGGCTCTGTATTAGCAACACTCACCAAATCATCAGCATGGACAATTTCGATGTCATCTCCAATCCACTGGATGAGGAATTGGTGCATAGTTGATGGTACTCAGCAATTTGCATGTATCCAATCCCTTCCTAATAGCAAACTGTATGCCCCATTGCCATCGATGATGAAGAAAGTAGTAATTAAAGTTTTCGACCCAATCGTTAACTCAACATGAACTCCTCCTCGAGTATCAGAAGAATTACCAGCAAAGTCTCTCAACACCATGTCGGTCTTCAATAAATCTTCACTTGTCATCCCAAGCTTTCTGAAGGTTGTATATGGCATGATATTTATAGCAGCTCCTCCATCAATGAACATCTTGGTTAATGGCTTGCCATTAACATACCCCCTCATGTAAAGTGGCTTCAAGTGTCGATGCTTAGCTGGTTTATCAAAAATTGCCCGTTGAGCCAAAACAAGGTGAGCTAACAGATCTTGGAATTCATCTTCATCGAAATCTGAATACACTTCTTCTTGGATATCTTGATCTTCAGGGGCTATGAATTCAGATGGAAGAAAGAACGCCATGCATGCATTAGCCGAACAATCGCCTTCATCCGGCCTCTCTTTAGGACGCCAAATTTGTTTCGTTCTGGCGTTTGCTTGCGCTAACTCTCTGTTCCTTATGCTTGCACTCTCCTTTTCTGGCTTTTCCTCAATCCTGGTGGACACCACTGTCCTTTCTGCCAGACATACTCACGGTACTCATCTTCTCCAGTGCGAGCCCAATTACGATCGGCAAATCCTCTTCCTTGCCGATTCTCGGAACTGTTTATTTTTAAGCACCGATCGTCCTCAGGGATTCGTGCCCCAAGTCTTTCATGGACCGAACGACGGTTGACTCGAGACTGCCTATACTCAGAATATTGATCATTGCATTCAGGGCAGTTGTTTTTAGCAGGCAGCTTCAAGCCTTCATTCCAACAATACTTGAAAAATGAGCATTCCCAATGTGACTGCTCTTGTTCTTCCATATATTCTTGCTCCTCTCGGTACATTTCCTCTTCATACTTCTATTGCTTCTTCATGAATTTGTGTTCCTCATAAAACCTTTGCTTCTGGTACCGCTCCTATTCCCGACGCCATTTGTTCAATAAAATACACGTCGTTACCTTGGGCCTAGAGGTTTGACCTCTCTCAGTTCGGCTATTCTGAAAATGAACCCGTTGCCAAAATTCTTCATTCGTAATCTGTCGATCAAGGTCAACAGTACCAGCTTCCCTTGCTTTATCAGAGGTTAACACCTTCATCTTGCCTCTGCCCCTAGGGTCAGCTGCATTAACCATACTAACAGAGAAGGACACAGTATTCTGTCCAAAAGGATTACCATCAACTTTCATCTTCCCATCAAACCTTAGATGTCCGTCCTGGATAGCTTTCTGAATCCGCACTCTGAACACTCGGCAATCATTTATAGAGTGGGATCTGGTATTATGGAAACCACAATACTTCTTGTCCTTGACTCCTTCGGGGTGCAGCATAGGATGACCTTCCGGCAACTTGATGCGTCCTTCCTTCAATAAGTATTCAAATAATTTATCTGACTTGAAAACATCAAAGTCATAAGTACCTTTTTGCTGCCTCAGCCACCGCTGGTTGACTTGAGTCAGCTCTTTAGCCCAGACTATCTCGGCTGCAGCTACCTCATCTTCATCATCATATTCCGTTGCTTCCTCTAAGAAAGCCTGATACATCTCGGCAGCTACATCACCTTTCTGGAACTGATTATTCCTTCTGAAACCTTGGGCTTGACTACTCATCATTGCCAACCGTTGTGATAACTGTCCAAGGTCGTCAAACTCCATGCCAAATAGCTTCTCCTTGATATTCAGCAACATGCCAGCTATGGCTATTCCCGGTAATTGATCATCTGGTAAGTTCAAGGAATAGCAAAGGTTTTTGGTCTCCCTGAACCTGCGCAAATATTCTTGCAGTGTCTCGCTAGGTTTCATCCTCAAACTCATGAGATCGACCAACTTCTTCTCACTGGTGCCCGTAAAGAAAAATGCGTGGAACTTTTGTTCTAGCTTTGCCCATTTATTAATGGAATTTGCTGGCAGAGAAGTGAACCACGAGAAGGCTGGTCCTGTCAATGACAACGGGAAATACCGAATCCTCCAAGCTTCATCTCCAGATGCCTCTCCAAGTTGCATCAAGTATCGACTGATGTGTTCTATGGTACTGGTGTCATCCTGACCCAAAAACTTGGTAAAATCAGTAGGAGGTTTTACCCTTGGAGGAAGTGCTACCCGATTGTACCACTCTGGGTAAGGGGACTAGTAAGCGTATGATTGATTCTTTGGCTTTAGGCCGAATTGATTTTGCATCATACCAGCCATCCTATGCATGATGAGGTCAACACTCGAATCTGGAGCTGCTTGTGCTTGCCCCCCAGGATGTGGTCCTCCTGAACTCTTGCAGCCTGGATTTGGAAGAGCATTGATCGCGTTATAATCAACGAACTCCTGATATCCATCTCCAAACATGTTCCTTTGTATCCTGTTCGTTGCGGGAGACACTCTGAAAGCAGATTGCTGGACATTCCCTTTTGTGTCGAACGCGAGCTGGCCATATGTCGTGGGAGGTTGTTGTGTTTCATGAGGTACTATCCCACCCGTGCTTGTACTAGCTCCGCCTTCTTCGGCAATCCTTCGACGTTGAGGTACTGGGAATAACAGGGGTCCCTGCATCGGACCAACGGCTTCTTCAAAGAGTTTATCCACTGCTGGGCCGAAAATACTAACCATGATGGCACGAAAGGTATTCCAGAAAGTTGACTGATGATTGGTCATGGCCTCCGATACGGCTTTGTACACTATTTCGATCATTTTCTGAATCTCCTCCTCACCAGTGCTGTCGGATGGGTCGACATGGTGAGGAAGAAGAACCCTTGGGAATTGTTGCTTCTGGAAAACCTTGCTGCTCTTATTCTTGGAAAAATACATCAAGCACTTGCGTTGGAGCTCATCACAAGCTTGTTGTATTAAATTTCTTGAGTCTGATGGCAACTCATCCATTGTTAGCTCCAGAACTTGATCGTCGTTGATCTCAGGCATCTTGAAACAGAGTTGGTCCCACCGGGCGTGCCAAAAAGTGTGTTGACGCAAAATGTGGTCCGCGCCTCACACACAGCAAGCCAGAAAAAGCGTGGCTTCAATCGGGTGCCCGGACGGTTTAGAATCCGGAGACGCGCCAGTCGGTTTGACCTAAAAACCAACAAGGGATAAAACTGTGAGAATAAACTGGAACATGCTGGATAAGACCAGACAGTTCCATGTGTACGGCTTCAAAGCCAATCATGACGGCATACAGCTACAGAAGTTGTCTGTCGATAAGTTCAGAGATCATTCGGCTAACATTGAGAATGAGTATATATTCAATAGCCAGTTGCCGAATGTACATGTAAGAGGATATCTTTAAGATATAAAGAATCAAAAACAGGTAACTTGTAAAATATAAATCTATCCAAACAAAACATGCATAGGTTAATCCAACTAGTCCGCCGCACGTCTAGTTTTCATAAACCCGTCAAGCATAAACTAAGTCTACACCACTCCTTATAATTAGATTAATCCACCGCATGATACAATCTAATGATAAGGATCTAAAAGCATGCATATATCTGAACAGATCTACATAAACTCGTTACTCATGTAAGCTTAACCAAGCTTGGCAAACTAGCCGAGTTGGGGTCCATGAAGAAGGAACATACAAATAAGCACAATTAAACTGTCGCACCCGGTTTTGGAGTTCAAAACCAAGTACTCATATACGTGCGCCCAGGATGTCCAAACACATGTATAATCTCAAATTGTATTAAGTATCAAAGTAAAGTACTTATTACATCGCATAGTCTTCACATTTATTACAAGTCTTTGCTCAAAGGCATAACATAGCGGAAACGTAAAGCAAACGAGCCACCACAGGGACTCCAACTGGGGGGGTGATCAACTAGTAGTCCTGAACATCTTCTGGAAACTCCTCAAATCCGTCATCTGGTACCCATCCGGGATTTTTATAAAATTACAACATGTGTAAGCGCACCATGCTTAGCAAGAATAACAAATGGATCTATCAGGCTCGAAAGGCTTGACCGGGTTTGACTGCGGTTAGCAATTTTAGTTGGTCAAGTTTTATTATACCTGTAACACTACTTTAGTGATAAACCAACCCAAGTTGAAAATAATAATTAATCAAATTAAACCCATCCATCCATAACCAGTGCCACAAGTGTGAAGGATCCAGGCCGCTCGTGTCCGTGAGCATGGCTGTTATAACAGGTTTTAGATATCTGCAGATATTGTACAACTTTACCCCCAAAATGTGATTCCCATATGTCGGGGTTTGCAAGGCCCACATCGCCTCTACCAAGGAAGCGCGACAGGGTTTCACTACGTAACCCTTCACAAGACACCCTAACAAGTTAGTAGCCGCTAAGGATTCAGTGGCAAGTGTGTTATAGGTGTCCTCCTTCGTGAGGCACACATGAACGCCGCATAGCACACACCAGGATAGAGGAACAGCTATACACCACGAGGCACTCCCCTCTTGCGCCTTTCGGTAACCACTAACAAGCTAGAGACGTACAAGTTATATGATTAAGGTCAGAGCCATATGACACTTGGGGTTGCACGTGTCCTCCTGGGTTGCCGCTTCACATGAAAACCCAAGCACAATCTGATGCTTGAGCTTCCTAAACCATGTTTCTAAAAAGATTCATTTTGCAATATTACATATAATCATTAGTCAAGATTAAACATTTGTTTTGGTTATGCACGGTGGCAACTATCCAATAATGCATTCCCAACCATAGGTGACAAGGATTTGTGGTACAAGATAGCTAGGGATTACTCCTATGGTTATTCAATTTGGACACATGCATATGAACAAGTTAATCTTAGTTCTTAGGTACAAGGAGCCTTTGTTACACTTGCCTTCCTCAAAGCTATTTCCCTGATCCTGCTGGTCCTCAACTTGTTCCTCAGCAACCTCGCGCTGCTCGCCCTCTAAAAGCGATGCGAAATCACCAATCATACATCATACCAAGCCATTACATGCAAACAAAAGAGGTTTTAATTAGAACAGTACACCAAACAGTAAAAACAGAGAGTAAAAAGTTTATAAAACTAATCTATGCTTTACTACGAACACATGAGCGAAAGAATCACTCAAATCGGAGCTAAAACGTGAAAGATATGAGTAAAACAAGGTGCAATGGCATTGCTGTAAATAAACTGAACCCGAAATTGGATTTAAATAAATCTAATTCAAAAATCCGACGGGCTCTGGACCGCGGGTCCTATATTTGAAAAAGACAGGGGCCTAAACAAGTAAAAACAGGACTGAAAAGAAATGAAACTGAACTGATATGGACTGCGGGTTGATTTCGCTAAAACAGAAGGGCTTAAGTGCAAAAGTGCTCAGAGCTGTCAGCGCTG
This sequence comes from Coix lacryma-jobi var. lacryma-jobi, assembly GCA_009763385.1. Taxonomy (NCBI): domain Eukaryota; kingdom Viridiplantae; phylum Streptophyta; class Magnoliopsida; order Poales; family Poaceae; genus Coix; species Coix lacryma-jobi. The sequence goes on along the minus strand of CM019826.1, from coordinate 120,341,427 downwards.
ACCGCGTCGTTGCTGACGCGGCGGCCACGTGTCATGCGCTGGTTGGCGCGGTGTGCCACGCCAGCGGTGGTCCAGCTGACTGGGCCGCGGTGCTCTGCGTCCACGGGTCCACGGTGGACTGGTTACACAGCCCCGAAGGGGTATCTAATCTTGGTCGTTCATCACGCGATCAACGGCCCTGGAGAAAGGGGAAAATCCCACCGCCAGCACAGTGCCCACAACGGCGGCGCCATGGCCGATGGCGGCTCGAACTCGCCGGAGTTTGCCGGTACGGCGCTTCCGACCGGGATTGGCCTAACCAACTACACCGGGAGGCTCTACACGTGATTGCGAACTCGACTGGGCACAGAACGGAGGCGGGGGATCACGCCCGAGGGATGGCCCCCATGGCGGCGCCATAGCCGCGTGCTCGGTGCTCGACAGAAGACACCCTAGAGTGTTTGAAACTCAAAATTGGGGGCACGGGAGGACGTAGGGCCATACCACGAACTAGAAGATGACGACCGTGGCGGCTCCAGTGGCTTCCCGAGCTCGCGCGACAGTGATGGCGACTGCAAAGGGGAAAAAGGGTCGGTGAGCGCCAATTCGGCTTCAATCCGAGCCACAGACGAGTGGAGAAGGCACCAACGGTCGCGGCGAAGAGCGGCGAAGCTCCAAGGCCGCACGCACGGCTCCGGAAGTGCTCGGAAACGACGAATTGGAGTGGCCGTGTGTGGTGTGAGAGGCAGAGAGCGAAAGGGAGGGAGTGAGGGACTCGGGTCAGGGTTTTATAGGGTGCCAGGGGTAGCTGAGGGGCCTTGGCTGCCGCGGCCGTTGCAGCCGGGGCTTGAAGGCCTGGCTTGATGGCCATCAAGGCCGGTGGTGAAGAGAGCAGTGAAGAGAGGGGAGGGAATCGCGGGCTCGGCGAGGGCGAGGTGGGAGATGAGCCCAGGCTGACGTGTGGGTCCCGCGAGGCAGTGAGGGCAGTGCGAGCGCGCAGCGCGGCGTCAGCGTCTGACGCGCGGGGCCGCGGTGCAGAGGGAGAGCGGCGGGCGCGGGCGAGTGCGTCGGCAGGCCGTGGAGCGGGCCGCCAAGCGGGCCGGCGCGCATGCTGGAGAGGGAGAGAGGTCAGCGGGCCTGCGGGAGGGCGAGCGGCCCAAGGCCGGTTCGGTGGGGAGAGGTGAGGAAGAGAGAGCGGGCCGGTTCCGGTGGTTGGGCTGAAAGGAGGGAAAACAAAGAGGGAGAAAAGAAAACTTTTCTATTTTCTGTTTTCACAAAACTTGCCCAATTTCAAATTGGATTTGAAATCAAGTCAAACAATCTACCCGTACACCCAACCAAAACACTATGCACCAGCATGTATGCAACAAACATGTTTCTAGGTTTTAGGTTTATTTTATATTCCCTAAATTCTTATTAGTTGACCTATGTTTCATGCACAGAAAATATGTAAAAGCTCAGAATTAATTACTAATTTGCAAGGTTTTATTTTTAGGGTGTTACATAAACTAATCTAAAACCTGCATCTGCCGCACGATACCTAATTTTATCAAAGCCTAGCTGTATTTGACATGCATGAACCCACAACATGTAACAATCTGGATTGAAAGTTAATTCGACCATCATGATCTTGCAATTATTAAAACACAAGCAAACTTGTGAAACAAGGCCGAACAAAGATCAATCTAGATTGGGCAAAAAGAGTGTTACATAATTAAATAAACGACGCAACACTTGATAACTTAATGAATCTATTAGATCTTGCCAAATCTAACAGAGTCGATAACTATCTCGCTTTTGCTAAACATATGAATAAACGCCTGCCGCATGGTATCTACTCATAAGCAAAGCATAAGCAAAGACCTCTTGATCGCTAACAAGGGTCCACCGCACGACCATTGAAAACAAGCAAGACTACTTGCATCATATCTAAATCCACCGCATGATACTAGACATGATAACAAGGTTGCCGGGACTTACGGAGGTCGACGGATCGATGATTCCTCTCGAAGAACTCGACGACACGACTAAGGACTCGAAGATGGCACGGGGCCGGTTTGTATTGATATGGTTGTGAAAAATTTTACAATGGTCGAGGTCTTATACTTATACCCTGGACGAAACATGAGTCCTAGACGATTACGATTTACATAATGATATTTGGAAAGATAAAGATCCTATTCCTATTCTTCTCGGCGCCTTTCATCGTCACGTGTCTTCTCGTGCAAGCCGGCTTTATTTGCTACATCTATTTCCCGAATGGAGCCACCGCTTTGCAAAATAGCCAACCGCACGGGCATTCACCGAAACCCTGAGGACCAAATAGTCGCTCGATCGTTTGCCGAATCCTTTCCTCACTGCTGGTCGGGCCCACTTGTCATACCCTCGTGCGTGCGAAAATCCGGTGTTAACACATGCCCCCTAATTTTGGGATAAATATTTATTCCAAAATTCCTTTTCCCTTGTGCACTGACATGGAATCTCCGGAAACATCCACCTTCACACGCCATAATTGTTGTACTTGCCGATTCATCTCCCGATGTGCCTTTGGGATCCTTTAAAGTCCCCTTTCACTCCGTTTTGGCTTGTGCATTCTGAACTCCCCTGCTTCAATCTCAAAACCAGAAAACCCTCTTTTCTCCTGTTATCTCCCAATCAACTAGAAGATGTCTTCCGAGGCGAGCCGCCATAGTTCTGAATTTGGAGCTTCCAGCACCTCTAAGAGGAGGTTGTCCTTCATTGTTTTTTTTTCTTTTTGTTCTCGAAAATGAAGCAGCTGTTCTTACACTGTTGTTCTCGTTTAGGAAGACCAGTGATGACGTCCCCGAGGACCTGACTCAGAAGGTCATTGACCTTCAATCTGATCTAGAGGAGAAGGATCGGGAGATTACTCGAATCTCTCGGGAGCGAGATGCCGCTCGGGATCGGGCCGCCGGTAAATACTTTTCATCACTTCCTCCCTTACTCTTTCTTTCTGTCTCTATTCACCCCTCCCCCTTTCAGCTCTGGCAGCCAAGCTTCATGCCCTTGAAACCGCCATCACCAAACTTGCTATCACGGCTGATGTGATGGGTACGACGCCCCTGAAGTGGGTGAATGAGGTTAACCGAGTCCTCCCCGTCATGTCTCGGGCCGACATGGGGTATGGCTCGGCACTTGCTTTCAACGCCGTGAGGATTCACTCCGGCGCCGATTACTGCAGATTTGATGTCTGCGAGCGAGAACTAGAAGATAGAGTAGAACACTTTGTAGATGATATGAAGGAAGCCGGAACAGATCTAGCCGACTCTTTTGATCACTTTCTCCCGATTAGGCGTAGGATGGAGTGGACGAACTGACCACTCTTACAGTAGTCTTGCTCCCCCCTTTTTTGTAAATAAGAAGTTCTTTTGTTTGTCCTTCTGAAATCAATCCGTGATTGATCCTTCGAGATCAATGTATGCTCCGTTTCATGCATTAGTCACTAACTTCTATTTTTGCTTCAACGGCGATGCATATCACATCGGCTATTGCTGATAATCATGCTTAATCATCTCCGTTCTGCAAGTAATTGTTGTAATTGATTACTTTGGATCCAGAGCTCTCAGTCATTTTCTCAATTTTTTGGTCTATGACGACATCAGGATAGTATTTCTTAAGGGACCTTCCCGTCTTCAGCTCTCTGTCCTCAGCGTCAATCGGTAATATGAGTCTCCAAATAATCAACCGAAATTTCACACAACAACCGTATTTAGCCGAATCCTATCGGCTCCATGAGTTCCTCAAGTCAGCAAAGATTTGGTTCGGCCCAATAACGACCCATAAACTATGAAAACCCTATTCCGATGCTTGGTCTTCCAGTGTGCAAGCCATGGTTCTATAAATATGACCCTAGACAGGTCATCCCCCTCGACTCCAACCAAACAGTTTGACTTGCAAACTTTCCACTTCTCGGCTTTTAGCTCAGGCCAGAGAAAAAATCCTTCGCCTGCGTTTCCGTTAATGGCAGGCAACAGCAATCACAGCAGGCACCCCACTGGAGGTGAAGCAGAAGGAAGCCGAGCATCAACTCACCGACGTTATGGGTAAAAACTGATTTCTTGCCCCCTTGCGGTAGTTTTTCTTGCTTGTCTATCTCTGATTCGTGGCACTCTCTCCTTCCAGGGTGGGGTCTTCCTCCAACCAAGCTTGGGTTCCTCTTCCAGAAACGGTAGCTCCAACAGCTTCTTTCAATCTTTTCCCTAAGCCACCAGATTCTGAGTTTGATGATTCACTCCAACAGACCCGTTTGGATGCCTTTCGGTACCGCGAGGAAAGGGATAAGGCCCAGAAGGAACTAGAAGATGTATCTAAGAAGCATGGCATTGAGGAAGTTGAATGGACAGACCAACGAAAATAGCTCTGCAACATCATCACAGGTTAGCAGAGTCTTTGTCCTCTTCTTCTGGTTGAGCTTGCCTTGCCTGATGCATCCCTTCTTCTCGCTAGCCCTTTCTGTAGAGAATGACTGTCTGAAAGCGGCGGTGAACAGAATCGCTATCAAGGTGAATGCTCATGGGGACTCAGCCGAAGCTCGTCTTGATGCTGTGGATGGCCGAATAGATCAGGCCATCATCCAAGGTGTGCACGTTGGGGTATCCCTCAGGCTAGCGGCAATGAGTTCGTGGACCAAAGAAGATTACTCTTCTCTACCAGTTGGTTTCGCAGGCGGCGACCCGGATGAATTTGAAGTCTTTGAAATTTATGATGATCATGCCGCTGCTATCGCCGAAACTATTGATCCAAAATCCATTCTGATCAAATTATTCCAAGGGTAGCTTGTACTAGGATATATCTGTAAAAATGAATAAAGTTTGTTTTTCTGAATAATGTCCATTTGCATCTCTTGATTCCTCAGTGACTTTTCCTGGTTGCAACATCTCTTCAGAGAAACACTTGCCGAACGCATGACGTCATCTTAGCCGACTAGATGTCATGTCGCTCGGCATCTTACTTACTACACTTCACCATTCTCTTCTCCCGATAAACCTGCTAACTTGAAAATTGCTAGGGCCACCAGGGTCATGAACATTTCGTCTCGTGCTAAAGACGATATAAACAATATCGACTATAACTTAAATTCTTGGAACATTTTTTCTGCTAAAGGCGATGTCTCTACATCGGCTATCTTTGTATACAAATATTTCTTGAGTCACACAATCCCCATGTGTTTGGCTTTTAACAAGTAGTGCCGAAGCTTCAGTTCGTAAGCAACACAAAAACTTATTTATAGTCGAATACCCGTCTCTGGGTCTAACATTTTCGGCTAAAGCAAGCTATCACTCATCTTTTTCCTTTAAACTTAATATAAGGGTCGATCCTACTGTAAGGCTATCAGCCATCACGTACAACTTGAAATGATTACCAAGTTGTGGAAGTGGCTTCATATATTCTTCAACTTCATCAAAAGCTTCTGTTGTACGTCACCTTATACAAATTCCCTCTGATCCTTCTTGAGCTTTGGTAATGGAGAAATAAACAGAATCCTTTCAAAAGTTTATCAACATCAAAACACGTTCGAGATCCAAACTTGCACACATTGGTCCTATTTCGGCTTCATCACCAACACTTCATTCCTTATCAGCCGACACGAAACTTGGTCTCAACTTTTCTCCATCACCACCAGTTGGATTATTTATTCAAAAATTGCTCTGAGAGCCGATCGTTTGAATCGGCTGTTGGTTCTTGTCGAAAACGTTCACAGGACCTGCTTCCCAAGCTCTTCCAAAGAAGCACTCGACACCATCATATTCCTAGTAGATAGGCTCTGTATTAGCAACACTCACCAAATCATCAGCATGGACAATTTCGATGTCATCTCCAATCCACTGGATGAGGAATTGGTGCATAGTTGATGGTACTCAGCAATTTGCATGTATCCAATCCCTTCCTAATAGCAAACTGTATGCCCCATTGCCATCGATGATGAAGAAAGTAGTAATTAAAGTTTTCGACCCAATCGTTAACTCAACATGAACTCCTCCTCGAGTATCAGAAGAATTACCAGCAAAGTCTCTCAACACCATGTCGGTCTTCAATAAATCTTCACTTGTCATCCCAAGCTTTCTGAAGGTTGTATATGGCATGATATTTATAGCAGCTCCTCCATCAATGAACATCTTGGTTAATGGCTTGCCATTAACATACCCCCTCATGTAAAGTGGCTTCAAGTGTCGATGCTTAGCTGGTTTATCAAAAATTGCCCGTTGAGCCAAAACAAGGTGAGCTAACAGATCTTGGAATTCATCTTCATCGAAATCTGAATACACTTCTTCTTGGATATCTTGATCTTCAGGGGCTATGAATTCAGATGGAAGAAAGAACGCCATGCATGCATCAGCCGAACGATCGCCTTCATTCGGCCTCTCTTTAGGACGCCAAATTTGTTTCGTCCTGGCGTTTGCTTGCGCTAACTCTCTGTTCCTTAAGCTTGCACTCTCCTTTTCTGGCTTTTCCTCAATCCTGGTGGACACCACTGTCCTTTCTGCCAGACATACTCACGGTACTCTTCTTCTCCAGTGCGAGCCCAATTACGATCGGCAAATCCTCTTCCTTGCCGATTCTCGGAACTGTTTATTTTTAAGCGTCGATCGTCCTCAGGGATTCGTGCCCCAAGTCTTTCATGGACCTAACGACGGTTGACTCGAGACTGCCTATACTCAGAATATTGATCATTGCATTCAGGGCAGTTGTTTTTAGCAGGCAGCTTCAAGCCTTCATTCCAACAATACTTGAAAAATGAGCATTCCCAATGTGACTGCTCTTGTTCTTCCATATATTCTTGCTCCTCTCGGTACATTTCCTCTTCATACTTCTATTGCTTCTTCATGAATTTGTGTTCCTCATAAAACCTTTGCTTCTGGTACCGCTCCTATTCCCGACGCCATTTGTTCAATAAAAAACACGTCGTTACCTTGGGCCTAGAGGTTTGACCTCTCTCAGTTCGGCTATTTTGAAAATGAACCCGTTGCCAAAATTCTTCATTCGTAATCTGCCGATCAAGGTCAACAGTACTAGCTTCCCTTGCTTTATCAGAGGTTAACACCTTCATCTTGCCTCTGCCCCTAGGGTCAGCTGCATTAACCATACTAACAGAGAAGGACACAGTATTCTGTCCAAAAGGATTACCATCAACTTTCATCTTCCCATCAAACCTCAGATGTCCGTCCTGGATAGCTTTCTGAATCCGCACTCTGAACACTCGGCAATCATTTATAGAGTGGGATCTGGTATTATGGAAACCACAATACTTCTTGTCCTTGACTCCTTCGGGGTGCAGCATAGGATGACCTTCCGGCAACTTGATGCGTCCTTCCTTCAATAAGTATTCAAATAATTTATCTGACTTGGAAACATCAAAGTCATAAGTACCTTTTTGCTGCCTCAGCCACCGCTGGTTGACTTGAGTCAGCTCTTTAGCCCAGACTATCTCGGCTGCAGCTACCTCATCTTCATCATCATATTCCGTTGCTTCCTCTAAGAAAGCCTGATACATCTCGGCAGCTACATCACCTTTCTGGAACTGATTATTCCTTCTGAAACCTTGGGCTTGACTACTCATCATTGCCAACCGTTGTGATAACTGTCCAAGGTCGTCAAACTCCATGCCAAATAGCTTCTCCTTGATATTCAGCAACATGCCAGCTATGGCTATTCCCGGCAATTGATCATCTGGTAAGTTCAAGGAATAGCAAAGGTTTTTGGTCTCCCTGAACCTGCGCAAATATTCTTGCAGTGTCTCGCTAGGTTTCATCCTCAGACTCATGAGATCGACCAACTTCTTCTCACTGGTGTAAAGAAAAATGCGTGGAACTTTTGTTCTAGCTTTGCCCATGTATTAATGGAATTTGCTGGCAGAGAAGTGAACCACGAGAAGGCTGGTCCTGTCAATGACAACGGGAAATACCGAATCCTCCAAGCTTCATCTGCAGATGCCTCTCCAAGTTGCATCAAGTATCGGCTGATGTGTTCTATGGTACTGGTGTCATCCTGACCCAAAAACTTGGTAAAATCAGTAGGAGGTTTTACCCTTGGAGGAAGTGCTACCCGATTGTACCACTCTGGGTAAGGGGACTAGTAAGCGTATGATTGATTCTTTGGCTTTAGGCCGAATTGATTTTGCATCATACCAGCCATCCTATGCATGATGAGGTCAACACTCGAATCTAGAGCTGCTTGTGCTTGCCCCCCAGGATGTGGTCCTCCTGAACTCTTGCAGCCTGGATTTGGAAGAGCATTGATCGCGTTATAATCAACGAACTCCTGATATCCATCTCCAAACATGTTCCTTTGTATCCTGTTCGTTGCGGGAGACACTCTGAAAGCAGATTGCGGGACATTCCCTTTTGTGTCGAACGCGAGCTGGCCATATGTCGTGGGAGGTTGTTGTGTTTCATGAGGTACTATCCCACCCGTGCTTGTACTAGCTCCGTCTTCTTCGGCAATCCTTCGACGTTGAGGTACTGGGAATAACAGGGGTCCCTGCATCGGACCAACGGCTTCTTCAAAGCGTTTATCCACTGCTGGGCCGAAAATACTAACCATGACGGCACGAAAGGTATTCCAGAAAGTTGACTGATGATTGGTCATGGCCTCCGATACGGCTTTGTACACTATTTCGATCATTTTCTGAATCTCCTCCTCACCAGTGCTGTCGGATGGGTCGACTTGGTGAGGAAGAAGAACCCTTGGGAATTGTTGCTTCTGGAAAACTTTGCCGCTCTTATTCTTGGAAAAAGACATCAAGCACTTGCGTTGGAGCTCATCACAAGCTTGTTGTATTAAATTTCTTGAGTCTGATGGCAACTCATCCATGGTTAGCTCCAGAACTCGATCGTCGTTGATCTCAGGCATCTTGAAACAGAGTTGGTCCCACCGGGCGTGCCAAAAAGTGTGTTGACGCAAAATGTGGTCTGCGCCTCACACACAGCAAGCCAGAAAAAGCGTGGCTTCAATCGGGTGCCCGGACGGTTTAGAATCCGGAGACGCGCAACAATCTGGATTGAAAGTTAATTCGGCCATCATGATCTTGCAATTATTAAAACACAAGCAAACTTGTGAAACAAGGACGAACAAAGATCAATCTAGATTGGGCAAAAAGAGTGTTACAGAATTAAATAAACGATGCAACACTTGATAACTTAATGAATCTATTAGATCTTGCCAAATCTAACAGAGCCGATAACTATCTCGCTTTTGCTAAACATATGAATAAACGCCTGCCGCACAGTATCTACTCATAAGCAAAGCATAAGCAAAGACCTCTTGATCGCTAACAAGGGTCCACCGCATGACCATTGAAAACAAGCAAGACTACTTGCATCATACCTAAATCCATCGCATGATACTAGACATGATAACAAGGTTGCCGGGACTTACGGAGGTCGACGGATCGATGATTCCTCTCGAAGAACTCGACGACACGACTAAGGACTCGAAGATGGCACGGGGCCGGTTTGTATTGATATGGTTGTGAACAATTTTACAATGGTCGAGGGCTTATACTTATACCCTGGACGAAACATGAGTCCTAGACGATTACGATTTACATAATGATATTTGGAAAGATACAGATCCTATTCCTATTCTTCTCAGCGCCTTTCATCGTCACGTGTCTTCTCGTGCAAGCCGGCTTTATTTGCTACATCTATTTCCCGAATGGAGCCACCGCTTTGCAAAATAGCCGACCGCACAGGCATTCACCAAAACCCTGAGGACCAAATAGTCGCCCGATCGTTTGCCGAATCGTTTCCTCACTGCTGGCCGGGCCCACTTGTCATATCGTCATGTGTGCGAAAATCCAGTGTTAACAGCAACTGACAACATATATGATGAATGATTGACATTCATGAGGAAGGATTGAGGCTTTTCCCGGTAGTCATTATTTATCTATGCGCTTAATGTTTATGACTGACCGGTAGCAGTTGTGGAGCTCAGAGACAGTGGTCGATGGCGAGGTGAAGGTCAAGTAGAGACGTGTCGTGCTGATGGACCGAGAGTGGTGAAGGATGGGCGTGTCGTGCGGCGGACGTGCCATGCCGATGTACCTAGAGCGGTGAAGGGCGGACGTGAGGCTTGGACCGATGGACCATGAGGCCGGAGGACCAGCTGTGGTAGCTGGCACGTGGCATCGACGAGCAAGAGCACATGGGGATGTGCGATGCATCGGCCGAGTCGGGAGGAAGACGATGGTGTCGTGGCACATGGCGGGAGGTCGGACACGGGCTTGCGTGCGGCGCAAGTGCCGTCGGCCAAGTCAAGAAGGAAGGCAAAGGCGTTGTGCCTGGCGTGGAGGCTGGATATGCATCAACATCGGTGCCGGTGGTCGAGGTGTGCGAACCACATCCCGTCTATGGCGCGGGTTCTGTAGTTGAGCCTCAAAAAGCTACCCGCTACGGTTTCCGAGTTTGGGCCTCAAAAGTCGGGGTGGCCGGTTTCCGAGTTTGGACCTCAAAACTCGGTGTGGACGGTTTCCAGGTTTGGGCCTCAAAACCTGAGCGGGCGGGTTTACCGGTTTGGACCACAAAACTGGGAGGAGGTTCCTATGCGGAACGATCGACGCGTGGTGGCACCGAGAGGCTTGCGTTGCGGCGAAGCTATCTGTGAGGAAGGCGTGGTGGTCGACGTGACGGCACGTGGCGGCATCCTGGAGCTTGCGTCGAGGCAAAGCGAAGGATGAGAAGGCGCGTGGCCATCAGATGAAGAATGACCGAGTTGAACGGTTTTACCCCTAGGGGGTATTTGGGTCAGTGCTTCATGTGAGGGCGTTTTGATCTTCGGACGTGCGCCTATATATATGAAGGGGGCTGGTTATGGCAGCCCATCCTTGGAGGTGTCACTCTCATTTTGTTCATTTTTGAGAGGAGGCTAGGGTTAGAGAGAGGTGTGGCTCTTATTCTTGAGCTTTTCGTCATCCACGCTTTGTTGTTGCGAGGAGTGGCTTGTAACCCAACACAGTGTGCTACACAATTCATCATCTCGTAGCAATCCAAGGATCAATTTCGTACTGCTCTTGGCTGTCTCGATTTTGGATCGAATTCGCGTTTTTGTTCTTCGTGTTTTGGTTTTTCCCCTCCTGGAGATTTGCCTCGTTCTCCCTCTCCGTGAGACGATTTGCGATTCTGTTTGAATCAGATTTTTATATTCTGTAGCTCCTTCTTTCCACCGAAGGATTTCTCCTCTAACCTCACGGGCATATAGATCGGATCAAAATCGCGTTCGTTCTTTGTTCTTCCCCTTTTTAGTGTTCTTCCGATTCCTCATGGATTAGTTGGTTTGGAGCGATGATATCCTAGGATTAGCTTCCCAACACATAGAAGAACACTTGGGAGAACTTTGGTTGCAGCCCCGTTCGATTTGGCGAAGATCCAATCGATTTTGGTTTTGTCCCGAGCAGTTTTTCTGCTCTCTGCTCATCCGCGGACAGTCCGCGCCCCTAGCGGCGGACAGTCCGCGCCCCTAGCGGCGGACAGTCCAGGACTCGGGACTCGGCGCTTTCAGAACTGCACAGCACGACATTGTTCCCGGTCGACCCGCGGACAGTCCGGGGTCACATCGGACGCTACACGGCGCTGGCCTCGGACGCTAGGGTATCCCTGTTCACGTGAATCGCGGACAGTCCGGCGTGCAAACCGTGGACTGTTCGGGACTCGTGGTCTAGGGCTGTTGCAGAATAGTTCACTTTGGGTCTGTTTGCCGGCAGACAGTCCGGACCCCCTGTGGCAGACAGTCCGGCCTTCACCGAACAGTCCGGGAGCCTGATGGCGGACAATCTGGGGTTCTGCAGATTGTGCAGTTTGGTGTGTTTGCTCTCCTGACTTTTCTGCTTCGTTTTCAGACTTCTCATTTGCTCCTAGAGTTCACCTAGGAACCTCTCTACCTATCTTTACTACTTGTTAGCATAGGTATTTAGGGATTTCCCAACGTAGCTCTCCATCTACGTTTGGGAGTTGGTCTTTTGGGTAAGAACTTGACTCGGAGTTTTGAGAGTTTTGGATTGCTCTTTTGTGTGGTGCCTCACTGTGATTCTAGGGATCATCCACCCTCTTTCTGAGGGTCATGGGCATCACTCTTGAGTCTGAAGCTTTTGGGGTTGATTTTGTTGGGACAGAGGGTGGAATTTTGAAAGAAATTTTTAGGCTCCCAATCACCCCCCCTCTGGTCGCCTTGCTTTAGCATTTTTGGTCCTTCAGCAACAGAGCTGTAGAAAGAACAAGCAGACTGATATTCATGGCAGTAGCAAAATCCTTATTCAACTCGCCAAAAGGAAAATGGGCTTTACAATTAACAACATATGTTTGGGGGCACAATATCTTAAGGTCAAGAACAACTGGTTTCACACCCTTTCATCTGCTTTACGATGAAGAAGTTGTAACACCAGAAGAGGTGAAGCTAGTGAAAGTGCATGTGGCACTTAAGTATGTTTTGGATGACTTGATGACAATATTGATTAAAGGTCTAATATGTTTTCTAAGTGTGACACAGGAAAAAGCTTATCTCACAATGTACTTGAAATGAAATGCAAAGCCAAAATGATGGATTGTTGTATGAAGCTCATGTTAAAAGCATGAGACAACAATGAAGATGAGATTGGTGAAAATGCTATTCTATTGTGGGATAAATATGGCTAATATGTGTGCAAACAAAGGATTCAAAGCAAAGTGTGATTGAATGGCTTGAGTTGGTGAAGATAGCAAGGAAAGAGTCTTCGAGGTACTAAGCAAGGGTGAAGGGCAAGCGACGGCTTAGCGACCGAAGAACCTAGCTAGGGTGAAGAAGAAAGTACTAGCATTTAGTCGGGAGATCAATCAAGCTTGAAGGTTACATTGAGTGGAGAATCAACATTCCTAGCAACAAATTTTATTGGAGTGACTTGACACATTTGGGATGTCTTTACATCACATGTATGGAGTCAAGTCACATGCTCAAGAGAAATCTACTATTAATCATGACAAGCATTCCCCAAAGTAAAGAAGGAAAAGAGAAGCGGCTTCGGTTCAATGGAAATCAACTCAAGAGGTTTAAAATTCATCTTTCAATTTAAAATTGAGTAAATAGGAATGTCGTACTATTAAGAGGGATGCAACATATAGTAGATGATTTTTCATAAGTGCTCAAACCAACCTTAGTAAGACATGAGAGAGCTAGGACTAACTGCATACCAGCCCACAGCGGTGCAGCCGTCCTATGGCCTTGTTTTAGTCCTGGCGCAGAGAGTCCATACTGGACATGTCTGGCATGCATACCAGACATGTCTGATATTAACCTGCTTCCCTCGATTCCTCTTTGTGATGGAACGTCGGAAGTTCCAGGATTTATCCGGAAGTTCCGACCTTTTTAGAACAGCAGGCCCCAGATCTCTATCTCGGTCTCATCGAAAGTTCTGACGTTTCATGTCGGGAGTTCCGACCTTTAACTGGGTTTTGTAAGTTGCTTAGTTAAGTGTTTTCTCACAAAGTATAGTCATACCGTACATGTCTGATATGAGCTGACATAGCCAACGGCTAGAAAACGGCTAGTTTCATGAGTGGGGCTATAAATACACTCAAGCCTCCTCTTTTGGAGGCTGCAGATTCTGCTGGTTCCCACACTCATCCTAGAGCTTTGAAAACACTTTCCAACCCTCTCTTAGTGAGTGATTGATCCGTAAATGCAAATCCTTTTTGTGGGTTGAGTGAAATTCAAATTAGAAAGCAAGCCACCTCTTGAGCACTTGTGCAAATCATCAATCTTGTTGTGTGCATTCATTACTCTTGGACTCTTCGGTCCTAGACGGCTAGGCATCGCCGTTGAGCACCCAAGAGCTTTGTGGAGTGCATCAGAAAGTTTGTGAAGGTTTGATCTCTCCTCAAAAGAGAGCAACTAGTGGAAGGAGCATTGCGGCTGAAATAGACCACGGCTAGAGTGACCGGTGGTGTCCTCTAGAGCCCACCTTTGTGGTAGCTCGCAGTCAGCTCAACGGAGACTAGGACCCGAGGGGGTGCCGAACTTTGGTAAAACAAATACCGTGTCATCTCTTTGTGTATTACTTTCGGTTATTTGTTATTCTCCGTTGTGAAAGTTATTTTGCAGGCAATCAGTTCCACATTTACATCATACATAGTGTCTGCAGGTTGTGTGAGAAATTGGAGAAGAAAAGGGGCAGTCCTGCACAGGACGTGCATACCAGACAAGTCCGATATTTACTGACTGCGCCCAATTTGTTTATCCCTTGAGCTAATCTTTGTGGTGCATAATGTTAGCTTCTAGGTGTATTAAATACTTGTCATATACTTTGTGTTTGTCTCTTGAGGGGTTGTTTTACTCCGATTGGGAGCTTCCAAGTAAATGGAAGCTCACTTACTAATCGCTTCCGCATTATAAGTTGTTAATTTTCAGAAACGCCTATTCACCCCCCTGTAGGCAGCATCCTAGGTCCTTTCAATTGGTATCGGATCTTGGACTCACGTTTGAGCTTCACCGCTTATGAGAACGGATGGATTCGCCTATGGGGACGGAGTTGGTACTTCTCCAAAATGATGGTTCAAACTTTCTATCTTGGTCAACTTTTGTACTCAATGCATTTCGGGCTATTAGCCCCATTGTTGAGCATATTATGGATGCGAGCATATCTCTTTCTATAGTTGATTGGAGCAACTATAAAAACTTGACAAAAGAGGAAGTGATATGTGTGCAACTCAATGCTCATGCATATTTAATCTTGTTAAACTCATTGAGTGCAGAGGTTCTTGAGGAGGCTATCTACAATGGAAAATCTCCACCTGAGAGTGCTCATGTCATTTGGACTAGACTTGCCAACTTATATGGAAAGTCCAAATGTGATGAAGCACATGATCATGATTCATTGGAAATGAAGTCCAATGAGTCATCATCATGTGAAGAAGCATCAAGGAAGATGAGCCGGATCGAGAGGCGATGGCTGCTGCTGCTCTGGACCTTGTCTGTCCATACTGGACATGTCCGCTTTGGTATCAGCCCAGAAGATAGGAAGCTAGGAGCAGACAACAACTACTCTCAAGCCTGGTGGCGACCAAGTGATGATTCAACCTTAGTTTCTCATAACACTCATCACTTGTGTCTCATGGCCAAGAAAAACAAGAAGAAAACAACCAAGAAGGATCAAGAAAAGATTCTTGGTGAAATCAAGGAGAAGGCATCAAGAAATAATCAAGTAGAGAGTGATGAAGATGACGACTCTCTTGATTATCTCAAGTATGAAGACAAGCTCTTGTTCGTCAAAGTATTGAAGAGAAATGATGAGCTAGAAAAGGAGGTGGAGGAACAAGAGCAATCCCTTCAAAATCAAGAAGAGTTCCTTATCTCCAAATTAGAAGAGCTTAAGGCATCAAATGAAAGGTATGAAAAATTGTCAATTGAGCATGCTTTAGCTACTAACTCTCTCTCTAATGTGGAAAGGCTAGAGAAGGAGAATTACATGCTTAAGGAAAAAATGAGTGATCTCTCATTTGAGCACAAATTCCTACAAGAGGACTACACCCATCTCAAGTGCTCAGATGAGAAGCTAGTAGAATCAAATGCCATGCTTGAGATAACACATGAGGTTGTTATTGCTATGGTAAAATCCTCTCAACCTCACACAACTACACTCACTAGTGCACCATCTCAATGAAATATTACTTGTGCTAATGAGTGTGTTGCTTAAGCAAGCCAATCTTCAATTGAGCAAACTCTTAAAGAAAATGCTAGGCTCATCGAAGAAGTGGAAAATCTAAAGAAGGATGTGATTAGATTGAAGGATGAGGAGAAAGCACAACCTTCTCAAGATAATCGTGATTACATAGTGAAGAAGCTTGAGAAGGGTTCAAACATTGCTTCCTCCAAAGTCCAACAAAATAATCTCATCCCATCCAAAGAAAAAACAACCAAGAGCAAGAAAAGCAAGAAAAGGCTTTGCTATGGTTGCGGGACATATGGTCATGAGAGTGCCATGTGTCCACACAAGACTTGGACCGACAAATGTGAAGCGGCTGAGAAGAGGGCAGCCACCAAGTTGGCAAATCAAGTGAAGAATGATGGTCCAAGTGGTGGTGTGAAGTGTCACACTTCATATCATCCAAGCAAGAAATGCACCCTAGCCCAAGATTCAAGAAAGAGGGCTTTAGTTGCATCAAGAAAGTGCTATGGGTGCAATCAAGAAGGCCACTTGGTGAATAAATGCCCAAACAAGCAAGACAAGCAAAAAGCATACAATGGGCGTATTTGCTATGCTTGTAGGAGAAAGGGGCATCTAAGCTATGATTGCCCGAATGGTATGCATTCTAAGCCAAACACGTTTGCAAATGATAATGTGCTTAGGAAGGACACAAAGGGACTTAGCTCTAGTAAGGTGATGTGTTCACCGCATACTAGCTCTAAGGCCATTTGGGTGCCTAAGCACTTGTTGACTAATGTTGAAGGACCCAACAAATCTCAACTCAGACTATCAACCTATGTCATTAATATTACCCTATATGGTTGACCCGAAGACTATGTGGTGTTGATTTCATTCTTACTCATCTCCACCATAGTTGATAAGTGCCTAAAACTTAGTAATTAAATAAATTTAATTTACTCTTATGATATTTGCTATTTGATGCTCTTAATGGCTGTCTAGTAGAGCATTATCTTTGATGAAGTGCAGAGAAGTGAAATAAACTAGAGCCAAAAGGAAATCTCATAAGTGGTTGTTTACTGGTTCTGATTTGCAAATACCGGACTTGTCCGGTATCATACCGAACATGTTCGGTATGAGTGATTCACTCTATCAGAACTAGTGACTCAATATGAAGATTTGGACCAAGTCACTTCATATGGCTACCAGACTTGTCCGGTATGGCCAGAGAAAGAATAAGCTTTCTGTTTTTTTGGAGAACTGCTAAATCCTTGTGAACTATTCTTATGCTCTAACTAAAAACCTGCACATTGATCAACACTAAGTGTTTGTAAGCTTTACTTGAACTCAATTCAATTCTTGGCAAATTTATGTGTTTTGGTCAAGGTAGAAAAGCATTCCCATTTTCTTAAATGAAAAATAAAGTGCTTCCACAAGTAGTTCAAAATGACTAAAGCACTTAGTAAGGGGGAGCTTAGTTTCTACCTTGAACCACTGTGATCTAACAATTTCCTCTAAGTGATGTGGTAGTCCTATGAATGAAAAGAAGATCACTTTGAGGAGGGCATGATCACTTGTCAAGCTAAGCCAACACGAAGATGATCATGCCATGGTTACTCTTAGTGGAACATATGTGAGCTCAAGGCGAAGGTATGTGTTTACATACAAGCATTGAAAGTGCATATAGGGTTCTTAATGCTAGAGTGTGCATTTGGGTGAATTAAGATAGACAATTTCCAAATTCCTTACTAGCATGAGTAGGAAGTGTGTTTTTCAGAAATTATTTGAATCTTGGTCTTTGTGACCTACCCATGACACTTGTGATTATTGTTCCCCTTTGTTGTTTGTTTTACTAATTACAAGTGGCATGGTTCTCTCTCAAGTCCTATATCTCTAAAGTAAATTATATTCCTTGATAATCCTCTTGTCAAATCGAATCATGGACACAAGTATCCTTTGTGGAATTATATGGACAGAAGAGAATAAAATATTTTGGAACAAATTTTCTGAGGAAAGGAAAGGGATTGGAAGAAAGGATAACAATTTTTGGAGCTGTTGGACATAACCTGCCAATACCGGACTTGTCCGGTATCCGGTATGGGCAGGGAACTTAAAGGCAGCGTACCCCTTCGGGCTCCCTCACTTCTATTCTTTCACAACCTACCAAGCAAGGCGCCATTCACCCCTCCAATGGCGACCTAGAACTTCCTCCAAGGAAACGTGAGAGAGGGAGAAGGATTTGGAGAAGGCTTCCATCAAAAGCAGTGCCCGGTGTTGGATTTAGAGTTTCCCCTTGTTTCCTGTCATCTCAAGGTACTTCAAATCCCGGACTTGTCCAATCTACTCATGGCAACATCATTCTCAAAGTCCTTCGGTCAAGATGTTGGATTCATGGTCTAAGCAATATACTGAGTTTGAGATGGATTGGTTTTAGTTTGGGGATGAACTGAGAAACCTTGGGCAGGGCTACTGTGGGCGCGCAGGTATGGTACCGGACATGTCCGATATCCCTCGGCTGAATAGAGTTTTCTCTATTTTTCTCGACTTAGACCCCCTGCGGATACATGGATGTATGCCGAGTCTCGAGTGATGAGTGATTGTCAACTGGGATGATGCGCATGTTCTTTGGCTTGTGTTGTGCAGGTGTCGAGCACGGATACAGTGATCAAAGGCAAGGTGAAGGTCAAGTAGAGACGTGCCATGCCGATGGACCGAGAGTGGCGAAGGGCGGACGTGAGGCTTGGACTGAGGGATCGGTGGCCTGAGGATCAGCTGTGGTGGCTGACAGCCTGGGACAGCGACGAGCGAAGACTTGCGGGCACGGTGTTGCTTGGGTCGAGGACCTGGGGACACGTGTTGGTGGACAGGGTGCACGGGCGGTGCATCCCCTCTACAGCTTCGGTTTGGTGGTTGAGCCACAGAAAAACCACCGAGTGGACGGTTTCCAGGTTTGGGCCTCAAAACCTGGGTGCTGACGGTTTCCGAGTTTGGATCTGAAACCGGTGTATGTTTCCTCAGAATGTCGCCTTCTGTGGATCTGAAACCGGCTAAGGTGGAAGATCCTTATAACCCGCTCCGATACCAATTGAAGGACCGAGAGTGCTACCAGAAAGCGACCAGAGGGGGGGTGAATGGGAGCTTCAAAATTCTGTTTGGAAACTTGTTGCCACTGTCCCGTAAATCAACCCCAAGAGCAAACCCTAGAGCTTGTAAGTGTCTACGACCCTAGTGATAGGGTGGATGCTTCCAAGAAGCACAGCGAGACACTCCACGATTCTAGAAACCCAATGCAAAAGCCGGAAATCAAAACCGACAACGAACGAGCGAACCACGGACGAAACAGTGTAAACTGCAATTGACCGGACTCTGGCCAGCGTCCGGTCAGTGAGCACCGGACGCGTCCGGTCGAGCTGATTCGGTTCTGGACCCTCTCTGTTTGTGACCGGACTCTGAGAGAACGAGCGTCCGGTCAGGTCTGCAGCGTCCGGTCAAGTCTTGACAAAAGCCGTGAACAGTGGAAACGCCGAGTCCGGTCATGAAATAGAAGAAGCGTCTGGTTAGTCCCAGAAGAACTTCGCGAGATGTTCAACGACTGGACGCACTGTGCCAGCGTCCGGTCAGCCCGACAGCAGCGTCCGGTCGCCCTGACTCAGCACCGTTCGTCTACCGATTCGACTCAATCTCACCCAAAACAAATCCTCTAGGGATCAAACTTGGTGAGAAGAGTCACAAGGAGGATAGTGAGCTATCCCTAAGGGATCATGGCTCGAACCTATCTCCAAATCGATGAATCGAAGAATTTCGGGGGAAAGGAGAAAAACTTGACCCGAAACGAAAATCGATCGATCTACTAGCTCGTGAGGTGAAAGGTGAATTCCTTCAGTGGAAAGAAGTGTCTCACGATCTAGAACATCTTGGTTCAAACGGATTTGCAAAAGACGCACCGAGCAAAGAGATCGAACGACGGAAAAAAACGTGGAGAAACGCAACCCGCGAAGAACAAGAACAAAACGCGAATCACAACCACGAATTTGCAACCGTGTGGCTACCACACGCTACAATAGTGAGATTACGGTCTCACTTCCTCAAAATCTCACGGGCACAGAGGTATTGTTCTCTTCTCTGTGGATCTCAGTTCGCTACAGCAGGGAATGGGAGAGCAGGAAACCCTAGAAGCAAAAGAGCAAATGACTGAGATAGATTGGGAGGTGGGTGTCTCCCCCTACTTATCCTAATTCTAATTCCCACTCTACCCCTAGTTATTTACAGAGCGACCCAGCCAAACCCTAAGGCTATCCTGGACCAACTCGTGGTAGATGCTGATCCAATGGCCACGCCCGCACAACTAGTAGCGTTGCCTCGACGCAACCTCACCGATTGCCGCCACGTGTCGCCTCCGCTCTGCTTGTCCTTTTCACGGACTCCGTCCCCCGGTTTTGTGGCCGAAACCGGGAAACCAGGCCTTCAAGTCCATCCCCCGGTTTTGTGGCCCAAACCGGGAAACCAGCCGCCCATCGCCTGAGTTTTGTGGCGCAAACTCAGAAACCCGCCAGCGCCCAGGTTTTGAGGCCCAAACCTGGAAACCGTCCTCAGCCCGAGTTTTGTGGCCCAAACTCGGCAAACCCACAGCACCCAGGTTTTGTGGCCCAAACCTGGAAACCGTCCACCCGGTGGTTTTTCTGTGGCTCAACCACCAAACCGGAGCTGTAGAGAGGATGCACCGCCCGTGCACCCCGTCCACCGACACGTGTCCCCAGGTCCTCGACCCGAGCAACACCATGTCCTGCAAGTCTTCGCCCGTCGCTGTCCCAGGCTGTCAGCCACCACAACTGAACCTCAGGCCACTGGTCCCTCAGTCCAAGCCTCACGTCCGCCTTTCACCGCTCCCGGTCCGTCGGCACGGCACGTCTCTACTTGACCTTCACCTTGCCCTCGATCATTGTCTCCGTGCTCGACACCTGCACAACACAAGCCAAAGAACATGCGATCAAACCCGTTGACAATCACTCATCACTCGAGACTCGGCATACACCCATGTATCCGCAGAGTTGGCAGAGAAGAATGCCAAGATTGTGTCTCTTGAAGAGGCCAGCTCGGGTAGCACGTGTGTGGCTAGGTGTGTTCTGTGTGAGGGCTTGGAGATGGAGATAGCCAACGTGAAGCATGACAAGATGCAAACCGAGGAGGAAAACACATACCTTCGGACCATCTTGTCATGGGTATCTAGTGGTGAGCCGCAGCTTGGGATGATGATTGCCCAATTCAAGCGTGTTGCTGGAGGTCTCGATGTAGGTTTTGCTCAGGGTGTTGATGTTTCATCTTTTGGCAAGATTGGAGAGTCAAGTGGTCTTAACCCATGTGAGAAACCCAACTCCACCACTACTCCCAAACTTACCAAGATTCCACCCAAAGAGCCTCTCAAGCCTAACACCAAGGATGGAGTATTTGTGGAACCTCCAAGAGCTCCACCAAAGAAACAGACATGGTCTCCTAAGCCCAACCACCTGAAAAACAAGCTTGACACCATGCCACCTATCCAAGAGGAGCTTATGCCACAGAAGGGCAAAGTGATCCATACCCACTACCGTGAGTACCAACAACCCCCTATGAGAGCGGTGAGGTACCATTGTGAGCACTGTGGGAGAGATGGACACTTGAGTGAGTTTTGCTTTCGACGCAAGAGAGAGGCGCGCCACGCAAAGGACATGAACAACATGGACATGTACCATCCTTTCCATGGTATACATGTGCCGAACGTTCAGAGGCGTGCTGCTAGGCCTAGAGGTCCAGTGCCTCAAGTTCCTAGGCCTAGGCTGCGAGGAGGTCGTGCCCGGCGGGAGCCTGCATTTGTGGGCTATAGACCCCGTGGCGGTGGCTTTGTAGTTGAGTGTTTTCCCCCACCGCGCTTTGACTATCGCGATGAGCGCTCCTTCCCTAGCGGACCACGTTTTCCTCAGCGTGGTGATCGCTTTCCCCTTAGGCGTGCTAGGAATGGTTCTTCTGCTAACCGTTCTTTTGAGCAGCCGGCCCAACACTGGTATTCTTCCTACTTCACTAACCCTAGTGTTGGACCGTATGCACACCCTATGTCTTTTTATTGATGTAGGTAAAACGATTGGAGAACATTTCGTTGGTGGATTCCGGTTGTTCGAGACACATGACCGGAAACGCCACGTGGTTCTCCAGTCTTAGTCCGGTCGCCGAAAAGGAGTTTATCACCTTCGGTGACAATAGCAAAGGTAAAGTGTTGTCTCGTGGGTCAGTGCGAGTTAATGAGCACTTTATGTTCCGCGATGTTGCTCTTGTTTCTAACTTGCATTTTAACCTTCTTTCTGTTTCGCAACTTTTCGATGATGACTATGAGATTCGTTTTAAACTGAATCTCAGTCGTATTTTGGATCCTCAGGGCAATCTTGTATGTATGATTTCGCCCTTTGGGAAAGTCTTTCGTGTGAATTTCTCGGAGTCTTTTGGAACTTCTCATTGCTTGTGGCTGGACCTTCCTCCTCTGATCTTTGGAAGTGGCATAGGAGACTTGGTCACTTGAGCTTCGACTTGCTTGCAAGGCTTAGTTCACTTGGCTTAATCCGAGGATTGCCCAAGTTGTCTATGGAGAAGGATATTGTTTGCCACTCTTGTAGACATGGGAAGATGGTCGCCGCTCCCCACCATCCAGTAACTCAGGTCATGACCTAGCGCCCTGGAGAGCTTTTGCACATGGATCATGTTGGTCCGGCTCGGGTGAGCTCGGTTGGGGGGAAGTGGTACGTGCTTGTTGTTGTTGACGACTTTTCGAGATATTCGTGGTTTTCTATTTAGCTGAGAAAACTAAGACTCTCTTTTGCTCACAATCTGATTTTACGTCTTCAGAACGAGTTCCCTTTGAACTCGATGCGATCTATTAGAAGTGATAATGGTTCCGAAATCAAGAATTCGGATTTTGAAAAGTTTTGTAACTCTTTGGGTTTAGAGCATCAGTTTTCTTCCCCCTACACACCGCCACAGAATGGTGTTGTAGAAAGGAAGAATCGGACCCTTGTAGAGATGGCCAGGACGATGCTCGATGAGCATAGGACTCCTAGGCGATATTGGGCCGAAGCTATGAGCACTGCATGCTACATTTCCAATCGCATTTTTCTCCGAGCTTTCTTGAAAAAGACTTCTTATGAGTTGCGTTTTGGAAAACTGCCCAAGGTGAGTTATTTTAGAGTCTTTGGTTGCCACTGTTTTATACTTAAGAAAGGCAACCTGGACAAATTTGAGTTTCGTTCTTCTAACGGTGTATTTTTGGGTTATGACACTCATACTCGGGCATATCGTGTACTTAACCTTGATACTAACCGAGCCATGGAGACATCAGATGTCACCTTCGACGATACCATGGCTTGTCCTTCTTCTCGTTTTGAGCGTGCAGGTGATCATGAGGTTGGCGAGCCTCTTTTTGATGATGAGGACGAGGGTGCTGAAGGGATAGATGACCCTGCACCACCTCCACCTGCTGTGCCGCAAAGAGCGGCCTCTACTACCACTCACGACCCCGACCCTTCTTCTTCGACTACTTGGGGGCCGTGGGATCCACCACCTCGAGCGGTACCTTTTCTACCCGAGGAGGCACCAACTGTTGTTGAGGGGGAGGTCTCTTCAGCTCGAGAGGCGTCACGACACATTCAGCGCCAACACCCGCCTCAACAGATGATCGGCAGCATCAGCGAACGTGTCACTCGGTCAAGGTCACAACAAATCTCTCACTTTGCTCATTCTGCATTTGTTGCTGATTTTGAACCCCGAGATGTTAGACACGCTTTATCTGATCCAGATTGGGTCAATGCCATGCATGAGGAGCTTGAAAACATTGAGAGAAATTAGGTTTTGGTTCTTGTTCCGCTTCCTCCTGAGTGTCACCCTATTGGGACAAAATGAGTTTTCAAAAACAAACAAGGAGAGGATGGCCATGTTGTGAGAAACAAGGCCAGACTTGTAGCCCAGGGGTATAGTCAGAAGGAGGGGATAGACTATGAGGAGTCTTTTGCTCATGTAGCTCGTTTGGAGGCAATTAGGGTACTCTTGGCTTTTGTTGCATCCAAAGGGTTCAAACTTTTTCAAATGGATGTCAAGAGTGCCTTCCTAAACGGCTACATAGAAGAGGAGGTGTATGTAAGACAACCCCCCGGTTTCGAAAATCCCAAGTTTCCAAACCATGTTTTTAAACTTCACAAAGCTTTATATGGTTTGAAACAAGCCCCTAGAGCATGGTATGATAGGTTGAAAACCTTTTTGCTTGCTAAGGGTTTTAAAATGGGATGTGTGGATAAAACGTTCTTTCTCCTCAAGCAAGGCAATGACACTCTCTTGGTCCAGATTGACGTGGATGATATCATTTTCAGTGGTTCTTCTCACGTTTTGGTTGCCAAGTTTGCAGACACTATGAGCAGGGAGTTTGAGATGAGCATGATGGGCGAGTTGACGTTTTTCCTCGGGTTGCAAATCAAGTAATCCCGAGAGGGGACATTCGTGCGCCAAGGCAAGTATACCAAGGACATCCTGAAGAAGTTCGACATGGGTGAGGCCAAGCCTCTTCCAACACCCATGCTGACCACGGCGGCCCTGGATGTAGATGTGGATGGAGAAGCTGTAAACCAGAAGGAGTACCGAAGTATGATCGGGTCGCTGCTGTACCTGACGGCGACACGCCCGGACATCCAGTTCGCAGTGTGTCTGTGCGCGCGATTTCAGTCGTCACCGCGCACTTCTCACCGTCAAGCGGTCAAGCGCATTATGAGGTACTTATGCTTCACTCCAGAGTTTGGGATTTGGTATTCTGCTTCCTCCACCCTCTCCCTTTGCGGTTATTCTGATGCCGATTTTGCTGGTTGTCGTATTGATCGCAAGTCCACTTCTGGGACTTTGTTGACGCTCACTAAGTGTCATATGCTTAGCATCAACAAGGTCATATAACGCAACACAAGGACCTAAAATCAACCAAAAACCTTTTATAAACTAACGATTTCAACTTGTCCTTGAGTTTTATTTGAATGTAGGAAATTGCAGGGTTTTTGAGCAAAATGACCAAATGGACCCGCCAGGAAGCAAGCCCACTTGCCTGGGCTCACTTTGGGCCAAGGAGGGGTGGCGCCCGCCACCCCTAGCTGGTGGCCGCCAGGGGGGAGAAGCCCAAACTACCCCCTGCCACGTCACTGATCCAGGGGAAGCACCCCACACTCATTTGCAGCCGTTGCTCACCTAAGTCGGTTCATCCAAGGGCTAAGAAGCAGCGTCACATGGATCATGGCCTAATTGCCCATGTGACGGTTATTGGACAACCCTAACCGACCCCAAACCGACTTGGAGGACCTCCTGGATGCCGTTGGTGAAGAGGCGGTGGATCCAAGGGCCAGGGGGTGGCGCCCGCCACCCCTAGCTAGCGCCCACCACAACACTCACCCCCCCCCCCTGACCTAACCCTAGGTCCATAAGTACCCCCCTAGGTCCCTTAGGCTATAAATAGGACCCCCCGAGCTCATTTGTACTCAGACCTCACCTCATTAGTCCCACTCTCTTGTAAGCGAAGCTCTGGTGAAGGAACACTCTAGTTGAGAGACTTAGAGTGAGAGCGAGAGTGAAGAAGTGAAGAGCTGGAGTTGTAATAGAGGATCTTCCAAGTCTCTGGTATAATTTCAAGTCTTCCTTCATTTATCTTAGTGTTCTTCTACTTTCAGCATTTACTTTAAGTTCTTTACTTATTGTTCTTGTTGAGTGCTTTCGATCATAGATAACTTAGTATTTAGTTTATATCTAGTTTGGGTTCTTCGCTGAGTGATCAGTGCTCTAGTTTTGGATGCAAGATTAGAGTAGTATATATTAGTGTAAGCACGGTGCTTAGACTAGTTATACCTTAGTTTGTGGCTAGCCCCCCGGATAGCTGTGGTAGCAAACAGGTGGTGACAGCCCTGGGAGCCTTGAATTCCACCACGTAGTTGGGTTAGTTCTTAAATCATAAACCTCGTTGTGCACGTCTGAGGTAAATAGTCCAGAGGGTGTGTACGGTTCGAAGAACTAGATAAAACCTTTATTGCTAAGTTAGTTGTGATCGTAAGTGTGTAGGAAAACATTAATCTGTTCATCGGCCAGACCCCGCCGATTTAGGTTAGTAATAGTTAGTCTTTCTTTTCTTTTCTTTTAGTAGTAGGAACCAACCCCCATTCATAGTTTTCGATCAACCCTGTTAGAATCACTAGTTGTTCGTAGCGGTCCTAGTGTTAGTTCTGCCATAGAAGCTTTCCTGTGGATATAAATACGATACTCGGTTACTCCCGGGTGAAGTGCTACAATAGACTTATTCTGTGCGCTTGCGGAACCTACCAATAGTCATACGAATAGTTAGTTATACTTCTTACATTAAGAAGTATCAACAAACCTTTCTGGCGCCATTGCCAGGGATAGATTCCATAGTCTACTCCTAGTGACGACGTTAGCAAGAGTCAACAAGCATTTATGGCGCCGTTGCCGGGGAAGCAATTGGCTAGAATTAATTCTTTGTGATTTCTATTGAATTAACCACCGTAGTTCTAGCGGGTATATATATTGTTTGTTGTTTGTGATCGTTCAAGTAGTCATGGCCGGATTCAATCTTCCGAGCGACTATCAAGAAGATCCCGAGGCCATTCTTAGGAAAACGAGAGCTAATCTCACTCCTCCGAGGAAGAACCTGGAGCTTCGTGAGAGGAGTTCGTCGAGACAAGAATCCTAGTCAAAAGTGACTGACGAACCAAGCTGCTCCAACGATCAATCAACATCGACGTCGACCAAAACACTCTGTGAGTATTCCATGCCTACTCTTGCTCACATTCCAGTGTTACCTCCTACTAGTAATGTAGATTTTGAGCTTAAACCAAACTTAATACGTATGGCTCAAGCTATTGCATTTAATGGCAAACATTCTGAGGATGCCAACGCTCACCTCCGGAATTTTCTGGAGATATGTAGTACAATTTTTGTGCAGGGAGTTTCACAGGATGCCATCAGACTTCGTCTCTTTCCATTTTCATTAGTGGAAAAAGCGAAGCAGTGGTTCCTCTTCAACTCTGGACACCTGCTGACGTGGGTGAGATGCGCAGATCAATTCCTCAACAAGTTATGCTCGATAAGTCAAACTATTCTTGTCCGTAGCTAGATTTCCAACTTTGGACAGGGAGACGAAGAAACAATCA
Source organism: Coix lacryma-jobi var. lacryma-jobi (assembly GCA_009763385.1). Classification (NCBI taxonomy): domain Eukaryota; kingdom Viridiplantae; phylum Streptophyta; class Magnoliopsida; order Poales; family Poaceae; genus Coix; species Coix lacryma-jobi. The sequence goes on along the minus strand of CM019826.1, from coordinate 120,314,613 downwards.
CTGAAGCTTGGGAAAGACTACAAGAGTATGTTGAATACTGTCCTCACCATGGTATGCAAGACTGGTACTTGATCCAGAGCTTCTACAATGGACTCCAGCAAGAATCTCGACAACACATTGATGCTGCCGCCGGAGGTGCATACCTCTCTCTCACTGTAGAGAAGGCAACCAAATTGATCGAGACAATGGTGGCCAATCAAGGATGGACAGAAAAACGTGCTAGAGGTATGTCTGAAATTAACCAAGCTGATTCTGTTACTCTGCAAACTTTGGTAAAATTGCTAGAGCAAAGAATAAATGAGAAGAGAGATCATGCTGCAAAGGAGTACTACGACAGCAAAGAGCCGCTTCATCAAGTGAAGGTCAGGCAGAAATTAAGAAAGAGGATGCCAAATCCCTTCTTAATAATGGTGGCTACGGAGAACCTCCAATTCCAATGATCCAACAATGGAATAATAAAGGTATGCCTCAAACCTCCGTATTTAATTCTCCTATTGGAAGATTAGTTTCTAATCAAGGTAGAATTAATGATAGCATAAATAATAAATTAATTGAACATGATAAAATGTTAGAAGGAATTTATGCTAAACTAAAAGATTTTTCTGAAGCATTTAAGGAACAAATTAATTTTAATAAGAGATTAGAGCAAAAAGTAGATAACATTAAATCTTAAATTAAATGCTATGAGGAATTAAAAGCTGTAACCACGAGAGGTGGTAAATCCACTCGTGATCCCCCTCATCCTAATTTAGTTCCTAGTAGTAATGCTGCTACAAAGAAAAATATTATTAATGTTGAAGAAGACGAAGAAGAGGAGACCCCAGCTGAACCTTCATCCAAGGTACGAACTGCTCCTCATGAATTCTATGATACACATGTATTACCTTTTCCAGATCGAAACAGAAATTCGACGGAAGACGACCAATTCAAGAAATTCGTCGAGGTAATTCAAAAATTATATATACATGTGCCATTTATTGACGCTATGCAGGTTCCAACTTATGCAAAATACTTGAGAGACATGCTCAATTAGAAGAAACCAATTCCATATAGGGATGTGGTTAAATTGACCGAAGATTGCAGTGCGGTCATTTTGAACCAACTCCCAGAAAAGAAGGACCCAGAAAACCCAACGATCGCTTGTTCAATTGGAGAGCAGCACTTCGAGCATGCACTCTGTGATCTGGGAGCAAGCGTCAGCGTCATGCCCAAGGTAATATATGATAAATTAAATCATCATACCTTGTCCCCTACTTCTATGTGTCTGCAGCTAGCCGATCAATCGCTCCGATATCCCGCGGGAATAGCAGAGAATATTCTGGTGAAAATCCGGAATCTCTTTGTCCCGGTGGATTTCGTGGTTCTGGATATTAATCCCGACCACCGGATGCCATTGATCTTGGGACGGCCATTTCTGGGCACTGCAAAAGCCACCATTGATGTAGGAGCTGGAGAAATTCAGCTCCACATCAGTGGAAAGGAGGAGAAATTTGAGTTCACACCGCGACCGGAAAAACACCCGTCATCAAGGTTCGTCGATGCCTACATTCCACCACAACCACCGTGAAGGCGACACTAATCGGGAATCCAAAGCGGCTAACCAAGGTAAGTTAGGCTAAGGTAAGTCTTTATCCCCCATTTAAATTTTCGTTTTTACTTAAGCAAATTAATTTTCCTGCAAAATAGATGTTTACTAGAGTGATTAGGTGGCTGCTAGGGGGCTTAGGACAGCCATAGGGGTGGCGCCCGCCACCCCATGCTGGCGCCCACCACCTTAGGGTGCACTAGGGAGCACTAGCCAATCTCTAGACTATTACACCTACCTCCTAGACCTAAATAACACCAAGGGAGACCCATGGCTTTGCTCTTTTCAATGCAATCACTCACTCCCATGTCTCCCCATGTCTCCCTCTCTTCACTCCACCTTTTGGACACATCTCCACCCAAAAATTCTGGTGCACATGTGATGGAGAATGACAAGGAAAGCACTAGGTGAAAGGAGGGGTGAGTTGGAGTGAAATTCAGCCAAGGAGGGTGGCGTCCGCCACTTATTCCTGGCGCCCGCCAGGTGGGAGGAGCTCACATCCTTCCCCCTTCCATCCTCAGCCTATAAATGCTACCCACACCCTATGTAAGTTCTCACAACTCACTCAAAACACAAAAACATCAGACATCTTGAGCACTAGCAAGGAAGTCATGGGCCCTCTCAAGAACTTCTTCACCGGCAAGAAGAAGAAGAGGCCGCAAGAGCCGCAGCAGCGGCACAAGAGTTTGACCCTTTTCATGCAGGACAGTATGAAAGAGCAGCACACTATGGTCATTTGACACCTCCTGGCTCACACCAAGCAGGAGGGTCGAATTGGCAACAACCGCAACATCCGCAGTGGGAATATGGCCAGGAGGTGTCCTTTCACTCATCCCAGTTGGGGAGTTCAACCCATTCCTTGGGAGGATCCACCCGGTACACTGGCCGTGGTGATGAGTTCTTCCATAGGGGAATCTTGCCACAGGCCGCTCGCCATTCGTCCTTTCATCAGGACGAGTGGATGCGCGATATGGGATATCTTCAGCACCAAATGAGTGGACTCACCATGGATACTGCCGAAATCCGCCAGGACTTGAACAACTTGAATCAAAATTTCCAGGAATTCCGCCAGGAAACTGGTGGAGAACTAGGTAATATTTCTTCTCTCCTGCAGCAGAACCAGCAGAACTGGGACGACATGTACCGTCGTCAGGGATGGATGTAACCCAACCACGCCAAAAGCCAGCTTGGGGGAGGACCCCCGTCATCGAGGTAAGTATCACTGCCATCTTTATTTATGCCAGTTTTATTTTTATTTCAGTAATTTAAATTGAGTTTTATCTTAGTTAATTTGCAGTTAAAAAATAATAATAATAATAATAAATAAATAGCAATAAATGAAATGCTCTCATCGTAAGTCTTTCTAATAAATAAAAATGTATGTCATGCATTAGAGTTATCATGGGAGAACGTATGCTAGAACTAAACTTGAGACATGAGCATTAGACTAAGTAAAGGGGAAGTAAGTTTCTACTTTGACTTGAGCAAGTCAAGTTTGTGGAGTAATTATTTTGAAAAAAAAATTAAAAAAAAACTTGCTCTAAGTAGTTCTGTGGCAAAGAAAGTCCTACCAAAGCCAAATAATTTTTACTCTTAGAGTAGGAGCTTCCACTTGTTGCATGTTAGTGTTGAGCTAGTTAGACTTTTGTTGATAGTCATGGTAGAGAAACTTGTCATATCTTTAGACCAAGGAATTCACTTGCACCCACCTATATAGTGCTATTCTTACACTGAGAATACGCACACAACATGCCTTTATTTCCATTCATTGTTAGGAGTACTTCATGGAAAAATATCATGCTCCATAATGAAATCTCAGGGACATGGCTATAATCATTCATTCAAAAAAAAAAGGAGCAAGTGCTCTAGAAAGAAAAAATATTCAAAAGAGCAAGTGCTCTAGAAAGAAAATTCAAAAGAGCAAGCGCTCTAGAAAGAAGAGAATATCCAAAAGAGCAAATGCTCTCATTCATAGCCATGATCCCACAAAAGAGATAGAAAGGAGAAGTGCCATGAAAGTAGTAGCCACAATAAATACCACACACTTGCACATTCCTGGTCTGAACCTATGACTTGTTGCTCCTTTGCTCCATTTGTCTAACTTGGCAAAATTATGCTAGCATTGCATGCTCACTTTTATCCTACCCATTAAACCCCACATACAGTCTCAGTGAGAGGATAATTCTTCCATTTCCACATACAAATATGAGTGATTGAGTGAGCCACAGAAGTTACTAAGCATGCTTTCTTTTGAACAAAACTTGCAAAAACTCCACATGTCTTGATTAGCAAAATAGGCAAGGGAGAGACAAACCTTCTTTCTTGCTGGTCTTTTGTTCTAATCTTGAGTGCAGGGAAGGCTACCAATTCCATGGCGCTGTTGCGAGGGATAGATTCCATAGTCTACTCCTAGTGACGACGTTAGCAAGAGTCAACAGACTTGTCAGTTTATTAGTTCTTCTCTTGTATCGTGGTCTTCTCGCAAGCAGTCTAGTGTCGCCCAGTCTATCACGGAGGATGAGTATGTTGCTGCGGCTAGCTGTTGTTCCCAGTTGCTTTGGATGATGGCCACTTTGCGTGATTTTGGTCTGAGCTTTTCTCGCGTTCCTTTGCTTTGTGACAGCACGAGTGCAATTAGCATTGCTAAGAACCTCGTGCTGCACTCTAAGACCAAACACATTGATGTGCGCTTTCATTTTCTGCGAGACCACTATGAGAAGGGTGATATCAACCTTTGCCATGTCGATACTCATCATCAGCTGGCTGATATTTTCACCAAGCCTTTGGACCAATCAACTTTTGCTAGGTTGAGAGGTGAGCTTGGTGTGTGTTTCCCCTTTTAGATGGGGGAACATTTTGACTCTTGTATCGTTAACTGACCTTTTGTTTTTCAATTGGTATCTTTTCTGCATTTCATTTTGCATATTTACATTCAGAGCTTCATGTATATAATCTTTAGAATGTGACTATGTTATGTACAACGTATGCTCTGATGCTTTATGATGATGTTGTAGTTTATGCTCTTTCTGATCACTGATACATGTTGTGAGCTGAGCTATTTTTATGAATGGTGAATTTGATTAATGAACATAAAACTTGTAAATGTTCACCATTGAGATATGCAACTAGCATGTGTAGAATGTGTTGAAATCACTTATGCTTCTCATATATGCTAGGTTTCTACGTCTCTAGTTTTGAGTCATTCACTTGCTTGGTATGTTCATATTCTGCCTTCAATTTGAACCAAGTTAAGTAAATTGGAAAGATCGAGATGGGATTGCTTGTCAACACATCACGGTATCGAGACTGTCTCTCATTGCACTTTGAGTTAAACTTGAGCCGTGTAGTGTATGACCGAAATTGTGGCTTTAAGCTTCTGATTGCTTTTGCATAGGCTTTGCATAGTTGAAAAGTTAGGCAATGACAAGTTTTTAACCTCTCGCAATCACATGCTGAAATTTGAACTTGTGTAATTTAACTGCTGCAACTCCGATAAAATTTAAATACACAAGTCTATGTTTCATCCTATAGCATGATGATTGAAATTTGCTAGGGGTATATCACCTTGTATACATGCTTAACACTTGTTTGACTTCCTGTCTATACATGTTCAGTGCTATTTCTATGGTGAATAACCTTTTCTGAATGGCTAAAACTGCTCACTTTGCTCTCATGTTCATATTTCGTATTTGGTGATCAGTTTGAGCCTTTGCTAGCTTATTATGGATGTTGTTGAGTCATCGGATCAGAACTGTGTAGAGCATCTTTGCATTCTCTTGACTATATTCCTGAAGCTGCTAACTTGCATTTTAACTCATATGCATTCTTGAAGGGGGAGATATTCTGTCAAGGGGGAGAAACTTGATTGATTGTGCATATTTGCTTGATGGTGCATTTTCAACTAAGGGGGAGAAAATATTGACAAATCATGTGTGCTTTCTGTGTTCAACTAAGGGGGAGAAAATATTTTCAAATCTTTGCTTTCCGAGTTGAACTAAAGGGGAGATTTCCTGGTTGTGTGCACTATTTGAGGGGGAGTTTGCTCGCTGCTGAGTTTTTGAGCTGGTAACAGTTGGTTCGGAGCATTTTTGGTAGCTAGTTGTGTTGAGCCTTTGCCTCTTTCTTGAGGAACTAGCGCCTTTGCTTTTATGCTCTTCAGTTGGTATCGCGCTTTCTCGCTAGCGGTGTTGAGCCCGTTCAGCCTCTTCTTGAGGGCTAGCTCTATTCTGCTTGAACTTCAATTGGTATTTCGATTGGTGTCGAGCTTTCTCGCTAGTGGTGTTGAGCCAGTTCTACCTCTTCTTGAGGGCTAGCTTTGCTTTGCTTCGTTGCGTCGAGCCGTTGCCCATGTCTTTGGGGACCAAGTTCTCTTGCTCTTTCAACCTGACCTTCTTCGGCTTTGTTATGCTTTTGGGTCATCTGGTTGAGATCTCTCTCCTTCTTCCTTCCTTCCTCTATTCCATTATGATTTGTGTTGGTAGTTGACAATGCACTCACCAAGGGGGAGATTGCGGATACATGGGTGTATGTCGAGTCTCGAGTGATGAGTGATTGTCAACTGGGATGATGCACATGTTCTTTGGCTTGTGTTGTGCAGGTGTCGAGCACGGATACTATGATCAAAGGCAAGGTGAAGGACAAGTAGAGACGTGCCGGGCTGATGGACCGAGAGTGGCGAAGGGCGGACGTGAGGCTTGGACTGAGGGACCGGTGGCCTGAGGATCAGCTGTGGTGGCTGACAGCCTGGGACAGCGACGAGCGAAGACTTGCGGGCACGGTGTTGCTTGGGTCGAGGACTTGGGGATAGGTGTTGGTGGACGGGGTGCACGGGTGGTGCATCCTCTCTACAGCTTCGGTTTGGTGGTTGAGCCACAGAAAAACCATCGAGTGGACGGTTTCTAGGTTTGGGCCTCAAAACCTGGGTGCTGATGGTTTCCTAGTTTGGGCCACAAAACTCGGGCCTGAGGACAGTTTCCAGGTTTGGGCCTCAAAACCTGGGCGCTGCGGGTTTCTGTGTTTGGGCCACAAAACTCAGGCGATGGACGGCTGGTTTCCCGGTTTGGGCCTCAAAACCAGGGGTTGATTGTGAAGGCTGGTTTCCCGGTTTGGGCCTCAAAATTGGGGGCGAAGTCCGGGAAAAGGACAAGCAGAGCGGTGGCTGGCACGTGGCGGCAATCGGTGAGGTTGCGTCGAGGCAACGCTACCAGTTGTGCGGGCGTGGCCGTCGGATCAGCCACCTACCATGAGGTTGGTCTAGGATAGCCTTAGGGTTTAGGCTGGGTCGCTCTGTAAATAAGTTAGGGGTAGAGTGGGAATTAGAATTAGGATAAGTAGAGGGGAGACACCCACCTCCCAATTCTATCTCAGTCATTTGCTATTTTGCCTTCTAGGTTTTCCTGCTCTCCCCATCCCTCTGCTGTAGCGAACTGAGATCCACAGAGAAGACAATCATACCTCTGTATCCGTGAGATTTTGAGGAAGTGAGACCGTAATCTCACTGTTGTAGCGTGTGGTAGCCACACGGTTGCAAATTCGTGGTTGTGATTCGCATTTTGTTCTAGTTCTTCGTGGATTGCTTTTCTCCACGTTTTTCCCATCGATTGATCTCTTTGTTCATTGCGTCTTTTGTGATTCCGTTTGAACAGAGATGTTCTAGATTGTGAGGCACTTCTTTCCACTGAAGGAATTCACCTCTAACCTCACGACCTAGTAGATCGATCAATTTTCGTTTCGGGTCAAGTTTTTCTCCCTTCCCCCGAATTTCTTCGATTCATCGATTTGGAGATAGGATCGAGCCATGATCTCTTAGAGATAGCTCACTATCCTCCTTGTAACTCATCTCACCAAGTTTGATCCCTAGTGGATTTGTTTTGGGTGAGATTGAGTGAATTTCGCGGAAGAACTGTGCTGAATCGAGACCATCGGATGCTCTGTTCTTGAGGATCGGACGCTGAGTTCTTTCCATCGGAGCATCCGTTGCCACGTGTCGCCTGACAGTGAGTTTTACGGAGCATCGGACGCTGACCATCGGAGCATCCGTTGCCATCGGACGCGCCGGCGGTCTAGCATCGGATGCTAGGGCTCCACTGTAGCCAGCACCGATGCCAGTCCAGTAAGGTCCCAGACTTGCTGTTTCTGCATCCGAAGCTTCTGACGCCTGACCATCGGAAGCTGCCAGCATCCGATGCTGGTGTTTCTGCACTGTTTCGTCCGTGGTTCGTTCGTCCGTTGTCGGTTTTGATTTCCGGCTTTTGCGTTGGGTTTCTAGAGTTGTGTAGTGTCTCGCTGTGCTTCTTGGAAGCATCCACTCTACATCTAGGGTCGAGGACACCGACAAGCTCTAATTTTGCTTTTGGGATTGATTCTCGGGACAGTGGCAACAAGTTTCTGAAAAGAAATTTTGAAGCTCCCATTCACCCCCCCCCTCTGGTCGCGTTCTAGTTGCACTTTCGGTCCTTCACCCTCTATAGTTGATATTAGGGATTGCATTAGATGTCTATAATTGTGTTGTAAACCTAGTGATCTGATTGATCTATTGTAATTCATGGGGCATTTAATCGTATCTCTATTATTCAACTATACTTAACCCTATGAACGTGCTTCTGAGACATCTTTGTGGTTTGTTTGGTCACAGGACAAAAGCTATGAGTGATAGGATCGAGCCTCGAAGCAAAATGAGACATGATCCAGCAAAGGAAAGGTATAAGAAAAGAAGGCAAGATTCTCACCCCGGCTTGGCAGTTGGAGGCAGTAGTGGCAGTGGCAGTGGTGGTCGTGGCACTACTAGACCTCCGAGGGGAGGTGCTTCTAGAGCCTCTCAGCGCTTTGTAGCTCGTGGTTATGACATATAGGAAGAAGAGGAAGAAGTGGAAGAGGAGGTTGAGGAGGAAGAAGAAGAGGAGGAAGAAGAGGAAGAAGAAGAGGAGGAAGAAGAGGAAGAGGATGCACCTCAGCAACAACCACAACAGGGAGGACAACACTTTGGGGCTCTTGAGATTTGCCCTGCCGCCCTGATTCCTGCTTGTGTGGCTCCTGTGAACTATCGAGAGTCCGGTGGCACACAAAGGGCAAGGAGAGAGCAGAGGATTGACCCCAGGGACAGGAGAGGAACATGTATGACTACAGGTTTCACACCATGTTTCACATTGATTATTATGAGAAGGTGCTTCTGGCCAGAAACCCAGTGATTATCAGGGCTCAATACATTGATTGGCAGCATGCTAGAGATCACCACCGTCCTTCAGTTGAGCATGCTATTGCTATCTGCCAGCAGACAGGTCTCTACAGTATCATGGAATTTCAGCACGATTGGTGCGATGAGGTGATAGCCCAGTTCTACGCCACCTTATATATTGAGGAGTCTGACGACATTGATGAGAAGTGGATGAACTGGATGACTGAGGGTGTTTGGCACCTTGTGACTTATAGGGAGTTTACAGAGTATCTAGGCTTTGTGGAGGAGGACCTTCAGAGAGACCGTATTCACGATGAGGTAGTGCTTCCTCCAGAGCAGCTTGGGTACATGTACCCACCACCTCTTCCTGTTGGGGCAGTTGTAGGGAAGGTGAGAGGTATTCACCCCACCTACAGCTATCTCAACAGGATGCTCAGGGCCACAATTGATTGTAGGTCAGGAGACAGTGGGACACTTGCAGATTACATGAGGAACCTCCTGCACAGGTTAGCACTAGGATCATAGCCTTTCAGTGTCTTTGATTTTATCTGGTGTGAGATCAAGAGAGTGGGAGAGAGGCCACTCAAGGGATGTGGATTTGCACCGTATTTTTAGCATATGATTGAGCAGCAGCTTGGTGCCACTTTCACCTACGACCACACACATAGGCCTCTAAGGTTTCAAGCAGACTTACCTGAGTCCCCTATACCTCCACCTGCACTAGGAGCAGTTCCAGCACCAGCGGAGCCACAGCCAGAGGACCTAGGTGCAACAGCAGCAGGAGGAGCAGCTGAGACAGGTTCTCCACTGCCACACACACTCTCTCACTCCTCCTCTCAGGGACATGGCAGGCAGTGCTCTCTCTTGCGCAAGTTACTCAGCAGCATACTTGGCATGTGCAAGGATGTAAATGTGATCAAGGCTCAGCAGCACCGTGAGAGGCAGGCTAGGAGAGAGAGGACTCGAGGACACTGAAGATACTTCATGAGCACTACAGGTTTCAGCCCCCGACGTCCCCACCGTCAGACGACATAGAGACTGAGCAGCCTGAGTCTTTTGAGCAGCAACAGCAGCAGAGGTACAAGAGAGAGTTTGACGAGCTTGCAGAGCATCAGGGTCAGGGAGCAGAGACAGCGTCAGAGTCAGAGGCAGAGCAGCGGCCCCCTGACACCCTTCCTTCAGCCTCTAGGTTCTCTACAGACCCCTAGCCTCGTCCTAGTTCAGTTGAGGAGTTTGCTTCAGACATGTGGGACAGTTTTCTTGGTGGTACCTACGGCTACCCTGACCAGGACAGAGCTCTAGACAACCTAGAGACGACGACGAGTGACAGCTTCACCTGCAGCCCTCCTTGTGTCATCTTTGAGCTTCTTGTTTATCTTTTGGAGATATATGACAAATGGGAGAGATAGTTGATTAGAGCTTCCAGACTTCATGTTATTAGTTGCATCTTGTATCTGGAGAGTTGTACTGCAGGTGGTGGATTTCTCAGAGTTTGAGCTTTATTGTAATATCATGTGTCATGTATGAGTTCTTTTGTGTATCAGACGGCAGAGACATCTTTGTGATAAGACATGATCCTTGTCTTGTAGTATAATCTATCATAGTTGTTGTGGACTTAAGAAATCTTTGTGTGAGTGCTATGTGTGTGATATGAGTAGTAATCTCTTTTTTATAAGTTCTTTACATATTAGTGTGTTGCATATGTCATGGTGTATTGTTTTTTCATTTATTTTCTTGTGTGATATATCTTGCCATATGCATCACAATTTATATTGCTCACACATTTGCACTTCACGGATGCAATGATTTAGGGGGAGTTTCCAACTCACATTAGTATGTGCAAATTGACATTTTAAGGTCGTTTATGAATTCAATTCATATTGCACATATTAAGGGGGAGCTCTTCACAAATCATTGAACCCATAAGCTTAATTGTTTTATCCTATTTATAAGCCTTAATCAAGGTTGACATCAATCACCAAAAAGGAGGAGATTGAAAGTGCATGTTGCACTTAAATATGTTTTGGATGACTTGATGACAATATTGATTAAAGGTCTAATATGTTTTCTAAGTGTGACATAGGAAAAAGCTTATCTCACAATGTACTTGAAATGAAATACAAAGCCAAAATGATGGATTGTTGTATGAAGCTCATGTTAAAAGCACGAGACAACAATGAAGATGAGATTGGTGAAAAGGCTATTCTATTGTGGGATAAATATGGCTCATATGTGTGCAAACAAAGGATTCAAAGCATAGTGTGATTGAATGGCTTGAGTTGGTGAAGATAGCAAGCAAAGAGTCTTCGAGGTACTAAGCAAGTGTGAAGGGCCAGCGACGGCTTAGCGACCGAAGAACCTAGCTAGGGTGAAGAAGAAAAAAGTACTTGCATTTAGTCGGGAGATCAATCAAGCTTGAAGGTTACATTGAGTGGAGAATCAACATTCCTAGCAACAAATTTTATTGGAGTGACTTGACACATTTGGGATGTCTTTACATCACATGTATGGAGTCAAGTCACATGCTCAAGATGGCTATGCTCAACAGAAATCTACTATTAATCATGACAACCATTCCCCAAAGTAAAGAAGGAAAAGAGAAGCGGCTTTGGTTCAATGGAAATCAACTCAAGAGGTTTAAAATCCGTCTTTCAATTTAAATTTGAGTAAATAGGAATGTCGTACTATTAAGACGGATGCAACATATAGTAGATGTTTTTCATAAGTTCTCAAAAAAACCTAAGTAAGACATGAGAGAGCTAGGACTAACTTTGAACATGTTGCTGTCCGGTATGCATGAGCCCACAGCGGTGTAGTCGTTCTATGGCCTTGTTTGTAGTCCTAACACAGAGAGTCCATACCAGACATGTCCGGTATTAACCTTCTTCCCTCGATTCCTCTCTGTGATGGAACGTCGAAAGTTCCGGGATTTAACCAGAATTTCTGACCTTTTTAGAACACCAGGCCCCAAATCTCTATCTCGGTCTCGTTGGAAGTTCTGACGTTTTGATGTCGGAAGTTCCGACCTTTAACTAGGTTTTGTAAGTTGGTTAGTTAAGTGTTTTCTCACAAAGTATAGTCATACCGGACATGTCCGGTATGAGCTGACACAGCCAACGGCTAGAAAACGGCTAGTTTCATGAGTGGGGCTATAAATAAACCCAAGCCTCCTCTTTTGGAGGCTACTGATTCTGCTGGTTCCCACATTCATTCTAGAGCTTTGAAAACACTTTCCAACCCTTTCAAGTGATTGATCCCTAATTGCAAATCCTTTTTGTGGGTTGAGTGAAATTCAAATTAGAAAGCAAGCCACCTCTTGAGCACTTGTGCAAATCGTCGATCTTGTTGTGTGCATTCATTACTCTTGGACTCTTCGGTCCTAGACGGCTAGGCATCGCCGTTGAGCACCCAAGAGCTTTGTGGAGTGCCTCAGAAAGTTTGTGAAGGTTTGATCTCTCCTCAAAAGAGATCAACTAGTGGAAGGAGCATTGCGGGTGAAATAGACCATGGCTAGAGTGACCGGTGGTGTCCTCTAGAGCCCACCTTTATGGTAGCTCGCAGTCGGCTCAACGGAGACTAGGACCCGAGGGGGTGCCGAACTTTGGTAAAACAAATACCGTGTCATCTCTTTGTGTATTACTTTTGGTTATTTGTAATTCTCCATTGTGAAAGTTATTTTGCAGGCAATCAGTTCCACATTTACATCATACATAGTGTCTGCAGGTTGTGTGAGAAATTGGAGAAGAAAAGGAGCAGTCCTGCATAGGACGTGCATACCAGACAAGTCCGGTATTGATACCGTACATGTTCGGTATTTACTGACTGTGTCCAATTTGTTTATCCCTTGAGCTAATCTTTGTGGTGCAGGGTGTTAGCTTCTAGGTGTATTAAATACTTGTCATATACTTTGTGTTTGTCTCTTGAGGGGTTGTTTTACTCCGGTTGGGAGCTTCCATGTAATTGGAAGCTCACTTACTAATCGGTTCTGCATTATATGTTGTTAATTTTCAGAAACGCCTATTCACCCCCCTCTAGGTGGCATCCTAGGTCCTTTCAGCTAGGATCCTTTCGCACATAGGTACCAACTTCATCGTTTATACATCATCTCATCGACATTGAAGAAAATGAGACCACAACAATTGAGGTAGCAAAGAATCTTGACAAATATCACGAAGAGACAAAAGCCTAGAGAGACAAGAAAATATTCTACCAGGACATCAAACCTGGCGACTTGGTGATCATTAGACATCCAGACAAGCAAGGAAAATTGTAATCGCAATGGTATGGGCCTTTCATTATTTCAAGCATGATCGCTCCAGGAACCCTTAGACTGCTGAACGACGAAGGTGACAAAACAACTCACACCTGGAACGCAGACAATCTGCATCATTTCTACCCGTAGCCAGTAGTTCAAGATCATTTTGCAGTTTGTTTTCTTTCTCTTTACTCTTTTCCAATTTTAAGGGTATTGGCACTCTTTTTCCTCACAGGGGAGCCTTTATTCAAAAGGTGTGAGGTTTTTTAATGAGGCAATCCTTTGTACCCATGTTGAGAATAACAGGCATGTAATTCCCCAAAAAGTCAAAAGGTGTCATCCGCTGAAACAAGCTATTGTCATGCTTGCTTATCGACACAGTCAAATTATAGAAAAAGGTTGCACATCTCTTTTCAACAAAAGTGCGGAAGAGAATTAGCGACCTCAAGAGCCTAAGGGCAAATACATTCTCCTCAACCCTCCTAAAGAGAGAAGGCGATGAAATGAAAGCCTAAGGGCAAATGCATTCACCTCGACCCTCCCAAAGAGAGAGGGCGAGGAAATGAAAGCCTAAGGGCAAATGCATTCGCCTCGACCCTCCAAAAGAGAGAGGTGGAGGAAACGAAAACCTAAGGGGAAATGCATTCGCCTCAACCCTCCAAAAGAGAGAGGGTGAGGAAACGAAAGCCTAAGGGGACCCTCCAAAAGAGAGAGGGTGAGGAAACGAATGCCTAGGGGCAAATGCATTCGCACGACGCTTTAGAAGGGGGTGACGAAACAAAGTCCAAGGACACAGGCAATGATGACCATGAGAGAGGGTAAGGAGAAAAAGTAAAAGGACAAATGCAATTAATTCGATTGTACAAAAGAAAGACCATAAAATTTTAAAAAGAAATGAAGCAAAAGCACTAACTACATATACCAAACAATGAAAGCATATACCCTGCCCAGCTAGTATATATATGAGCTAAGGGGATCTCTCAGCCAAAGCAATTGAAAAGGTGCGGAGGCTAGACAAAGGAAACAAGCAAAGTTACCATAGGAAAGCCTTAGGAATAAGAGGGTATCAGGAAGAGAAACAAGTGTCAAGTAATAGATATCTTGACGATAGCAAAAAGTGCCCATCTGGCTATGCGACAAGTAGTAGTCACAGTGGGTGAGGACGTACAACAATAGTCGAGCTCACCAAAACCCGCAAACAAGGAGCACGCTTTCCACGTATTAATACTGCACATATGCCAATACACCTAGAAATAGCTAGAACAGCTGTTGCACATCTGCCAATAGGGTTAGTAGTAGTGCTCTGTATTTCTGCCAGAACTCTAATCAACAGTAAACCAAGGCTAGCATTTGAAGCCCTTCGCTCTCTTGCGTCGCCCTCACCGAAAAGGTTGGGGGATGGCACCGTTTTTTCAAAAGCTTAGCGCGAGGGGCTAGCATTCAAAGTCTTTCGCTCTCTTTCATTGCCTCGCCGAAAAGATTGGGGGATGGTGTCATTTTCTTAAAAGCTTAGTGCGAGGGGCTAGCATTCGAAGCCTTTCACTCTATTTCGTCGCCCTCGTCGAAAAGGTTCGGGGACGGCGCCGTTTTTTCAAAAGCATAGCGTGAGGGCTAGCTGAAGGACCGAAAGTGTTACACAAAGGAGACACGAAGGGGGGGGTGAATGGGAGCTTCAAATTTCTTTTCAGAAACTTATCGCCGCTGTCCCAAGAATCCACCCCAAGAGCAAAGTCGACACAGGTGATGTCCACGACCCAAGAGATTGGGTCGATGTTCCCTAGGAACACAGCGGGACACCACAAAAACTTCCTCGCCCAAGTTCATTAACTAGTGACAGGGGGAACTTTGGGTAACCTCAACCTCCCCCGAGCAACGCGAGGGGGATTCAGGCTATTTTGCAAAGCGTGAAACCCAATTTCTGTAGAGCACAGAGTCGGGAATCCAATACAAAAAGCGGATCTTAAATTGGACAACGAATGAACGAACTGCGGACGAAAATGCGCAGAACAGAGATGACCGGACTCTGCATGCGTCCAATCAGTGAGGACCGGACGCATCCGGTCAGCAGAAACCTGTTCTGGGTCTTCTCTGTGTTGGACCGGACTCACTGAGTCTGAGCGTCCAGTCACAGTCCTGAGCGTCCGGTCACATAAAACGCAAACGATGAACAGTGCGACAAGCGAGTCCGGTCACTAGGTTTCAGAGCGTCCGGTCAGTTACGAAGAAAAGTTCTCGCTGAACATTCAACGACCGGACGCACAGGGTCAGCGTCCGATCATTGAACAGAAGCGTCCGGTCACCCCGACGCAGCATTGTTTGTCCACCGATTTGACTCGATCTCTCCCAAAACGAAACCTCTAGGGCTCAAACTCGGAGAGAGGAGTCACAAGGATGATAGTGAGCTACTTCTAGGAGATCATGGCTCGAACCTATCTCCAAATCGATGAATCGAAAGGATTCAGGAGAAAGAGAAGAAACTTGATCCAAAACGAAACTTGACCGATCTGTTGGTACAACTGATTAGAGAGCAATTCCTCCGGTCAAAAGATCACAAACCCATTCATACACAAAGTGGTTCAAGCAGAATCGCAAAACTACTCACGGAGAGAAAGAACGAGGCAAATCTCCGTGAGGGCCAAAAGCGAAAACACAAAGAACACACAAGCAAGAATGTAATTCGATCCCAATTTCCAGCCGAAATTCCTCCACACGAGGAGACAACGAGATTACGGTCTCGTTTCCTCTAAAAGCAAATACACAGAGGTACGATTCACCGTCTCTGCGGATCTCAGCAGCTACAGCAGGGAATGGGAAGCAGGAAAAACCTAGAATGAAAATAGCAATGGCTGAGATAGACTGGAGGGAGGGGGTGGCCTCTCCTTATATAGCCTAATACAATTATTCCCCTTCTACCCTTACAGCTAAAGAGCGAGCAGGCTAACCCTAAGGGTATTCCTGACCAACTCGAAGTAGGTGGTGATCTGACGGCCACGCCAGCACAACTGGTAGCTTCACCTCGACGCGACCTCACTGATTGTCGCCACGTAACGCCACCGCTCTTGCTTGTCCTTTTCACAGACCTCCCCCGGTTTGGAGGCCGAAACCGGGAAACCTGGGCCATCCCCCGGTTTTGAGGCCGAAACCGGGAAACCCGTCGTCCGTCGCCTGAGTTTTGTGGCCCAAACTCAGAAACTTGCCAGCGCCTAGACCCGTCGTCTGTCGCTTGATTTTTGTGGCCCAAACTCAGAAACCTGCCAGCGCCCAGGTTTTGAGGCCCAAACCTGGAAACCATCCTCAGCCCGAGTTTTGTGGCCCAAACTCAGAAACCGGACGCACCCAGGTTTTGAGGCCCAAACCTGGAAACCGTCCACTCGGTGGTTTTTCTGTGGCTCAACCACCAAACCGAGGCGTAGAGGGGATGCACCGCTCATGCACCCCGTCCACACGCAAGTCTTCACTTGTCGCTGTCCCAGGCTGTCAGCCACCACGGCCGATCCTCAAGCAACCGGTCCGTCAGTCCAAGCCTCACGTTCGCCATTCACCGCTCCGGGTCCATCGGCACGGCACGTCTCTACTTGACCTTCACCTTGCCTTTGATCACTGTATCCGAGCTCAACACCTGCACAACACAAGCCAAAGAACATGCGCATCATCCCAGTTGACAATCACTCATCGTCTCAAGATCCGGCATACACCCATGTATCTGCACTAGCATTCGAAGCCTTTTGCACTCTTTCGTCGCCCTCGCCGAAAAGGTTGGGGGATGGCGCCGTTTTTTCAAAATCTTAGTGCGAGGGGCTAGCATTCGAAGCCTTTCGCTCTCTTTTGTCGCCCTCACCGAAAAGGTTGGGGGACAACGCCGTTTTTTCAAAAGCTTAGCGCGAGGGGCTAGCATTCGAAGCCTTTCGCTCTCTTTCATCGCCCTCATCGAAAAGGTTGGGGGACGGTGTTGTCTTTTCAAAAGTACAGCGCAAGGGGCCAACATCCAAACCTTTTCTCTCTCTTTCGTCGCCCTCACCGAAAAGGTTGAAGGACGACATCATTTTTCAAAAGCAGGACACGAGAAAACAGCAAACAAAGTTTCTCCTCCACCTTCCGAAATCATCAAAATATGTATGCCACAGAGAGAGTCAATTGTTACAATTGCAATTCCGAAAAAAGAAATTATATCGATGATCATCGTACGCTTCCGGTGTTTCGTCAATAGGCTCCGGTTTTGGCCCTTGGAGAGCAGCCAATGGGTCAGTAACTAGTTCCCCGCATTCCCTCTGAAATCGACGTCGAAGCCGGCTTCTATCCGCCAGAATCGAGCGATCGAATGAGGCTAAAAAGTTTTGAAGATAAATTTCCTTTCATCTCATACGATGATAGCGAAGGTTCAAAAAGTCTAAAAGACGAGCATTATGAACTCTTTGGTGATAGCGCAACCACGACGCGCCCCCAACAAAGAAGTCACCGTAGCAAATCATGACAGGGTTAGCATCAAATGTTGGCACAGGCTCCGCCTCCGGAACCTGAGCAGCCAAACAGTATTTAAAAACATGCAACTATTAAGATTCAGATTACAAAATGGTCCAAGTTCATTTTTCTCAATCTCATGAAAGAATAACAATGTCTAATCAGCTACCCCTTCATTTTTGCCATCATGCGTGGCAACGGCAGCAGAAGACTCTGGCTCATCCGTAGGAGAGGCTGTCGGCGAAGCACTTCTAGTCTCGTGGGTGTTTCGCATTTCGTCAAGAAACTTTTTGACCGACGCGCGAATGGCTTTCTTCTCCTCTGCATCCTGGAAAACAAAAGCCAAAATGTCAATTAAACAAGGATCTCTAATAGGGGTTAACTCAGTGAAAGCGGGTTACACACCTTGCCACTGCTTTCGGCAGCCTTCATCATAGCCATGTCATTGCCCCCAGCTAACCAGAATTCGTCAAAAAAGCGCTTGCTGATAGCATTCGCTTCCGACAAAGCTCGCAGTAGTGGTCAACATCTTTCACGTCCAAACTTGGCAGATGATCACAGCCAGTATCCAACAACCCGGTGCATATGGCCTTAAAAGTCGTAACAGCAGCGAAATCACGACCAAGTGTAAGGTGACCTTCAAGGGCCGAAACCTTGTTTTGCAGCCACAACATGAACGACTTCATGTCTACTTAGCCGAAAGATTTGGATCCGAACCAATGCCACGAATGTAGTAACAGTAGCGATTCGCTACTTCATGGGCTTAGGTTTTGAAAGAGGCAACTTCATCAATTTTAACTTTGTAGACAGCGGCAAGCTCGTACTTAAGTTTCAATACATTGGCCTCTCCAGCCTTTCGCATCGACCGCTCTTCATCTTTCTTTTTGCAGAGAGTTTCAACTTCTTTCGTCAACTCATCAATACGATGAGTCTGGGCTGCCTTATCGTCTTCAATCTTCTGGCAAAGTAACTGGTTCTGCCTTTGAAGGCTGCGACTGATCATCAGGCCCTATTCAAAGAGATACATTTAGTCAAAAAGGACGAAAATGAGAGATTTTTGCAAAACAAAAAATATGTGCGTGGAACTCACGCTGACTATGTTTTTTAGGGAAACTCACACTGACTATGTGGTAATCGATAGCTTTGGCAAGACGAGACTCGTTGACCCCAAGAAGGTCCCTTTCGACATCAGGAGCGCGAAAGGAGCGCCCACAAAGCTCAGAGAATTTTGCCACCTCAGAGCTTTTAGCCGGCAAAAGTCCAATCTCGCGGTAGTCAAAACCGCATGCCAACTGATTGTTTGACGGAACGCCTGGAGAACGAGCAATGCGGTAAGATTCTTCTTTCGCCGAATCCATTTCACTAGAGGAACTGGATCCCAAGTATAGACGCATCTCACCGTAATCGCCAGGTTTTGACGAAAGAATGAACCGTCCATGACCAAGTAGACCACCCTCAACCATATCTTGAGTTAAACGAATAGATTCGCAATAAAACCAACTCTTACATTTCGTCGTGTCTGAAACCTTGTTAGTCATTGTCGGAGGCAATTTCTCCTCGCCACCGTCACGATCGGCAGACGGAGCCTTTCGCGTAGCCAGTGTTTTGCTACGTTTTGACCCGTCATCTCGAAGGGCGCTGTCGGCAGCCCGGCCAAGCCTCTTGGACAAGGTCCTAGCAAAGGTCAGAACGTCCAACACCGACACCTTGTCGTCGAAAGCTTCGGCAGCAGCAACAGATACCTTTTTTGGCGCCATGCCGGAAGGTTCCTATTTGACAAAAGTAAACTTGTCTATTAAACCAAAAGTTCACATAAGGTACTAAGGAACAAGGTGAAACAAAAGCAAAATTAATACGAAACCAAAGGAAGAAGAATGAAAACATGAAAACAAATGGATTCTCACCCCAAAGCTAGAAACAACACCATCAAAGCCAGAAGGACCATCATCGGAAAAGAACAAAACCTTTTTTACCCTTTTTGACAGGTTTCACCATTTCCCTCCCCATCCGAATATCTTCACTTTCACAAGTGAGACGCTTGCCACAAATGTTGCGAACACCTTTTTGTCTGGCATCCGAAACATGTTTGCCGGTTTTGCTATCCAAAGTAGGCCGATCATTGTAAGAAATCCTCATCAAATCGAAGATGCGGTTAAGGCGCCTCTTGCCATCCAAGCAAGCGATTTTTAGTTCAAGCTCTTGCTCAAGTAGGATCCGCAAACTTTTTCGGCTTGCACTTCTACATATGTGACAAAAACACGATCATTGGGATATGACAATGGCCGAGAAATCGAAAGCTTAGGACTGCCATAGCCAGACTGATCAACATACTCCGAAAACTTGGTATACATGCAGAGCGGAAACCTGCCAAGAGCCACCCATTCCTCAACCAAATCATGGCTAATCTGGCAAGCCGCCGTCTACAAAAATGCTTCACCACTTTCCTGCTCTTTCGGTCCAGCGGACGAAAAAGAAGGAAGTCTCACGCACGAAAGTGGAGCAAGTTTCGACACAAGAAGAGAAGCACGATCAAGGCCATTTATTCTGAAACGTTGGTACAAGGCAGCCCCCAGCTTCGCTGTTTTTCGGAACAAAGATATATGCGCCAAAACTAGAATACACATCTTTTCCGGCATCTGACACACCAATCTTGTTTTGGTGTTGTTGAATCTTGTAAAACCGAGAAAAACATTCGCTTTCAGAGGTGCTAGAACCATCTTCATAGCCATTGCAAAAACGCTAAGGCGAGCAATAGCGTTTGGAGTAAGTTGATGAAGCTGAACCTCAAACAAACCAAGGACTTCGGCAATGAATTCCTCCAATGAAAAGTGCAATCCAGCGATAAAAAAGTCACGAAAGACAATCGGCTTATTAGGTTTCGGACACGGAATGACCTCATCGCCAGGAGGACGAAACCGTGATCGACCAAGTGAATCAAGCACTAAAAAGTCTTTGTTAACGAAATCCTGGATCTACATGTGATTCACAAGGGACTTGCCTAAAACAAAGCTATCCTAGACAAACAAACCCGCGGGCGAAGCTATAGTGGAATTAGTAACTGAAACTCTTTCCAATTGATCTGATCCATAACCCTGAAGTGGCTCAAACTCTGGGTTCGGCAGTGGCAAAACAGAATGATGACAGCTAGAGTCCGAAGAGCTGCTCGCGGAAGAAGACAAGCTAGAATTGGATGAATCTCCACTGGACTTTGAACCAGACCTTTCGTTTTCAGAAGACGAAGATATTTCCGCTGAAACCTCTACCGATCGGGCCATCTAGATGACGGACCGGGATGTCAGAGATATCATCAGAAGATGATTACTCCGACTAATCCCGGACGGTATGGGAGATCCGAAGACTTGATACGAAGCGTACTTGGATTAGGACTCTCACTGTAACTTAGTCGAGTTCTTAAAGGAAGTCTTGTAATTAGAATAGGACTCCTCTGTTGTAACCGACTAGGACTCGGTCTGCGCAATGCTTCACCCGGATATATAAGGGGAAGCAGGCGCATGCTCCTTTCATTGAATCATAATCATACACAAGGCACACGCCACACTGGACGTAAGGTGTTACGCTATTTAGCGGCCTGAACCAGTATAAATTGTTGTCTCTGTGTACTCGCCGAGTCCTACGAACGTCGATCCCCAACGAACAAATCGTCTGAGATTACTCAAGACGAGTTGTCGGTTAACAAACACCGACAGCTGGCGCGCCAGGTAGGGGCTCTCGGCGTTTCGACGATCAAGAACTCGACGAACCGCGTCAATGAAGGACCGAGAAGCTAACCGAAAGCGACCAGAGGGGGGGTGAATGGGAGCTTCAAAATTTCCTTACGGAAACTAGATGCCACTGTCCCAAAATCGACCCCAAGAGCGAACCCTAGAACTTGCTAATGTCCACGACCCTATATGTAGGGTGGATGCTTCCTAGAAGCACAGCGAGACACTAGACAACTCTAGAAAGCCAACGCAAAAGACGGATATCAATTCCGACAACGAACGAGCGAACCGCGGACGAAACCGTGCGAAATCAGTCGCATCGGACGCTGGCCTGCGTCCGATGCCAGACCACCGGACGCGTCCGATGCAGACTGGGCGGTTCTGGAACCTTACTGTTCCACCATCGGACGCTGTGAACAGTGATCACCCAGCGTCCGATGCAAAGACTCCGGCGCGTCCGATGGACAACGGACGCGTCCGATGCCTAGCGTCCGATGCAAACTAAAACGCTGAAAACGTGACACGCGTCACCGGAGCGTCCGATGCTAGGAACCCTAGCGTCCGATGCTCCCGTGATAGCGTCCGATGCCCCCGAAAACAGCGCTGTTCTTCACGATTCAACCCGATCTCCTTCGAATCAATTGCCCTAGGCCTAGGATTCGATTTGAGGAGTCACAAGGATGTTAGTGAGCTACTCCTAAGAGGTCATGGCTCGAACCTAACTCCAAATCGGTGAATCAAAGAAAATTCGGGGTATGGAGGCAAGAACGCAATCCAAAACGAAAATCGATCGATCTCCTAGACCGTGAGGTTAGAGATTAATTCCTTCGGTGGAAAGGAGAGCCTCACGATCTAGAACAACTTGGTTCAAACGGAATTGCAAAAGATGAACCGAGCAAAGAGATCAAGCGACGGGAAAATCGTGGAGAAAAAGGATTCCGCGAAGAACACAAAGAAAACGCGAATCACAGCCACGAACTCGAATCAAGGACGCAAATCAAGCCATCGATCTGTGCTCCAAAGTGAGGATACGGCCTCACTTCCTCGAATCAACAGTACACAGAGTGGAGTCTCTCTGCGGATCTCAACTAGCTAAAGCAGGGGTGTGGGAGAGTGGAAACCCTAGGAAATTGAAAGCTCTAACTGAGATTGAGATAGGGAGGAGGGTGTCTCCCCTAGACTACTTATACTAACCTAGCCTAAGTCTATTTCCTACTCTACCCCTCTCTACTCTAATTACAGAGCGGACCAGCCTAACCCTAAGGCTATTCTAGTCCACCCGCTGGTGGTAGGTAGATCCGACGGCCACGCCCGCACGGTCTTCCGCGTCGCCTCCACGCAACCTTCAGATCGCCGCCACGTGCCGCCACCACTCTGCACCCCCGGTTTTGCGGCCCAAACCGGGAAACCAGCCTTTTCCATCAGCCCCCGGTTTTGAGGCCCAAACCGGGAAACCAGCCTCCAGCCCGAGTTTTGTGGCCAAACTCGGAAACCGTCCGCGCCCGAGTTTTGAGGCCCAAACTCGGAAACCGGCCCACGCCCAGGTTTTGAGGCTCAACCTGGAAACCGTCGCGCCCAGGTTTTGTGGCTCAACCTGGAAACCCAGCACCCAGGTTTTGAGGCCCAAACCTGGAAACCGTCCACCGTTGGTTTTTCCCGGGCTCTACCAACAAACCGGCGTCGTAGAGGGGATGCACCGCCTGTGCACCCCTTCCACCGACATGATCGCACTTCTCCGCCTGTCGCTGTCGCAGGCTGCCAGCCACCACAGCTGATCCTCCGGCCTCCAGTCCATCAGTCCAAGTCCACGTCCGCCCTTCACGGTCCGATACATCGGCATGGCACGTCCGCCGCACGGCACGCCCATCCTTCATCGCGCCCGGTCCGTCGGCACGGCACGTCGCAACTTGACCTTCACCCGCCATCGATCACTGTCTCCGTGCTCGACACCTGCACAACACAAGCCAAAGAACATGCGCATCATCTCCATTGACAATCACTCATCACACAGAGACTCGGCATACACCCATGTATCCGCAATCTCCCCCTTGATGAGTGCATTGTCAACTCCACAACAAATCATGAATAAGAAGAAGAAGGTAGGAAGGAGTGGGAAGAGAAAACCCAACCAAATGACCCAGAAGCCTTAACAAAAGCCGAAGAAGGTCAAGTGGATGAAGCAAAAACTTGGTCCCCAAAGACATGGGCAACGGCTTGACGCAACCAAGTAAAGCAAAGCTAGCCCTCAAGAAGAGGTAGAACAGGCTCAACACCGCTAGCAGATAGCAATTGAAGATCGGAGGACAACAGAAGCAAAATGCTAGTCCCTCAAGATAGAGGCACAGAGGCTCAACACAACTAGCAAGAAAATCACTCCGAACCAATTGAAAATCAACCCAAACCAAATGGGAAAGCACACCAGACGATACCAATTGAAAGCCAAATGAGAAAGCTTATGAAAGCTCATGAGAAGCTAGGAACGTTTGCTAGTCCCTCAAGACAGAGGCAACGGCTCAACACAACTAGCAAACTCCCCCTCGACAAATGCAAGCAACTAGGACAAAAGATTTTCAGGGCATATGATTTGCGTAAATTTCTCCCCCTAGTTGAAAATGCACTTATCAAGGCCAAAAGGTATCGGAGAAGCAACTCTCTTCACATAAACTCCCCCTGAACACAAGATCTCCTTCCACAATGCATATGAGGTCAAAATGCAAGTTAGGAGCTTCAAGGATATAGTCAAAAGAGTGCAAAGATGCTCTAATCAGTATAGCTCCAACACCTCAATTAAGCACTCAAATAGCAAAGGCTCAAACTGATCACTTATACGAAATATGAAGCATATGAGCATGTGAGCAGTTTTAAGCCAAAAGGATAGTCACCATCAACATAGCACTAGACATGTATAGAAGGAATCCAAACAAGTGCTAAGCATATATACAAGGTGAACTACCCCTAGCAAAGTTCAATCATCATGCATAGGAATGAAGCATATACTTGTGATTTCAAATTCATATCGGAGTTGCAGCGGTAAAAGAATTCACAAGTTCATTTTTAGCATGTGATTGCGAGAGGTTGAAAGCTTGTCATCGCCTAACTTTTCAACCGTGCGAAGCCTATGCCGAAGCAATCAGAAGCTTAAAGCAACGGTTTCGGTCATACACTACATGGCTCAAGTTTAACTAAAAGTGCAATGAGAAACAGTCTCAATACCATGAGGTGTTGACAAGCAATCCCATCTCGATCTTTTCAATTCAACAATACTTGGTTCAGATTTTAAGCAAGTTATGAACAACCAAGCAAGTGAATGACTCAGAACTAGAGACATAGCAACCTAGCATATATGAAAAGCAGGAATGGACTCAACACACCCTACACATGCTAGTTGCATATCTCAATGGTGAACATTTTCAGATTTATATACATTAGGCATAATTCACCATTCCAAAAAATAGCTCGCTCATAACATGTAACAGTGATCAGAAAGAGCATAAGCTACAAGCATCATCATAAGTATCGGAGCAATACTAACAAGAGCATAATTACATTCTAGTGAATATAGACATGAAGCTCAGAATGTAAATGCGTATGCCCGACACAAAACTGAACGAAAGAAGATACCAAAAGGAGAGACTCAAGAAACTCAAAAGAAAAGAGCCTCAAAATAAAAGAGTCAGTCTGTACATCTCAAAATGCTTCCCCCATCTAAAAGGGGAAACACACACCAAGCTCACCCCTCAACCTATTAAAGGTTGATTCGTCTAAAGGCTTGGTGAAAATATCAGCTAATTGGTGATGAGTATCGACATGGCGAAGGTCGATATCACCCTTCTCCTGGTGGTCTCGCAAGAAATGAAAGCGCACATCAATGTGTTTGGTTTTCGAGTGAAGCACAGGGTTCTTAGCAACGCTAATGGCACTCGTGCTGTCACAAAGCAAAGGAACTCGAGTAAAGCTCAAACCAAAATCACGCAAAGTGGCCATCATCCAGAGTAACTGGGAACAGCAGCTAGCCGCAGCAACATATTCAGCCTCCGTGGTAGACTGAGCGACACTAGACTGCTTGCGAGAAGACCACGACACAAGAGAAGATCCAATAAACTGGCAAGTCCCTGAAGTGGACTTGCGCTCAATGCGACAACCAGCAAAATCAGCATCAGAAAAGCCACAAAGCGAGAGGGTGGAAGAAGCAGAATACCAAATCCCGAGCTCAGGCGTGAAACGAAGGTACCTGAAAATGCGCTTCACCGCCTGACGGTGAGAAGTGCGTGGCGAAGCCTGAAAGCGCGCGCACAAGCACACGGCGAACTGAATGTCCGGCCGTGTCGCCGTCAGGTAGAGCAGCGATCCAATCATGCTGCGGTACTCCTTCTGGTCCACTGCTTCTCCATCCGTGTCAGCATCCAGGGCAGTCGTCGTCGACATGGGCGTCGGAAGAGGCTTGGCCTCACCCATGTCGAACCGCTTCAGCAAGTCCCTCGTGTACTTGCCCTGGTGCACAAACGTCCCCTCTCGGGATTGCTTAATTTGCAACCCGAGAAAGAAAGTCAGCTCGCCCATCATGCTCATCTCGAACTCCCTGCTCATAGTATCTGCAAACTTGGCAACCAAAACGTGAGAAGAACCACCGAAAATGATATCATCCACGTAAATTTGGACCAAGAGAGTATCTTTGCCTTGCTTAAGGAGAAAGAGCGTTTTATCTACACATCCCATTTTAAAACCCTTAGCTAGCAAAAAGGTTTTTAATCTCTCATACCAGGCTCTAGGGGCTTGTTTCAAACCATACAAAGCTTTGTGGAGTTTAAAGACATGGTTTGGAAACTTGGGATTTTCAAAACCGGGGGGTTGCTGGACATAGACCTCCTCCTCAATATAGCCGTTTAAGAAGGCACTCTTGA
Source organism: Coix lacryma-jobi var. lacryma-jobi (assembly GCA_009763385.1). Classification (NCBI taxonomy): domain Eukaryota; kingdom Viridiplantae; phylum Streptophyta; class Magnoliopsida; order Poales; family Poaceae; genus Coix; species Coix lacryma-jobi. Next base: position 120,288,518 of record CM019826.1, on the reverse strand, counting down.
CATCCATTTGAAAAAGTTTGAAACCCATGGATGCAGCATAAGCCAAGAGTATCCTAAAAGCCTCCAAACGAGCTACAGGAGCGAAGGTCTCCTCATAATCTATCCCCTCCTTCTGACTATAACCCTTCGCTACAAGCCGGGCCTTGTTTCTCACAATGTGGCCCTCCTCTCCTTGCTTGTTTTTAAATACCCATTTTGTCCCAATAGGTTTACAGTCAGGAGGTGGTGGCACTAGAACCCAAACCCGATTTCGCTCAAAGTTCTCTAGCTCCTCATGCATGGCATTGACCCAATCCGGATCCGTCAATGCGTGTCCAACATCTCGGGGCTCAAAAGACGCAACAAAAGCAGAATGAGCAAAGTGCGAGATGTGCTGTGACCTGGAGCGAGTAACTCGCTCGTCGATGTCGCCGATCATCTGTTCAGGGGGGTGCTGGCGCTGGATGTGTCGTGGCGCCTCCCGGGAAGAAGTAACCTCCCCCTCAACAGTAGCTGGTTCCACCCCGGGTACAAAAGGTACCGCGCGAGGTGGGTCCCACGGCCCCCAGGAAGAAGACGTCTCGGGGCCACGGGTCGTCGTCGAAGCCGCTCCCGGCGGCGCGGCAGGCGGAGGGGGTGCTGGATCATCTATACCTTCAGCACCCTCTTCCTCGTCATCGAAAAGAGGCTCTCCAACCTCGTGATCACCTGCACGCTCAAAACGAGAAGAAGGAGAAACAAGAGTCTCGTCGAAGGTGACATCTGATGTCTCCATGACTCGGTTAGTGTCAAGGTTAAGTACACGATAAGCTCGAGTGTGAGTGCCATAACCCAAAAACACACCGTCAGAAGAACGAGACTCAAACTTGTCTAGGTTGCCTTTTTTCAATATAAAACAGTGGCAACCAAAGACTCTAAAATAACTCACCTTGGGCTGGCGACCAAAACGCAACTCATAAGAGGTCTTCTTCAAAAACACTCTCAGAAAAATGCGATTCGAAATATAGCATGCAGTGTTCATAGCTTCGGCCCAATAGCGCCTAGGAGTCCTATGCTCATCAAGCATCGTCCTGGCCATCTCAACAAGGGTCCGATTCTTCCTCTCTACAACACCATTTTGGGGTGGTGTATAGGGAGAAGAAAACTGATGCTCCAAACCAAGGCGTTTACAAAACTCCTCAAAATCCGAATTTTTAAATTCGGAACCATTATCACTTCTAATCGCTCGCATCGAGTTCAAAGGGAACTCGTTCTGAAGACGCAAAATCAGATCGCGAGCGAAGGAGAATGTCTCGGACTTCTCAACTAAAAAGAAGACCCACGAATACCTCGAAAAATCGTCAACAATAACAAGCACATACCACTTCCCACCAACCGAGCTCACCCGAGCCGGACCAACAAGGTCCATATGCAAAAGCTCTCCGGGGTGCGAGGTCATAACCTTGGTCAAAGGATGGTGGGGAGCAGCAACCATCTTTCCATGCCGGCAAGCATGGCAAACTAGATCCTTCTCCAACGAAAGCTTGGGCAATCCTCGGATTAAGCCAAGTGAGCTAAGTCTTGCAAGCAAGTCAAAACTCAGGTGACCGAGCCTCCTATGCCACTTCCAAAGATCAGAAGAAGAAGGACTAGCCAAAAGACAGCGAGAAGATCCAAACGACTTTGAGAAATTCGCGCGAAAGACATTCCCAAAGGGTGAAATCAGACATACAAGATCACCCTGAGGATCTAAGATCCGGCTAAGGTTCGGTTTGAAACGAATCTCATAGCCTTCACGAAAAAGTTGCGAAACAGAAAGCAAGTTGAAATGCAGGTTAGAAACAAGAGCAACCTCGCGCAACACAAAGTGCTCATTAACCCGCACTGCACCAACGGACAATACCTTGCCCTTACCTTTGTCGCCGAAGGTTATGTACTCTTTTCCGGCGACTGGACTATGGCTGGAGAACCATTTGGCATTTCCGGTCATGTGCCTCGAGCAACCGGAATCCACAAGCCAAATGTCCTCCAACCGCTCCTCCTACATCAATAAAAAGACATAGGGTGAACATACGGTCCAACACTGGGGTTAGTAAGATAAGAAGGAAACCAGTGTTGGGCCGGCTGCTCAAAAGAACGGTCAGTGTAAAAACCATCCTGTCTAGGGGGATAGCGATCACCACGCACAGGAAAACGTGGTCCGCTGGGGAAGAAGCGCTCACCGCGAAACTCTACCTGCGGTGGGACAAGGCGCTCAACAAAACCTCCGCCACGGGGTCCGTTACCTGCAAAAACAGGACCTCGTCGGGCACGCTCTCTACGAGGTCTACGCCTAGGAGCCTGCTGCTCAACTCTAGCGTCTCTCCTCGGAGCTCTCTCCTGCCTAGGCCTCACAAACTGAGGTGCTCTACCTCTAGGCCTAGTCTCCCTCCTAGGGGCTCTCTCCTGCTGCTTCGGAGCATGTCCACCACGAGCTGGGTGAAACATGTCCGGGTTCTGCATCTCCCTAGCTCGGCGCGCCTCTCTCCTGCGCCTAAAGCAGAACTCACTCAGGTGACCATCCCGCCCACAAAAGTCACACTGAAACCTCACCGCGCGCAAAGGGGGTTGTTGGTTTGCAGGGATGTGGGTATGGTTCACCTTGCCCTTGCCCTTCTGTGGCAACTCCTCTCGGATGGGTGGCATTGTGTCAAGCTTGTTCTTTAGGTGATTGGGCTTGGGTTGCCATTGTGGATTCTTGGGTGGAGCCTTGGGGGGTTCAACTACAACTCCATCCTTGGTGACAGGCTTGGCTGGCTCTTTGAGTGGAAGCTTGGCAAGTTTGGGAGTAGTGGTGGAGTTGGGCTTCTCACATGGGTTCAGACCACTAGACTCTCCAATCTTCCCAAAAGCTGAGAGATCAACACTCTGAGCAAAACCTACACCAGGGGCACCAACAGCTCGCTTGAATTGGGAGATCATCATCCCGAGCTGCGGCTCACTACTGGAGACCCATGACAAGATGGACCGAAGGTATGTGTTTTCTTCCTCGGTTTGCATCTTGCCATGCTTCACATTGGCAATCTCCATCTCCAGGCCCTCACACAAAGCACACCTCATGACACAAGTGCTATCTGAGCTGGCCTTCTCTAAAGACTCAAGCTTGGCATTCTTCTCTGCCAACTCAGATTGCAAGACAGGACAAGTCTTGCACGCACCCAACAGCTGCGGCCTAGCTCGGAGCTCATCCACCTCATCTACCAGCGCAGCATGCTTACTCCTCAGAGTGAGAAGATCCGTCATGTGCGCGGCGCAACTCTCGCACTCCAACTCCTCCGACACAACCACGGTGGACCGAGCGACCTCAAGCTCCTTCACCGTGTCCTCCCACTTCTGCCTAAACTCCTTGCGCTCTCTAGCGGCACGCCTAAGCAACTTATCTTGGCTAAGGAGGGCAGCAGTCAACTTCTCAACCTCGGAGGAAAGCTCGTCGTAGGTGAGAGATACCTGGGAGGTGTCGTCGTCGTCGTCGTTCCGAGGGGTACGCTCCGGCTCGCCGTCGACCTCATCTCCGAGCGCCATGGTACACAGGCCTTCGTCGCCGGCGAAGAAGCACAAGCCGTTGAACGTGTCCTGCAGCTTCTTCTTCTCGGACTCGTCATCACTCGATCGAGCGGAGTCGTCATCCGAGCCGTCGACGTCGCTGAGCGTGGCGAAGAACGCTCGCTGCTCAGCCTGCTGCTTCTCCAAGTACTTCTTCTTGATGTACTCTTTGTTGAAGCCGCCCCGCTTCTTGTGCCTTGGGGGAACGTGCTTCTCCTTGTACTTGGAGTCGCGCCTGTGGCCGTGATCGCCCTTCCCAAGATGCTTGTTCTTCTTCTTGGGGCAGTCGGCGATGAAGTGGTCGGGGTCGCCGCACTCGTAGCATCCGGTGCGTCCTCCTCCGCGACGACGGTTCATGCGGTTGTTGTGGAACCGCGAGAACCGGTTGGCAAGCAAAGCCAACTCGTCGTCTCCCAAAGACTCCAGCTGGTCCTCTGTCACAGAAAAGAGAGAAGAAAGCGCAAAGCCAGCTGAGGGGTTAGAGGAAGAGCCGGAAACCAAAGCCATGGACGGGCGAGAAGGATTTTCAAAAGAAGCCCTCGCCATAGCATCAATCTCACTGGACTTGAGCTTACTGAAGAGCTCGTCGCAGGTGAGAGTCTCATAGTTCGGCGATTCGATGATTGCCTGAACCTTGGAGTCCCACATCGAACGGTCAAGAGTGTGCAAAAGCTTCAAAGCACGCTCATGATCGTCAAATGGCAACTGCTCTCTGTTAGCCCTCATCCTGTTGACAATCACCTGAAAGCGAGCGAATAAACTTTCTATGCTCTCGCCAGGTTGATGTCTAAAGTTCTCATACTCTCGCTTGAACGACTCGTAGAGTCGGGTTTTGACTTGAGAGGTGCCCTCATGAAAACGCATGAGAGTGTCCCAGATCTCCCGAGCCGTAGCGAGGTGAGAAACACGATCAAACTCACCCATGCTCAAACAAGAGAAAAGAGCATTACGGGCTCGGCTATTGGCATCGTGCTCATCGACCTGCTGTTGAGTCACACGAGCAGCCAAGACCACGTAATCAGGGGAGTTGCAAATATCCCAGATCGAAGCGCCCAAGCTCTGCAAATAGGCCGACATACGTATCTTCCAATACGCATAGTTCGTCCCATCGAAAAACGGCGGTTTGCCCACGCCGCGATCCATGTCGCCTTCGGTGGATCTGGAACCGGCTAAGGTGGAAGATCCTTAACCCGCTCCGATACCAATTGAAGGACCGAGAAGCTAACCGAAAGCGACCAGAGGGGGGGTGAATGGGAGCTTCAAAATTTCCTTACGGAAACTAGATGCCACTGTCCCAAAATCGACCCCAAGAGCGAACCCTAGAACTTGCTAATGTCCACGACCCTATATGTAGGGTGGATGCTTCCTAGAAGCACAGCGAGACACTAGACAACTCTAGAAAGCCAACGCAAAAGACGGATATCAATTCCGACAACGAACGAGCGAACCGCGGACGAAACCGTGCGAAATCAGTCGCATCGGACGCTGGCCTGCGTCCGATGCCAGACCACCGGACGCGTCCGATGCAGACTGGGCGGTTCTGGAACCTTACTGTTCCACCATCGGACGCTGTGAACAGTGATCACCCAGCGTCCGATGCAAAGACTCCGGCGCGTCCGATGGACAACGGACGCGTCCGATGCCTAGCGTCCGATGCAAACTAAAACGCTGAAAACGTGACACGCGTCACCGGAGCGTCCGATGCTAGGAACCCTAGCGTCCGATGCTCCCGTGATAGCGTCCGATGCCCCCGAAAACAGCGCTGTTCTTCACGATTCAACCCGATCTCCTTCGAATCAATTGCCCTAGGCCTAGGATTCGATTTGAGGAGTCACAAGGATGTTAGTGAGCTACTCCTAAGAGGTCATGGCTCGAACCTAACTCCAAATCGGTGAATCAAAGAAAATTCGGGGTATGGAGGCAAGAACGCAATCCAAAACGAAAATCGATCGATCTCCTAGACCGTGAGGTTAGAGATTAATTCCTTCGGTGGAAAGGAGAGCCTCACGATCTAGAACAACTTGGTTCAAACGGAATTGCAAAAGATGAACCGAGCAAAGAGATCAAGCGACGGGAAAATCGTGGAGAAAAAGGATTCCGCGAAGAACACAAAGAAAACGCGAATCACAGCCACGAACTCGAATCAAGGACGCAAATCAAGCCATCGATCTGTGCTCCAAAGTGAGGATACGGCCTCACTTCCTCGAATCAACAGTACACAGAGTGGAGTCTCTCTGCGGATCTCAACTAGCTAAAGCAGGGGTGTGGGAGTGTGGAAACCCTAGGAAATTGAAAGCTCTAACTGAGATTGAGATAGGGAGGAGGGTGTCTCCCCTAGACTACTTATACTAACCTAGCCTAAGTCTATTTCCTACTCTACCCCTCTCTACTCTAATTACAGAGCGGACCAGCCTAACCCTAAGGCTATTCTAGTCCACCCGCTGGTGGTAGGTAGATCCGACGGCCACGCCCGCACGGTCTTCCGCGTCGCCTCCACGCAACCTTCAGATCGCCGCCACGTGCCGCCACCACTCTGCACCCCCGGTTTTGCGGCCCAAACCGGGAAACCAGCCTTTTCCATCAGCCCCCGGTTTTGAGGCCCAAACCGGGAAACCAGCCTCCAGCCCGAGTTTTGTGGCCAAACTCGGAAACCCTCCGCGCCCGAGTTTTGAGGCCCAAACTCGGAAACCGGCCCACGCCCAGGTTTTGAGGCTCAACCTGGAAACCGTCGTGCCCAGGTTTTGTGGCTCAACCTGGAAACCCAGCACCCAGGTTTTGAGGCCCAAACCTGGAAACCGTCCACCGTTGGTTTTTTCCCGGGCTCTACCAACAAACCGGCGTCGTAGAGGGGATGCACCGCCTGTGCACCCCTTCCACCGACATGATCGCACTTCTCCGCCTGTCGCTGTCGCAGGCTGCCAGCCACCACAGCTGATCCTCCGGCCTCCAGTCCATCAGTCCAAGTCCACGTCCGCCCTTCACGGTCCGATACATCGGCATGGCACGTCCGCCGCACGGCACGCCCATCCTTCATCGCGCCCGGTCCGTCGGCACGGCACGTCGCAACTTGACCTTCACCCGCCATCGATCACTGTCTCCGTGCTCGACACCTGCACAACACAAGCCAAAGAACATGCGCATCATCTCCATTGACAATCACTCATCACACAGAGACTCGGCATACACCCATGTATCCGCAGTCAACATGTTCTCGGCAGGATCAATTTTCGTTTTTGGCTCGTGGACTTGCATCGCGGATGATCAAGGGAAGCTACATCGACAACTCCTCATAGAATCAGAAATGCAAGCCACGCCAAATATGGAAGATCTCACCCGGAACCTAGCAAACCTCGCAATCCAAGATCCGCAAGATTCTGAGGACCAACTGAAAGCATCCAACTCCTACTCAGATTCAAACTCTGCAAAAAAGGACTCGGACACCAGACATGGCATCACCTTTGGACTGCGAAACTCGGCTAAAAACCTCCAAGACCTGATTGATGCAAAATTCAAAGAGTTTCAACAGATTCCTTTGAACGGAGCTCAGCGGGGACTCGTTTTCAGCTCTACCAAGGAGGGTAACATCGTTCATTGGCCAATACAGCAAGCTCCGGCCAGGCTGATTGGCACAATCGACCAACAACTTCCATACCAACACGGACATCAGCTCCCCTTTGAGGAACATGAGACCTCAACAAAGCTAAACTCCAGTGCCTCTACTCTAGAGTCGGCTACACTAGGATCAACAAACCAAGGCTTCACTCGCGAAGTATTCATGGCAGGACATCAATTATCTCTACGACCTCCAAATTCTCCAGATGTCCTTCGTGATGATGAAACCTTGAGTATGATATCCGACAACGACCCAGAAGGACCCGGAGAAACCGAGTCCTTAAAGGCAGAAAGAATAAGAAAGAATCAAGCTAAAGACGCTTGCATAAGGCGAGCAAATCGTCGAAAGGAAGCCATAGAGCGCTACAATGTACGACTTGAGGAATATAATACTCAGAGGCGCCTGCAAGAGGATGCGGAGCATCAAGCTCGCACCCAACGTGATCAGGAGAATCAATCCCAGAATGATCACCACCGTTGACGTGCTGATTGCTCCCGCAACCTCGAGCCTGAATTTATGAGGGTTGCTGGCCACAAGGTTTATCAGACACCCTATCAGAACATTATTGCTTTGGCGATAGAGATGGGAGCCAAGAACAACCGCACCCCTAACGAAGAGCGACGCTTGGTCATGCTTCAAACTACTGCACTACAACTCAAGGGACGAAACCTTGAGTCCTTAGCTGATGAACAAGCGTCATCCCATCCAAGCCAGAGGCGACCTGTTCATGAGCGACTCGGCCGGGCACCAGCGAGGAGTCGCCTGGGCAACCGAGAACCTGATCAAGCTGAAGGAGGAGCCGAATCATCATACCGAGGAGTCACCATTGCAGCATCCGACGCAGTTGATCGCTTCCCTTGCTTTACCCAAAGGCTCCGAACAGTCCCATTTCCACGGAAATTCAAGCCCGGGAACTATTCAAAGTACGATGGGAAGACAGAGCCTAAATGGTGGCTTAGGCTGTATGCTCAAGCAGTCAAGTTAGCGGGAGGAAGCAACGACATCAAAGCACTTTTTCTCCCCATGGCTATAGAAATAATGCCACTTGCTTGGTTCGACAGGCTTAGGCCCGAGTCCATTGACTCCTGGGAACAACTCCATCGTATCTTTATAGAGAACTTTGCGGGTGTCCCCGAGAGATCAGATCCCCGGACTAAGCTTAGGACTTGCAAACAGCAAAAAAATGAGACAATGCGAGAATACTACAGACGCTTCTCAGAGATCCGGTCCACAGTCTCTAACATAACAGACAGAGAAGTAATTGACCTTTTTGGCAATGGAATTTGCAAAAGGTATAATTACAAAGACTTCATCAAGCACGACCCGACCACTGCCGACGAGTTTCATCAGGCAGTAAACTCCATGATGGCGACAGAAGAACGCACACAGGAACGCTTTCCCGAAAGGAACACGCAAGGTGATCGAGGTAACATCCAGAGAGGCAACCAGGCACCGCAGCAAAACACCCGCAAGAGAACAGGGGACAACACTGTTGCAGCCATGGGACCTCAGAAGAAGGGAAACAAGCCATCCACCTTTGACGACTTACTCGACGGACCATGCCCTTTCCATCCGAAAGGAGGACATCAGGCTAGGCATTGCCGACAGCTCAAGGAGCGAGGCTTGAACTCTGACTTCAATAGAAACAAGAAAGATAAGGGGAAGAAAGTAGCTGAAGACCCTCAGCAGGACGTCAGCGGTTTCCAACACCCCAAAGGAACCATCAATGTCATATTTGGAGGAGTAACCACCAGTGACAACAAACGTCTCCAGAAACTTTTCCTACGGGAGATCATGTCTACAGAACCGGCTACCCCCAGATACCTTGATTGGTCTGAGTATCCGATCAATTTCTCTCGAGCAGACCAATGGACCAATGTATCCAATGCAGGGCATTATCCGCTAGTCCTGGATCCTACAGTTGCCGAGTTTAAATTGGGAAGAGTACTCATCGACGGAGGAGCAGGACTCAACATCATCTTTGCAAGCACCTTACGCAAGATGAACTTGGACCTCGCAACTCAGCTTACACCATCAAACGCCCCCTTCTACGGCATAGTACCCGGAAAGGCGGTTGTACCACTCGGAAGGATCATACTACCCGTCACCTTTGGAACTCAGAACAATTACCGGACTGAGTACATCAGCTTTGAGGTAGCCGATTTCAAGTCATCGTACCATGCCATATTTGGGCCACCAGCTATCGCCAAGTTCATGGCATTACCTCACTACCCGTACCTTCTGCTGAAGATGCCGGGTCCTAAAGGCATCCTAACCTTCAGGGGTGACTTGAAGCGATCATTCGACTGCGACACAGAGGCTGTCCAAATTGCTGAAAAAGCTCAACTCGCCCTAGAGGTACAAGAACTTGCTCAAATGGTACATAACACCAAGCCTGGCGATGTAGAAATCCCAACTAAGAAGGCGGGTACTATCCAACCATCAGCAGAAATCTCTACAAAAACAATTGACCTGGAAACCGGTGATCCCTCAAAGACAGCGGTTATCAGTGCTCACCTATCTGAAGAATAGGAACTCGCGCTCACCAAGTTCCTCAGAGCAAACAGAGACATATTTGCTTGGAAACCGGCTGATATGCCAGGAGTTCCTAGGAGCTTGGCTGAGCACAAATTGGAACTAAAAGAGGGCTCCAGACCCATCAAGCAACGACTATGACGATTCTCACCAAAGAAGAAAGAGGCAATCAAGAAGGAAATAGCTAAACTACTCGCGGCCGGGTTCATCAGAGAAATCCTTCACCCCGAGTGGTTAGCTAACCCAGTACTAGTCAAGAAGAAGAACTCTGCCGAGTGGCGCATGTGTGTCGACTACACAGACCACAACAAGCACTGTCCAAAGGATCCTTTCGGGTTACCTAGGATAGATCAAATAGTTGATGCCACCGCAGGATCCGTTCTATTATCCTTTCTGGATTGCTATTCCGGGTACCATCAGATTGCTCTCAAAGAAGAAGATCAACCCAAGACATCGTTTATAACTCCCTTCAGAGCATACTTTTATAAAACTATGTCCTTCGGGTTGAAGAACGCAGGGGCTACTTACCAGCGTGCCATCCAAGACTGTTTGGGTGACCAAATTGGACGCAATGCGGAAGCATATGTTGATGATGTGGTCATAAAAACAAAGGATCCGACTACCCTCATATCAGACCTGGAAGAAACCTTCAACCGGCTGCGTGCATACCAATGGTGACTCAATCCCACAAAGTGCGTTTTCAGAGTACCCTCAGGACAGTTACTTGGCTTCCTTATTAGCCATCGGGGCATCGAGGCTACTCAAAAACAGATCATAGCTATCATCAACATGAAACCACCTACCTCAGTCAGGGATGTCCAGAAACTCACCGGGTGTATGGCTGCGCTAAACCGATTTATCTCACGGCTAGGAGAAAAGGGACTCCCTTTCTTCAAATTACTCAAGGCCGGCGATAAATTCCAGTGGACGGAAGAAGCGGACAGGGCCTTTGAACAGCTCAAGGGATATCTTACCAATTCACCTATACTGACGCTGCCAGAACCCAGGGAGCCGATGATGCTTTATATTGCCGCTACCACGCACGTTGTAAGCACAGCAATTGTGGTGGAGCGCAAGGATGACAAGCACATCTACCATACCCAGCGACCAGTATACTACATCAGCGAGGTACTCTCCGACTCAAAGGTCAGGTACCCGCAAGTACAGAAATTACTCTACGCTCTACTCATATCCTCAAGAAAACTGCGACACTACTTTGAAGCTCATGAGCTCACGGTTGTTACGGATTTCCCATCGAGAGAAATTCTCCATAATCGTGATGCTACAGGAAGAATTTCAAAGTGGCCAGTCGAGTTGGGAGCACTTAACATCAAGTTCACTCTAAGGAAAGCAATCAAGTCAAAGGCACTAGCCGATTTCGTTGCCGAGTGGACAGAAATACAGCAGGTCTAGACCAACGCTATTCCTGAGCATTGGAAGATGTACTTCGATGGATCCTTAAAACTCGGGAGAGGAGGAGCTGGAGTACTACGTGTATCACCCGCTGGAGAGCAACTCAAGTACGTTCTGCAGATATTGTGGCCCGCTACCAACAATGAGGCAGAATATGAAGCACTACTACACGAACTCAAGCTAGCAATCGCATTGGGCATCAAGCGACTCCTAGCCTACGGCGACTCTTCCGTGGTAATTCACCAAGTCAACAAGGATTGGGACTGTACCAAGGAAACAATGAACGCCTATTACGTTGATGTCCGCAAGCTAGAAAAACACTTTTCAGGGCTAGAACTCATTCATATTACTCGAGATCTTAATGTAGTAGCAGATATCCTAGCAAAATTGGGATCCGACAGAGCTATGGTCCCCAGCGGCACCTTCATACATGAGCTATCTAAGCCTTCAATTCAAGAGAAGGAAGAGGTCGACCCTGCACCCTCCGCTCAGATTCTAACTCTAGCACCCGACTGGACACAAGTTTTCATCGACTACTTCAAAGAGCATAAACTACCCAGTGATAAAACTGCCGCAGAGCAGGTCACCAGACGTAGCAAAAACTATGTTCTAGTCGGAGACAGGCTATATCGATGCGGTGCTTCATCTGGAGTCCTCCTCAAGTGCATCTCACTAGAAGAAGACAGAGAAATCCTTAACGAGGCTCACTCCGGGTGCTATGGCAATCATGCAGCATCAAGGACACTAGTCAGAAAAATCTTCAGATCAGGGTACTACTGGCCCTCAGCCTTGAAAGATGCGGAAGACTTAGTCCGCCGCTGTCAATCGTGCCAGTTCTTCGCCAAACAGCAGCATGTACCTGCACAGGAATTGATCTGTATTCCTCTGTCATGGCCTTTCTCATGTTGGGGACTCGACATGGTGGGTCCTCTTAAGTGTGCTCCAAGCGGATTTGAGTACATCTATGTCGCAATCGACAAGTTCACCAAGTGGATTGAGTACATGCCGTTGGTCAAGTTCAATGCATCCAAGTCAGTACAATTCATGCAGAGCATCTTCCACCGTTTTGGGATGCCACATAGAATAATAACCGACCTTGGATCCCCTTCACGGCTATTGAGTTCAGGTCATGGGCCAGCAACTGTGGATTCAAGATAGACTACGCTTCAGTGGCTCATCCACAATCAAACGGTCAAGTTGAACGTGCAAACGCCAATATTCTTGTCGGATTAAAACCAAGGCTATTCGACATTCTAAAAGATCACGGCGGGAAATGGGTCGAAGAACTGCCTAAAGTAGTCTGGGGGCTACGGACATAGCGAAGTCGGGCAATGGGCCTGACTCCTTTCTTCTTGGTGTATGGCACTGAAGCAATCCTCTCGGCAGACTTAATCTGGAATTCCCCGCGAACAGAGCAGTACAATGAAGGCGAAGCTGATGATACAAGGCGACTAGAAGTCGACAGCCTTGAAGAGGCCCGACTAGCCGCACTCTTTCAGTCAGCAAGATACCTTCAAGGGATGAGGCGCTACTACGACAAGAACGTCCATCACCGTACCTTCCAAGTAGGCGACATGGTCCTGAAGAAGATTTAGAATACAGCAGGGCGCCACAAGCTTATGAGTCCATGGGAGGGACCCTACATAGTATCTAAAGTAACAAGACCTGGGTCATTTGAGCTAGTCACTGAGGATGGTTCTCTGTTGCCAAATTCATGGAATATTGAGCATCTGAAGAAATTTCACACCTAAGGACTATGCTACAAATCTGACTCAGGGCAAATGTACTCATTACTCGGATATTAATAAAGTTTGACATTCTTCAGAAACAAGAGCTTTATGATTTATTCTTTTATCATACTTTGTCACGACTATTTAGTCGGATGAAACCCATCAATAATACAATAAGCTTTAGCTATTGTATCCCACCGACTAATATATAATATTACTCGGATGGATGGTTCAACGGCAACTATACTTGAGTTACGAGCTCCAGGCTCAATACAACTCAAATGATAGTACGGCTTAATACCCGGCTATCAGCCTATAGCGAATATGGTATCTGCTAAAATAGATACTAGTTCCTATAAGGCATAACAAGGGGAGTAATACTCACCCTGTTACATCTTAACTGGACAGAGGTCCACCCATTTTCGCACTCAAGCTGCGACTGCCAAGAGGATATGATTCACCCAGAAGGAACCATTGTCGCAGTCCTTCGAGAGGTGCTTGATCAAAATTATCCCTTGAACAAGGGTACTAAGAGTAGTACTCGGGCAAGACTAAGTTCTCTATACAATCATTACAAGACTATTAGAGAAACGAAGTCACACGACCCAAACCTAAGTGCTAGAGAGCACCCGGATAGACCCATCTAATAAGACGCCTGGTCACACATCCACATCAAAAAGAATGACCCATTGACAAGAAATTTCTTGCAATGACGAGTTGACCATACACGAAATTCACAAGACTCAAAAGTAACTAATACTTTGATTCTTTATACTTAATAATAATTGTTTCCAGGGAGTACAAGTTGCGGTCAAAGGACCAAGGAGGCTAGACTACTCTACAAGATCAAGAATTTGAGAGTACTCCTCCGCCATGGGCTTGACCTCCTCCTGCATCGCCGCCAGGTCCTCATCACTCTTGCCTTCGGGAAGCGTCATGACGGATGACAGGTCGAAGGTTGGCAGATGCAACCGCAGCGTCGCCAGCAGACCCTGCACCACTCAAGTTGACATATCCTTGATGTACTGAGCTAGTCGCCCGGGTGCAGCCTTGGCTCGATCAATCAAGGATTCGTCAGCTCCTTCAGGGCATGGGATCATATCTAACACGGGCTCAACAGCACGCTCCAGCGCCGTCAGTTGTGCTTGAACCGCTTCAAGAGCCTCCTGCGACTCCTTCGTCGATTTCAATGCCTGCAGGAGGTCCCGGTCAGCACCCTCATGCATCAATTTGGCTTCTTGAAGAGTATTTTGTGCATTAGCATATACCTCTTCAAGCTCTGCCTCCTTTCGGTTGAAAGAACTTTGCCACCGAGACGCCAGAGTGTTTGCATCTAAAAAAACATCAGTCGGATAAGTCTCAGAAAGTCTACAAGTGAAAAATGGACTCGGGGTAGTACTATCAACTTACCAGCCGGCTGCTTCTTGGAAGATTTTTTTGAACTCTTTCAGTTTCTGCTCCAAGGCAGCATCTTTGGCAATTAACGCAACTTCTCGATTATTGGCTGCATCACGTTCAGCAACGACAACCTTAAGATTGCCTTGCAATTCATTGATGCGATTGTGCAGCAACTGAGTGGCCACCTTTTGGCTAACTTGATCCTGGGCGATGTAATCTTTGAGCTTCTGATTCTCACGGGACATGTCCTCGCGAATCCGAGTGATTTGCTCTTTGACCTTTACATCGAAGCCCTGCGCAGACACAATACTATAAGTACTCGGATGAGACTACAACATACGAAGAGGACTTCAAGATAATTACCTCAACAAATTTGCGAAGCGCTTCGGCAGGTGCCATCACTTGCTCACTCAACTCCTTGAGCCGTCTGAGGTCTTGGTTGTACCCTATAACATCAAGCGTCGCTCCTTGGCGTGAGGACTCGGGGGCACCCTCGGACCCTCCCTGAGGACGAGTCGAAGTTTCAGCATGGACGTCGGCCAAGACCATCTCCAAAGTTGGCTCGTTCGGCTGTCGAGTGCGGAAAAACCACTCATTGATTACTCGGTCAAATTCCAACTTAGCAGGAGAACAGAAGATCGAGTATGGCACACCAACCTGAGGCAAAGGGAGAATATCCACTTCAGGCGCTGTATCAACCTGATGACCCGACGGAGAGGAGCCGGGTAGAGGATCTACCTGGCTAAAGATAGGTGGGGCGCTAGAATCTTCCTTGTCCAGCGTCTCCGACTCCCCTACTGCCCGTGTCTCGGGGATAGTACTTGAGGGTGCTGCAACCGGCTTCGTTTTTCTACAGCAGACGAGTATCTATGTTGGTACCGGAAACATGTGAGCACTCTAAAAGTAAAGTTCTGTAACTTACTTTATGAGCTTCAACGCTCACGGTAGCTTCAAGAGCGGTTTCTTCAATTGTGGGTCGGAAGCCGGAACTTCTTTAGAGACCGCACCGCTCGAAGCCCCCTGGGCGTTGTCAACATCTGGATCAAACAAAGATATAAGACAAGGATTTATTAAATCCAAACAAAGAAAGAGTACAAGGTACTCGGGTTTCCCCTTACCAGGAGCACCCATATTACAGTGCTTTTCAGCCAATTCTGGTGACAAAAGTACTTTTCGACAAGCACGGCGATTACCAGTGAGAGCCTTCTTTGGGACAGATTCCCCAGCTTCTTGAAGTGGAGTCGGCGACCTCTTCCGGCTACTCTCAGCTTCCAGGTCTATGAGCATGACATCAGAGTCAGTTGATTCTGTGCCAAGCCAATCAAGGTCATCAGGAGAGCTTGGGTTGTTCGGAAGGTCCTCACTTCGGATGGGACCTCCTAGAGCTATGCCTCCGCCTTCTTCAGTCGCGGGAGGCAGAGGAGGACAATCATTGTTATCTCTCCCATGGCCCTATAAAAGAAGAAAATTCAGTCAAGTCAGAAAGATATATACTAAGAATCCCAAAGACAAGAGATGACAACTACTCACCTGAGGAGGCGGGTTGATGGCAGAGAATGTCGTCATCACCGGAACAAGGTGTTCACGGCTCTTGAGCAGTCGGTTCACCCTCCTCAGGATCTCATGATCAGGCAGCTGTTCGGCGTCATGACGACCCGGGTCCTTCGTACCCAGGTACTCAAAGCCAAAGTTGGATCGCTGTTGAAGAGGATGGACGCGGCGCGCGACGAAGTCTTGGACGACGGTGTACCCGGTCAGTCCGCTGAGCTTCAACCCATCTATCATATCAATGAGGGGTTGGACAGTCTCTACATCCTCGGAAGTAATCCTATCCTTCCACTCACGACACTTTCACGGCGGCCATCCATCATGGCGACGAAGGGCTGGTGGCGGGTTAGCCATATAAAACCACCGGGCAGCCCAATCCCGGACAGACTCCGACAACTCTACGACTATGTATTGACTAGCTACGTCTAGCCTAAGATGGATGCTAGCACCTCCGACTACCTCTACGTTAGCATCACTAGGTTGACACTTCACCCAGAAGAAGTAACGGAAGAGAGTAAAGGATGGGCAGATACCCAGAAAAGCTTCACACAGATGGGTAAAGATAGCAATATGGAAGCAGGCATTGGGAGTGATATGGTTGAGAGTCAAACCATAGTAATGGAGCAACCCCTGCAGAAAGTCAGATGCTGGAAGCCCAATCCCCGCTCTGAAGGACCGAGAATGCTACCAGAAAGCGACCAGAGGGGGGTGAATGGGAGCTTCAAAATTCGTTTCGGAAACTTGTTGCCATTGTCCCGTAAATCAACCCCAAAGGCAAACCCCAGAGCTTGCTAGTGTCCACGACCCTAGATGTAGGGTGGATGCTTCCAAGAAGCACAGCGGGACACTACACAACTCTAGAAACTCAACGCAAAAGACGAAAATCGAATCCGACCAAGAACGAGCCAACCGCGAACGAAAACGCGTTGAGACAGCACTGACCGGACTCACCCTGCGTCCGGTCAACAAGCACCGGACGCGTCCGGTGAGGCAAAGTCCTGTTTCGGACCTCTCTGAGTTGGACCGGACTCACCAGAGCCGAGCGTCCGGTTAGTACTCGGAGCGTCCGATCACAAACGCCGAAACACGTGAACAGTAGCTCCTGTGCGTCCGGTCAAATCCAGAAACCAGCGTCCGGTCAAGTTCGTGGAATAGGTCAAGCTCACCCTTCAATGACCGGACTCACAGGGAGTGTCCGGTCAAATCGCGAGAAACACAGTAAAGATGTTCAACGACCGGACTCCGGAGATGAGTCCGGTCAGTACGCACCAAGCGTCCGGTCACCCCGCAGCAGCACTGTTCATCCACCGATTCGACTCGATCTCACCCAAAACGAATCCTCTAGGGATCAAACTTGGTGAGAGGAGTCACAAGGAGGATAGTGAGCTATCTCTAAGAGATCATGGCTCGAACCTATCTCCAAATCGATGAATCGAAGAATTTCGGGGGAAGGGAGAAAAACTTGACCCGAAACAAAAATCGACCGATCTCCTAGACCGTGAGGTTAGAGGTGAATTCCTTCAGTGGAAAGAAGTGCCTCATGATCTAGAACAACTTGGTTCAAATGGATTTGCAAAAGATGAACCAAGCAAAAAGATCGAGCGACGGGAAAAACATGGAGAAAAAAAGGATTCCGCGAAGAACACGAACGAAAACGCGAATCACAACCACAAATTGCAACCGTGTGGCTACCACACGCTACAACAGTGAGGTTACGGCCTCACTTCCTCAAAATCTCATGAACACAGAGGTATTGTTCTCTTCTCTGTGGATCTCAGCTAGCTACAGCAGGGATGTGGGAGAGCAGGAAACCCTAGAAGCCAAGAGCAAATGACAGGATGACTAACTGAGATAAATGGGGAGGAGGGTGTCTCCCTCTACTTAACCTATTCCTAATGCCTACTCTATTCCTATTCTACCCCTCTCTACTTACAGAGTGAGCCAGCTAAACCCTAGGGTTATTCTGGACCAACTCGGTGGTAGGTGTATCCGACGGCCACGCCCGCACAACTCGTAGCATTGCCTCGATGCAACCTCCCGATTGCCGCCACGTGCCGCCCTCGCTCTGCACCCCCGGTTTTGTGGCCCAAACCGGGAAACCAGCCTTTTCCAGCCAACCCCCAGTTTTGAGGCCCAAACCGGGAAACCAGCCCACCAGCTTCTGAGTTTTGAGGCCAAACTCAGCAAACCCTCAGCGCCCAGGTTTTGAGGCCCAAACCTGGAAACCGTCCTCAACCCGAGTTTTGTGGCCAAACTCGGAAACCGTCCACGCCCAGGTTTTGAGGCCCAAACCTGGAAACCGTCCACACCCAGGTTTTGAGGCCCAAACCTGGAAACCGTCCAACCGATGGTTTTTCCCTGGCTCTACCACCAAACCAACGTCGTAGATAGGATGCACCTCCCGTGCACCCTGTCCACCGACACGTGTCCCCAAGTCCACGACTCAGGCAACACATGACCGCAAGTCTTCACTTGTAGCTGCCACAGGCTGCCAGCCACCACAGCTGATCCTCGGGCCTCTGGTCCCTCAGTCCAAGCCTCACGTCCGCCCTTCGCCACTCCCGGTCCATCGGCACGGCACGTCTCTAGTTGACCTTCACCTCGCCTTCGATCACTGTATCTGTGCTCGACACCTGCACAACACAAGCCAAAGAACACGCGCATCATCCCAGTTGACAATCACTCAACACTCAGAGACCCAGCATACACCCATGTATCCGCACGCTCCACAAGGGACTTGAACATGACTATCTCTGTCGTATTGGGTGCGGGAGCGCGATGGTCAGTAGGAACCCTCCACCCATCCAATGGTTTTGCTCGGAGCAGTCCTTACTGCGCCAAGTAAGCAAGCTTCGTTAGCCTAGTATCCGGCATCTTCCATGCCAAGACATCAGTGGGCGGGCAAGGATGGTGCGGCATCTCAGTAGTGGTGATCCTGGCCTTCTTCTCCGCAGCGGCTTGCTTCTTAGGACCCATGTTGGTGACAAGGGATTTTCTACGCATCAACCGAGGATTGGCTATAGGATTTTTTAACTCCAAAGGCAGTGGCTTGATGAAAGCATGAGGAAATCATAGGCCCGGCGGCGGCTTATTATAGATCTGTTTCGGCAACCGTTCATTTTTTCCAAACGGCGTCATGAAACCGTACAAAACCCTAACGGTTGGGGGACGTTTCAGACGACGTCAGAGGCAGTGAACAGGAATACCGTATGCAGACAACGTTATTTCTTTCACAAGACACAGTTTGTACTCAGAGAACAAGACAAAGGACTCGGAAAGTATTCCAAGTACCCGGATCTTATTTATTATTACTCAGGATTACAACAGAGATACATGGAAACATCTTGAGATACAGCAACTACCAGCAAAAGTACAATCAAGATGTAAAACGCTACTCTAGTGTAATCAAGGTACAGAGTCTTGATGCCTACAGCACCAAGGACCGGGTTCAGTGAGACGCAGTAAAGCAGACACAGAACCTTGGGTAGACACTATCTTTTCAGTGCATCCCAAGGTGGATCTTAAGGCACCGCCCCAGTGCTCAAGGAACTCGGGGGAACACCATAACCCTCGCTACCTTTTGACAACCTGTGACTTCGAGGTTATCTACGAGTGGTAGTCACAAGAGTTCTTCTAGGCGCACCTCTGTATCCCTCTGCTCGCGACCACTTGGAAACCACCCTAGCGGATGGTCCATTCACAAGAGTTCTTTTGTACACCTCATCTATTTTACAAAAGGAGGACACCCGGGGGCTCGGCCATCTCCGCTACTAATACTACAATACTCACGAGACTAAGGGAAGTTATACGCTCAAGAGGATATGAGTTCTTTACTTCCCAGACAGGGTATTTATAGACAGTTCATCTTGGTCTATGGACATTGTTCACGGACAAAAGTGGCTGAAAGGTCCAATAATTCAACCGATGCATTGTTGCTGTGGATACATGGGCGTATGCCGAGTCTCTGAGTGATGAGTGATTGTCAACTGGGATAATGCGCATGTTCTTTGGCTTGTGTTGTGCAGGTGTCGAGCACGGAGACAGTGATCAGAGGCAAGGTGAAGGTCAAGTAGAGACGTGCCGTGCCGATGGACCGAGAGTGGCGAAGGGCGGACGTGAGGCTTGGACTGAGGGACCGGTGGCTCGAGGATCAGCTATGGTGGCTGGCAGCCTAGGACAGCGACGAGCGAAGACTTGTGGGACATGGTGTTGCTCGGGTCGAGGACCTGGGGACACATGTCGGTGGACGGGGTGCATGGGCGGTGCATCCCCTCTACAACTTCGGTTTGGTGGTAGAGCCAGAGAAAAACCATCGGGTGGACGGTTTCCAGGTTTGGGCCTCAAAACCTGGGCACGGATGGTTTCCGAGTTTGCCACAAAAACTCGGGCTGAGGACGGTTTCCAGGTTTGGGCCTCAAAACCTGGGCGCTGCGGGTTTCTGAGTTTGGGCCACAAGACTCAGGCGTTGGCTGGCTGGTTTCCCGGTTTGGGCCTCAAAACCGGGGGTGGACGTGAAGGCCTGGTTTCCCGGTTTTGGCCACAAAACCGGGGGCGGAGTCCGTGAAGAAGACAAGCAGAGCGGTGGCGGCACGTGGCGGCAATCGGGAGGTTGCGTCGAGGCAGCGCTACGAGTTGTGCGGGCGTGGCCATCGGATCACCACCTACCACGAGTTGGTCCAGAATAACCTTAGGGTATAGCTGGTTCGCTCTGTAAGTAGTTAGGGGTAGAGTGGGAATTAGGAATAGTTAGAATTAGGATAAGTAGGGGCAGACACCCACCTCCCCAATTATCTCAGCCAATTGCTATTTTGCCTTCTAGGGTTTCCTGCTCTCCCTATTCCCTGCTGTAGCAAACTGAGATCCACAGAGAAGACAATCATACCTCAGTGCTCATGAGATTTGAGGAAGTGAGACCATAATCTCACTATTGTAGCGTGTGGTAGCCACACGGTTGCAATTTCATGGTTGTGATTCGTGTTTTGATTGTGTTCTTCGCGGATTACTTTTCTCCACGTTTTTCCCGTCATTTGATCTCTTTGCTCGGTTCATCTTTTGCAAATCCATTTGAACCAAGTTGTTCTAGATCATGAGGCACTTCCTTCCTCCAAAGGAATTCACCTAACCTCACGGTCTAGGAGATCGATCGTCTTTCATTTCGGGTCAAGTTTTTCACCCCTCCCTCGAATCTCTTCGATCCATCGATTTGGAGATAGGTTCGAGCCATGATCTCTTAGAGATAGCTCACTATCCTCCTTGTGACTCTTCTCACCAAGTTTGATCCCCAGAGGATTCGTTTTAGGTGAGTTTGAGTCGAATCGGTGGACGAACAGTGCTGCTGTGGGGTGACCGGACGCTGACTCGGGACGACCGGACGCTAGGGCAGTGAGTCCGGTCGTTGAATGTTTGCACTGTGTCTTTCTGGATCTTGACCGGACGCTTAGACACATTCTGACCGGACTCGACCCTGTTCCTGTTCACGGTGTTTGTTGTTTGTTGATCGGACGCTGAATAACTGACCGGACGCATCCACGCAGAGAGTCCGGTCATACACAGTAAGCTCCCAAACTCGTTTTCATCTGACCGGACGCGTGCGGTGGTGTCTGACCGGACGCAGGCAGAGTCTGGTCGTCTCTGTTTTGTGCGTTTTCGTCCGCAGTTTGTTCGTTCGACTTTCGATTTGAGATCCGCTTGTTGCGTTAGATTCCTGACATCGTGCTCTACAGAAATCGGGCTTCTTGCTTTTCAATATAGCCTGAATCCCCCTCGCGTTGCTCGGGGGAGGTTGAGGTTACCCAAAGTTCATCCTGTCACTAGTTGACCTGCGTGAACTTGGGCGAGGGATCTTTTGTGGTGTCCCGTTGTGTTCCTAGGGAACATCCACCCATTCTCTTGGGTCGTGGACATCACGTGCATCGGTTTGTTTTTGAGGGTTGATTCTCAGGGACAGTGGCGATAAGTTTCTGAAAAGAAATTTAAAGCTCCCATTCACCCCCCCCTCCTCTGGTCGCTTTCTGGTGGCACTCTCGGTCCTTCAATTGGTATCGGAGCAGGTTAAGGATCTTCCACCTTAGCCGGTTCTAGATCCACAGAAGGCGACATGGATCGTGGAGTGGGCAAACCGCCGTTTTTCGATGGGACGAACTATGCGTATTGGAAGATACGCATGTCGGCCTATCTGCAGAGTTTGGATGCTTCCATCTGGGATATTTGCAACTCTGCCGATTACGTGGTCTTGGCTGCTCGTGTCTCTCAGCTTCAGATCGATGAGCACGATGCCAATAGCCGAGCCCGTAATGCGCTTTTCTCATGCCTGAGCATGAGTGAGTTTGATCGCGTTTCTCACCTCGCTACGGCTCGAGAGATTTGGGCTACCCTCATGCGTTTCCATGAGGGAACCTCTCAAGTCAAAACCCGTCTCTACGAATCATTCAAGCTAGAGTATGAGAACTTTCGACACATGCCTAGCGAGAGCATAGAGACTTTATTCGCTCGCTTTCAGGTCATTGTCAACAGGATGAGGGCTAACCAGGAGCTGTTGCCTTTCGACGATCATGAGAGAGCTTTGAAGCTTTTGCATACTCTCGATCGGTCGGTGTGGGATTCCAAGGTTCAGGCGATCATCGAATTGCCTAACTATGAGACCCTCACGTGCGACGAGCTCTTCAGTAAGCTCAAGTCCAGTGAGATTGATGTCATGGCGAGGGCTTCTTATGAAAATCCTTCTGGCCCATCAATGGCTTTGCTTTCTGGCTCTTCTGCTAACCCCTCTGGAGGTTTGGCACTCTCTTCTCTCTTTTCTGTCACAAAGGAGCAGCTGGAGTCTTTGGGGGATGACGAGTTGGCTATGCTCGCCAACCGGTTCTCGCGTTCCACAACAACCTCATGAACCGTCGCCGCGGAGGAGGACGCTCAGGATGCTACGAGTGCGGCGACCCCAACCACTTCATCGCCAACTGTCCCAAGAAGAAGTACTCATCTGGGAAGGGCGATCATGGGCACAAGTATGACTCCAGCAAGCGCAAGGAGAAGTACGTCCCCGCAAGGCACAAGCGGAAGGGCGGCTTCAACAAGGAGTACATCAAGACCAAGTACTTGGAGAAGGCTCAGCGACGTCGACGACTCGGACGATGACTCCGCTTCCTCAAGCGACGATGAGTCCGAGAAGAAGAAGAAGATCGAGGACAAGCTGAACGGTCTCTGCTTCTTCGCCGACGACGATGGCTTCTGCACCATGGCCCTCGGCAAGGAGGTCGACGATGAGCTGGAGGAGACTCCTCGGAACGACGACGACGACGACGACACCTCCCAGGTATCTCTCACCCACGACGAGCTTTCTGCTGAGGTCGAGAAGCTTACTGTCGCCTTGCTTAGTCAGGACAAGTTGCTTAGGCGTGCTGCTAGAGAGCGCAAGGAGTTTAGGCAGAAGTGGGAAGATACGGTGAAGGAACTTGAGTCTGTCAAGTCCACCGTTGTTGTCACTGAGGAGGAGGAGTGTGAGATGTGCACCAAGCACATGACTGACCTTCTCACTTTGAGAAGTAAGTATGATGCGTTGATAGGAGAGGTGGATGAGCTGAAGGCTAGACCCTCGCTGTTGGGTGCGTGCAAGACTTGTCCTGTCTTGCAATCTGAGTTGGCAGAGAAGAATTCCAAGATTGTGTCTCTTGAAGAGGCCAACTCAGGTAGCACATGTGTGGCTAGGTGTGTTCTTTGTGAGGGTTTGGAGATGGATATTACGAACGTGAAGCATGACAAGATGCAAACCGAGGAGGAAAACACATACCTTCAGACCATCTTGTCATGGGTGTCTAGTGGTGAGCCACAGCTCGGGATGATGATCTCCCAATTCAAGCGAGCTGCTGGAGGTCCTGGTGTAGGTTTTGCTCCGGGTGTTGATCTTTCTGCTTTTGGGAAGATTGGAGAGTCGAGTGGTCTGAACCCATGTGAGAAGCCCAACTCCACCACTACTCCCAAACTTACCAAGCTTTCACCCAAAGAGCCTCTCAATCCTAACACCAAGAATGGGGTGTTTGAAGAACCTCCACGAGCTCCACCCAAGAACTAGCAATGGGCTCCCAAACCAAACCACCTCAAGAACAAGCTGGACACAATGCCACCCATCCAGGAGGAGCTTTTGCCACAGAAGGGCAAAGTGATCCACACCCACAACTGTGTGTACCAACAACCCCCTTTGAGAGCGGTGAGGTACCATTGTGAGCATTGTGAGAGAGATGGACACTTGAGTGAGTTCTGCTTTCAGCGCAAGAGAGAGGCGCACTGTGCAAGGGAGATGAACAACCCGGACATGTACCATCCTTTCCATGATGTACATGCACCGAATGTTCAGAGGCGTGCTGCTAGGCCCAGAGGTCCAGAACCTCAAGTTCCCAGGCCTAGGCAGCGAGGAGGTCGTGCCCGGCGGGAGCCTGCAGTTGTAGGTTATGGACCCCGTGGCGGTGGCTTTGATGTAGAGTGTTTTCGTCCACCGCGTTTTGAGTATCGCGATGGACGCTCTTCCCTTAGCGGACCACGTTTTCCTCAACGTGGTGATCGCTTCCCCTGTAGGCGTGCTAGGAATGGTTTCTCTACTAACCGTTCTTTTGAGCAGCCGGCCCAACACTGGTATTCTTCCTACTTCACTAACCCCAGTGCTGGACCGTATGTTCACCCTATGTCTTTTTATTGATGTAGGTAAAACGATTGGAGGACGTTTGGTTGGTGGATTCCGGTTGCTCAAGGCACATGACCGGAAACACCAAGTGGTTCTCCAGTCTTAGCCCTGTCGCCGGAAAAGAGTTTATCACCTTCGGCGACAATAGCAAAGGTAAAGTGTTGTCTCGTGGGTCAGTGCGAGTAAATGAGCACTTTGTGTTGCGCGATGTTGCTCTTGTTTCTAACTTGCATTTTAACCTTCTTTCTGTTTCGCAACTCTTTGATGACGACTATGAGATTCGTTTTAAGCCGAATCTCAGTCGTATTTTGGATCCTCAGGGCAATCTTGTTTGTGTGATTTTGCCCTTTGGGAAAGTCTTTCGTGCGGATTTCTCGGAGTCTTTTGGTATTTCTCGTTGTCTTTTGGCTGGACCTTCCTCCTCTGATCTTTGGAAGTGGAATAGGAGACTTGGACATTTGAGCTTCGACTTGCTTGCAAGGCTTAGTTCACTTGGCCTAATCCTAGGATTGCCCAAGTTATCCATGGAGAAGGATCTTGTTTGCCATTCTTGTAGACATGGGAAGATGGTTGCCGCTCCCCACCATCCAGTGACTCAGGTCACGACCAAGCGCCCTGGAGAGCTTTTACACATGGACCTTGTTGGTCCGGCTCGGGTGAGCTCGGTTGGGGGAAGTGGTATGTGCATGTTGTTGTTGATGACTTTTCGAGATATTCGTGGGTGTTCTTTTTAGCTGAGAAGACCGAGACTTTCTCCTTTGCTCGCAATCTGATTTTGCGTCTTCAGAACAAGTTCCCTTTGAACTCGATGCGAGCTATTAGGAGTGATAATGGTTCCAAATTCAAGAATTAGGATTTTGAGAAGTTTTGTAACTCTTTGGGTCTAGAGCATCAATTTTCTTCTCCCTACACACCGCCCCAAAATGGTGTAGTAGAGAGGAAGAATCGGACCCTTGTAGAGATGGCTAGGACGATGCTCGATGAGCATAGGACTCCTAGGCGATATTGGGCCAAAGCTATGAGCATTGCATGCTACATCTCCAATCGCATTTTTCTCCGAGCTTTCTTGACAAAGACTTCTTATGAGTTGCGTTTTGGAAAACAGCCCAAGGTGAGTTATTTTAGAGTTTTTGGTTGCCATTGTTTTATACTCAAAAAGGGCAACTTGGACAAGTTTGAGTCTCGTTCTTCTGACGGTGTGTTTTTGGGTTATGGCACTCATACTCGAGCTTATCGTGTACTTAACCTTGACACTAACCGAGTCATGGAGACATCCGATGTCACCTTCGACGAGACCATGGTTTGTCCTTCTTCTCGTTTTGAGCGGGCAGGTGATCATGAGGTTGGTGAGCCTCTTTTTGATGACGAGGATGAGGGTGCTGAAGGTATGGATGATCTAGCACCCCCTCCACCTACTGTGCCGCAAGGAGCGGCTTCTACGATGACTCACGGCCCCGACACGTCTTCTTCCTAGGGGCCGTGGGATCCGCCACCCCGAGCGGTACCTTTTGTACCCGGGGAGGCACCAACAGCTGTTGAGGGGGAGATCACTTCTGCTCGGGAGGCGCCACGACACATCCAGCGCCAACACCCCCCTCAGCAGATGATTGGCAACATTGACGAACGTGTCACTCGGTCCAGGTCTCAAATCTCTCACTTTGCTCATTTTGCTTTTGTTGCTGATTTTGAGCCCCGAGATGTTGGACACGCTTTGACGGATCCGGATTGGGTCAATGCCATGCATGAGGAGTTAGAGAATTTTGAGCGAAATCGGGTTTGGGTGCTAGTTCCACCTCCTCCAGACTGTAAGCCTATTGGGACAATGGGTTTTCAAAAACAAGCAAGGAGAGGATGGCCACGTTGTTAGAAACAAGGCCAGGCTTGTAGCGAAGGGTTATAGTCAGAAGGAGGGGATAGACTATGAGGAGACTTTTGCTCCTGTAGCTCGTTTGGAGGCTATTAGGATACTCTTGGCTTTTGCAACATCCAAAGGTTTCAAACTTTTTCAAATGGATGTCAAGAGTGCCTTCTAAAACAGCTACATGGAAGAAGAGGTTTATGTTGAACAACCCCCCGGTTTTGAAAATCCCAAGTTTCCAAACCATGTTTTCAAACTCCACAAAGCTTTATATGGTTTGAAACAAGCCCCTAGAGCCTGGTATGATAGATTGAAAACATTTTTGCTTGCTAAGGGTTTTAAAATGGGATATGTGGATAAAACGCTCTTTCTCCTAAAGCAAGGCAAAGACACTCTCTTGGTCCAGATTTACGTGGATGATATCATTTTCGGTGGTTCTCACGCTTTGGTTGCCAAGTTTGCAGATACTATGAGCAGGGAGTTCGAGATGAGTATGATGGGCGAGCTGACTTTCTTTCTCGGATTGCAAATTAAGCAATCCCGAGAAGGGACGTTTGTGCACCAGGGCAAGTATGCCAAGGACATGCTGAAGAGGTTCGATATGGGTGAGGCCAAGCCTCTTCCAACACCCATGTCGACCACGACGGCCCTGGATGCGGACAAGGATGGAGAAGCTGTGAACCAGAAGGAGTACCGAAGCATGATCGGGTCGCTGCTCTACGTGACGGCGACACGCCCGGACATCCAGTTCGCGGTGTCTGTGTGCGCGCTTTCAGGCATCGCCGCGCACTTCTCACCGTCAGGCGGTGAAGCGCATTTTCAGGTACCTTCGTTTCACAGCTGAGTTCGGGATTTGGTATTCAGCTTCCTCCACCCTCTCCCTTTGCGGTTATTCCGATGCCGATTTTGCTGGTTCTCGCATTGAGCGCAAGTCCACTTCTGGGACTTGCCAATTTATTGGTTCTTCTCTTGTATTGTGGTCTTCTCGCAAGCAGTCTAGGGTCACCCAGTCTACCACGGAGGCCGAGTATGTTGCTACGGCTAGCTGTTGTTCCTAGTTGCTTTGGATGATGGCCACTTTGCGTGATTTTGGTCTGAGCTTTTCTCGTGTTCCTTTGCTTTGTGACAGCACGAGTGCGATTAGCGTTGCTAAGAACCCTGTGCTTCACTTGAATACCAAACACATTGATGTGCGCTTTCACTTTTTGCGAGACCACTATGAGAAGGGTGATATCGACCTTTGCCATGTTGATACTCATCATCAGTTGGCTGATATTTTCACCAAGCCTTTGGACGAATCAACCTTTAATCGGTTGAGGGGTGAGCTTGGTGTGTGTTTCCCCTTTTAGATGGGGGAAACATTTTGGATCTTGTATCATAAGACTGACTATTTTTCGTTTGTCTTGTTTTCTTGTCTCTTTTGTCTTTTGCATTTTTAGCATACGCTTTTACATTCTGAGCTTCAAGTATATAATCTTTCAAATGTAACTATGCTCTGTTTAGTATGCTCCGATGCTATTTGTTGATACTAGTAGCTTATGCTCTTTCTGATCACTAATACATGTTGTAAGCTGAGCTATTTTTAAATGGTGAATCTACTTAACAAACATAAAACATGAAAATGTTCACCATTGAGATATGCAACTAGCATGTGTAGGATGTGTTGAATTCACTCATGCTTTTCATATATGCTAGGCTGCTATGTCTCTAGTTCTGAGTCTGTCAGTTGCTTGGTCTGTTCATATTCTGTCAATAAAATCTGAACCAAGTTTTAAGTGAATTGAAAAGATCGAGATGGGCTTGCTTGTCAACACATCACAGTTTTGAGACTGTTTCTCATTGCACTTTGAGTTAAACTTGAGCTGTGTAGTGTATGACCAAAACTGTTGCTTTAAGCTTCTGATTGCTTCTACATAGGCTTCGCACAGTTGAAAAGTTAGGCAATGACAAGCATTCAACCTCTCGCAATCACATGCTGAAATTTTAACTTGTGTCATTTTAAACCGCTGCAACT
This sequence comes from Coix lacryma-jobi var. lacryma-jobi, assembly GCA_009763385.1. Taxonomy (NCBI): domain Eukaryota; kingdom Viridiplantae; phylum Streptophyta; class Magnoliopsida; order Poales; family Poaceae; genus Coix; species Coix lacryma-jobi. The sequence goes on along the minus strand of CM019826.1, from coordinate 120,260,198 downwards.
CCGATACATTTTGGATACACAAGACTATGCTTCATTCTATAGCATGATGGTTGAACTTTGCTAGGGGTAGTTCACCTTGTATACATGTTTAGCACTTGTCTGATTTCCTATCTATACATGTTTTGTGCTATTTTGGTGGTGAATACCTTTTTGGCTAAAAACTGCTCACCTTGCTCATATGTTCATATTTCATATTTGGTGATCAGTTTGAGCCTTCGCTAGCTTGTATGCTTTTCAGTGAGTCATTGGAGCTATACTGTTTTAGAGCATCTTTGCATTTTCTTGACTATATTCCTGAAGCTGCTAACTAGCATCATGACTCATATGCATTTTGGAAGGGGGAGAACTTATCTTGTTGGCCCTCTTGATGGTGCATTTTCTAAGGGGGAGAAAATCGTTTTCAGTTCCTTTTGCTTGATGGTGCATTTTCAACTAAGGGGGAGAAAATTTGGACAAATCATGTCTCCCATGTTGGCGGTTGTGTGCACCATGCAAGGGGGAATTTGCTCATGCTGAATTTTTGAAATTTCCAATTGGTTCAGAGCGCTTTGCTAGTTGTGTTGAGCTTTTACCTCTATCTTGAGGGACTAGCAGTCGCATCTTTGCTTTAGTTGGTTTCAAGCTTTTCAGTTGATGTCAAACTTTCTTGCTAGTTGTGTTGAGCCTCTGTGCCTCTGTCTTGAGGGACTAGCATTTTGTTTTGATTTTTCAATTGGTATTTGCTAGCGGTGTTGAGCCTGTTCTACCTCTTCTTGAGGGCTAGCTTTGCTTTGCTTGGTTGCGTCGAGCCATTGCCCATGTCTTTGGGAACCAAGTTGTTTTGCTCTTTCCACTTGACCTTCTTCGGCTTTGCTATGCTTTTGGGTCATTTGATCGAGTTCTCTCTTCTCCTTCTTCCTTCTTCTCTTTCCATTTTGATTTGTGTTGGTAGTTGACAATGCACTCATCAAGGGGGAGATTGCGGATACATGGGCGTATGCCGAGTCTCTGAGTGATGAGTGATTGTCAACTGAGATAATGCGCATGATCTTTGGCTTGTGTTGTGCAGGTGTCGAGCACGGAGACAGTGATCAGAGGCAAGGTGAAGGTCAAGTAGAGACGTGTCGTGCCGATGGACCGAGAGTGGCGAAGGGCGGACGTGAGGCTTGGACTGAGGGACCGGTGGCCCGAGGATCAGCTGTGGTGGCTGGCAGCCTGGGACAGCGACGAGCGAAGACTTGTGGGACATGGTGTTGCTCGGGTCGAGGACCTGGGGACACGTGTCGGTGGATGGGGTGCACGGGCGGTGCATCCCCTCTACAGCTTCGGTTTGGTGGTAGAGCCAGAGAAAAACCATCGGGTGGACGGTTTCTAGGTTTGGGCCTCAAAACCTGGGCGCGGATGGTTTCCGAGTTTGGCCACAAAAACTCAGGCTGAGGACAGTTTCCAGGTTTGGGCCTCAAAACCTGGGCGCTGCGGGTTTCTGAGTTTGGGCCACAAAACTCAGGCGTTGGCTGGCTGGTTTCCCGGTTTGGGCCTCAAAACCGGGGGTGGACGTGAAGGCCTGGTTTCCCGGTTTTGGCCACAAAACCGGGGGCGGAGTCCGTGATGAAGGACCGAGAATGCTACCAGAAAGCGACCAGAGGGGGGGTGAATGGGAGCTTCAAATTTTCCTTTCGGAAACAAGTAGCCACTGTCCAAAGAATCAACCCCAAAAGCAAACCCTAGAGCTAGCTAGTGTCCACGACCCTAGATGTAGGGTGGATGCTTCCAAGAAGCACAGCGAGACACTACACAACTCTAGAAACCCAACGCAAAAGATGGAAACCAAATCCGACAACGGACGAACGAACCGCGAACAAAACTGCGCGAAACAGCCACGACCGGACTCTGGGCAGCGTCCGGTCAGTGAGCACTGGACGCGTCCGGTCGTGCAAAATCCGTCCTGGGACCTTACTGTTTGTGACCGAACTCTCAGAGAGGGTGCGTCCGGTCAAGGTGTTCAGCGTCCGGTCAAAAAAGAAACTACCGGTGAACAGTACGATGAGCGAGTCCGGTCAGTACCAAGATCCAGCGTCCGGTCAGCTAGAGAAAATCGCCACGCGACATTCAACCACCGGACGCGTCCGGTCAACGCGAGGACAGCGTCCAGTCACCCCGACAGCACCCTATTCGCCCACCGATTCGACTCTATTTCACCCAAAACAAATCCTCTACGGATCAACCTCGGTGAGAGGAGTCACAAGGAGGATAGTGAGCTATCTCTAAGAAATCATGGCTCGAACCTATCTTCAAATCGATGAATCAAAGAAATCGGGGGAAGGGAGAAAAACTTGACCCGAAATCAAAATCCATCGATCTCCTAGACCGTGAGGTTAGAGGTGAATTCTTTCGATGGAAAGAAGTGCCTCACGATCTAGAACAACTTGGTTCAAACGGATTTGCAAAAGATGAACCGAGCAAAGAGATCAAGCGACGGAAAAAACGTGGAGGAAAAGGATTCCGCGAAGAACACGAATGAAACGCGAATCACAACCACGAAATTGCAACCGTGTGGCTACCACATGCTACAATAGTGAGGATACGGCCTCACTTCCTCAAAATCTCCAGTACCTAGAGGTATGGTTCTCTGCGGATCTCAACTAGCTACAGCAGGGGATTGGGAGAGCAGGAAACCCTAGAAGCAAAGAGCAAATGACTGAGATAGATGGGGAGGTGGGTGTCTCCCCCTACTTATCCTAATTCTAACTATTCCTAATTCCCACTCTACCCCTAACTACTTACAGAGCGAACCAGCTAAACCCTAGGGTTATTCTGGACCAACTCGAAGGTAGGTGGATCCGATGGCCACGCCCGCACAACTCGTAGCTTTGCCTCGACGCAACCTCCTGATTGCCGCCACGTGTCGCCCTCGCTCTGCACCCCCGGTTTTGTGTCCCAAACAGGGAAACCAGCCTTTCCAGCCAACCCCCGGTTTTGAGGCCCAAACCGGGAAACTAGCCCACCAGCATCTGAGTTTTGTGGCCCAAACTCATCAAACCCGCAGCACCCAGGTTTTGAGGCCCAAACCTGGAAACTGTCCTCAGCCCGAGTTTTGTGGCCAAACTCGGAAACCCTCAGCACCCAGGTTTTGAGGCCCAAACCTGGAAACCGTCCACCCGATGGTTTTTCTCTGGCTCTACCACCAAACCGACGCTGTAGAGGGGATGCACCACCCGTGCACCCCGTCCACCGACAGTGTCCCCAAGTCCACGACTTAGGCAACACATGACCGCAAGTCTTCGCTCGTCGTTGTCCCAGGCTGCCAGCCACCACAGCTGATCCACGGGCCACCGGTCCCTCAGTCCAAGCCTCACGTCCGCCCTTCGCCACTCTCGGTCCATCGGCACGACACGTCTCTACTTGACCTTCACCTTGCCTCTGATCACTGTATCCGTGCTCGACACCTGCACAACACAAGCCAAAGAACATGCGCATCATCCCAGTTGACAATCACTCATCACTCAGAGACTCGGCATACACCCATGTATCCGCACGTGAAGAAGACAAGCAGAACGGTGGCGGCACGTGGCGGCAATCGGGAGGTTGCGTCGAGGCAACGCTACGAGTTGTGCGGGCGTGGCCGTCAGATCACCACCTACCACGAGTTGGTCCAGAATAACCTTAGGGTTTAGCTGGTTCGCTCTGTAAGTAGTTAGGGGTAGAGTGGGAATTAAGAATAGTTAGAATTAGGATAAGTAGGGGGAGACACCCACCTCCCTAATTATCTCAGCCATTTGCTATTTTGCCTTCTAGGGTTTCCTGCTCTCCCTATTCCCTGTTGTAGCAAACTGAGATCCACAGAGAAGACAATCATACCTCTGTGCTCGTGAGATTTTGAGGAAGTGAGACCGTAATCTCACTATTGTAGCGTGTGGTAGCCACACGGTTGCAATTTCGTGGTTGTGATTCGTGTTTTGATTGTGTTCTTCGCGGATTACTTTTCTCCACGTTTTTCCCGTCATTTGATCTCTTTGCTCGGTTCATCTTTTGCAAATCCATTTGAACCAACTAGTTCTAGATCGTGAGGCACTTCCTTCCTCCGAAGGAATTCACCTCTAACCTCACGGTCTAGGAGATCGATCGTCTTTCATTTCGGGTCAAGTTTTTCACCCCTCCCTCGAATCTCTTCGATCCATCGATTTGGAGATAGGTTCGAGCCATGATCTCTTAGAGATAGCTCACTATCCTCCTTGTGACTCTTCTCACCAAGTTTGATCCCCAGAGGATTTGTTTTAGGTGAGTTTGAGTCGAATCGGTGGACGAACAGTGCTGCTGTGGGGTGACCGGACGCTGACTCGGGATGACCAGACGCTAGGGCAGTGAGTCCGGTCGTTGAATGTTTTCACTGTGTCTTTTTGGATCTTGACCGGACGCTTGGACACATTCTGACTGGACTCGACCCTGTTCTTGTTCATGGTGTTTGTTGTTTGTTGATCGGACGCTGAACGACTGACCGGACGCATCCACGCAGAGAGTCCAGTCATACACAGTAAGCTCCCAAACTCATTTTCGTCTGACCGGACGCGTGCGGTGGTGTCTGACCGGACGCAGGCAGAGTCTGGTCGTCTCTGTTTTGTGCGTTTTCGTCCGCAGTTTGTTCGTTCGACTTTCGATTTGAGATCCGCTTGTTGCGTTAGATTCCTGACATCGTGCTCTACAGAAATCGGGCTTCTTGCTTTTCAAAATAGCCTGAATCCCCCTCGCGTTGCTCGGGGGAGGTTGAGGTTACCCAAAGTTCATCCTGTCACTAGTTGACCTGCGTGAACTTGGGCGAGGGATCTTTTGTGGTGTCCCGCTGTGTTCCTAGGAAACATCCACTCATTCTCTTGGGTCGTGGACATCACGTGCATCGGTTTGTTTTTGGGGGTTGATTCTCAGGGACAGTGGCGATAAGTTTTTGAAAAGAAATTTAAAGCTCCCATTCACCCCTCTCTGGTCGCTTTCTGGTAGCACTCTCGGTCCTTCAGTTGCACATGTGATGCTTGGCACCAGTGATGGGTTTAATTCCCATGCGCACTTCAAGTGTAAGGCGACAAAGTTTGCAGATGCAGAACACGACAAAAAACGTCAATACGTACAGCTGGAACAGTCATTGGTCAATTATTTGCTGACTTCACAGTAATTTCTATTCAGTGGGAGGTGAAAAAGGATGTTTGATAAAAACATTACCCACCTGAAGCTGGATTCTTATTACCCGGCTTGAGTAAGCAACAAGCCAATGGCATGCTTCAAACTCCTCAAGACCTTTATGTATTACCCAGTCATATTTTTGGAAGACCCCAAGAACTGACTACTAAGTACTCGAAACTCAGGCTCGGGGGCTGCAGGGTATATTCCATAAAGGAAATGTTTTTTCTTACCCAAGGATTACTCGGAAAAGGCTCAAAAGATCCTCAAAGTTATTATAAATAACAAGAGGCTCGGCGGCTGCACCCTATGGGTGCACTTTTTAGGAAAAAGTGCACGCCATGGAAGTTCTTTACCTAAGGAGCACTTCAAGATTTCTCAAATCATTACTCGGAGATTCTCAAAGAGAAGCCAGAAGATAACGTTCTGAGGAAATGATGAAGAGCTCGGGGGCTTGACGGACCTGGATGTCAGAGATATCATCAAAAGATGATTACTCCGACTAATCCCGGACGGTATGGGAGATCCGAAGACTTGATACGAAGCGTACTTGGATTAGGACTCTCACTGTAACTTAGTCGAGTTCTTAAAGAAAGTCTTGTAATTAGAATAGGACTCCTCTGTTGTAACCGACTAGGACTCGGTCTGCGCAATGCTTCACCCGGATATATAAGGGGAAGTAGGCGCAGGCTCCTTTCATTGAATCATAATCATACACAAGGCACACGTCACACTGGACGTAAGGTATTACGCTATTTAGCGGTCTGAACCAGTATAAATTGTTGTCTTTGTGTACTCGCCGAGTCCTACGAACGTCGATCCCCACCGAACAAATCGTCTGAGATTACTCAAGACGAGTTGTCGGTTAACAAACATCGACACTAGACAGAGAGCAAAATTACAAAACCAAAAAATAGGGAAAGCGAAAGAAAAAGAAGGCAAATTTTAAAATAGGATAAAAGGTTGTAGCGAAAGGAAGCAACTTACCAAAACAGTCAGGAAGCTGCCGAAAACAAAGCACAAAAAAATATCCAAAAGGAACAAAGCCAAACATCAAGGCGAAAACTAGAGAGCAAGTAAGTTGTAAGAAAGAAGCAAAATAGTACCAGCAAACCTATTTATAGAGCCAGGATGAACAAATGTAACCGTCGTGGCTCGAATATCAACAGACGTCAGTTGCAAATGATGGTTTAGCCGACAAAACGATACACAACCGACGCGACAGTTACAGCTGTTATAATGATAATAATAATAATAAATAATATATATATATATATATTTATATTTAATCAAAATAAAAATAAATAAAAAATAAAAAAAATAAAAATTATATATAAAAACGTTTATGAAATAAACGACAAGGGCAAAGGTACTTTCGGTTTTCGTTTCACGCTTCAGGGGACGGCGCCGTTGACCGAAACAAAAACTAGTGTGACGTCCTTTTCAGCAAATAAGATAAAATAGAACATCAAGGGGCTACTGTTGGGGGAAGGGTAATTGTTTCGGCCCCGGTAGCTCTGTCCGGCTATCGCTGCAAGGACAAAAGGACGGTAACATCAACCGAACGAAAGTTCTCGTCAAAAGAACGCGATTTGATCAACCGGAACGGTTTTTTTTGTTATTCGACTATCGCTGCAAGGACGAAAGGATGGTATCATCAGCCGAACGAAAGAACGCTTTCGTTTAGACAGGCGAAAAGACGTTTGGTCGCGTTCGGTGATTGAAAGTGTTATCTCATCGGTCGAAAGGTTGTTTTCGTCATGGCGGAGAAGCGTCGTGACGCTTTTCGGTTTCGTCTTTCAAATAAGATTATCGTCGATTCTCATTCTTGCAGGGACAGCTTCCGGCAACGGAGTCGATACGTTTACAGAAGGCAGAGCTGTGCTTGTTGCGCATGGGCCCGCGACACGTCATCAAAGGAAGCCAGGGAGAGGCCTCATCACGAGGGCGTCTTTTGATGACCGCAGGTGTGTTTTGGTCCATGTAAATTATGTGTACGATTATAAATAGAGCCCAACTTGGGCATTGTAAAGACGGGAAGGAACCCTAATGCCACTTGATCAATGAGAAAACACTTTGCGTCGGTTGTCACTTTCTTTTCGTCTATCCAATTAGGTGCTTTCGTTAGCCGCGGGACAACCATTGTTTGAAGGTTTCGGCCTAGAACAACATGGAGCGCCTTGTGCGGCGCAACAAGCACTACGTACTAGTCAATGACTAGCTAATGAGGAAAAATACAATAGAGGAGCTCCTACAGAAATGTGTCCCAAAAGAGGACGAGATCAGAATACTCCAAGAGATCCACTCAGGCATCTGTGGCAACCACACAGCCTCGAGAACGTTGGTCGGCAAAGCTTTTCATGTCAGGTTTTATTGGCCCTCGGTCATCATCGATGCTGAGGCGCTAGTTCACCGGAGCGAAGAGTGCCAATTTTTCACCAAACAGACCCACATCCTAACCTTGATCCTCGAAACGATATCTGCCTCATGGTCGTTTGCATGCCAGGGATTGGACATGATCGGACCTTCTAAAACTAGCATGACGGTTTCAGATGGGTCTATGTTGCAATCATTAGCGGAGCCAGAAGCTTTTCAAAGCCCAGGCAATTTTCATTATGCAAATATATTTAGTTAAAAAATTGAGAGATTCCTCTTTGATATAAATAAAATTTCTCTTTGAACTTCGATGACGAGCCCGGTTGGCCACCCGGGGTGGCCTAGCGGTGGCTCCGCCACTGGATGCAATCGACAAGTTTTCCATGTGGATCAAGTACAAGCCTTTGACGCAGGCTACTGCCCAAAAAGCGATCGAGCTCATCAACGACATCATTCATCCCTTTGGCTTGTCCAATAGCGTCATCACGAATCTAGGGTACAAATTCATTGGAAGCGACTTCTGGGACTTATGCGAAGACCACGACATTCTAGTAAAGTATGCTTCAGTTGCCCACCCTAGGGCCAATGGGCAAGTCGAGCATGCCAACGACATGATCCTCGACGCGTTGAAGAAAAGGCTATATGATAAAGATGACAGACATCCGGGTCACTGGCTAAAGCAACTTATCGCGGATGTTTTTTTACTCAAGATGATATCCAAATATCTTGGTGACTGGACTTCATCCATATATTTGGTGATTGGCTCTATAGTTGGGATATTCACGGGTGATCGGTTCTTCAAAGGTAATTCCGAAGGCTCGGTGAAATCACTCCAACTAGCTCATTTACTTATTGCATTCATATTCAAATTGAGCTAGTCTTCTTGTGTATCTTTACGTAATATATCTTGTGCTATCCATTGTGTATAGTTAGTTTATTTATCATCTTTCTATTTATTCCATATTCGTGCTAGATCTTGTAATTATTCATTGTATTCTTGTATATCTCTAATTGATTGAGTGATATAGAATTATTAGGTACAATTATTGGATAAGTGGCGTGCAACACTCTCATTAGGCTAGTGCAAAAATCTTCACTATTTGTGTTGCTAATTAATTTGGCCTAAGTTTTATGTAGATTATTTTAATTAGGCCATTCACCCCCCCCCCCCTCTAGCCAATTTAGACCTTTCAAGTGGTATCAGAGTTGTGGTCACCGTTTATTTGAGCCTTAACAACCTCTAGTGTAAAGATGGCTCAAATCAACTATATGGGGAAGCCACCCTATTTTGACGGCACCAACTATGATTGTTGGAAGAGGAAGATGTATGTGTTCACAAGAGGAATGAACCGCAAGATATGAGATGTGATTGAAGGATGCTCATGCTAAATCACTACTGACCAAATTGGCTATCCCCGGTTTGGTTTGAGGACAAGGGTGTCATGGATTTGGGGATATGGATATTCATGTTGTCTGTTTGGTTTGGTGGATTGGATGAGCCATTTTTCTATTTGGTTGGATAGATGAGATTGGATGGGATAAGAATAGTTGACTAATTATATCTATTATTTAAAAATAATAGCAACTAATTATACAATAATAAATATGCATGGACACTAATCTTATCATTATAATCACTAATTAAAACTAAAATATGTTAATTAGTATTATACTACTCTTTATCACACAAAACATGCGCTAATCAACATATTAGTCCTTATCAAAACTTATCTTGTCATCATGATTACTAATTAATATTGTAACATACTAATAATCCTTAATTTATTTGCTAATAACAAAGATTAGAAAGCATGGATAAGCGTATCCGCAAGTTTTTTTGGTGGCCAAGCATCTACTAGGAATATTCTCTGTTATGGATATCCATATTCAGCTGATCCACCGAACCAAACACTACTAATCCATGGATGACCATGTCCCATTTAGGGATATTCACCCAACCAAACACACCCTAAAGGATGGGCTATTACGCTACAAGACACATCTTTGGGTCATGTTCGATGTGCAATTGTGTTATCATCTCATCACTACTGTTCACTCTAGGGCTCGTGGCGGTCATTCGGGTGTTCTAGTGACTTATCGGGTGCCTCAAGCAGCTCTTTGCCTGGACCCGTACGAAAGACGATGTACATTCATTTGTAACTACTTGTTCCATTTGCCAACAGGCCAAGGTCAACTGTTCTAAGGGTCCGTTTAGGAGAGCTGTGCTCCCTGATTCTCTAGTAAAATGATTTCGTGACTGAAAATGATTCTCTTTGATTCTTTAGTATACTCTCAAAATCATGATAGAAAATCACTTCATAAAATCAGGTGAAGCTACTTTTTTCAGCTCTCAGCCTCTTAGTTCATTTCAGAGAATCACTTCACAGAATCAGCGAAGAATCACTTTTCGCTGAAAAATATGTTTGATAGTCAGAGAGTGATTCTGCATGAAAATCCGCTCTGCGGAGCGCTCCTAAACGGCCCGTAAGCTCCCGGGACTGCTCCAACCTCTGCCTACGGTGTCTCGTGCCTGGCAGGTGATTTGATTAGATTTCATCAAAGAATTATCGGTCTGGGGGTTTTAACTGCATTCTAGTGGTGGCAGATACATTTTCCAAATATGCACATTTCTTGCGGTTGAAGCATCCCATTATAGCAGCTTTTGTGGCCAAGGTCTTTTTTGCTCATGTCTACAAGCTTCATGGTATGCCCACTGCTATTGTGTCAGACCGAGGCCGAATCTTCACCAGTATGTTTTGGCAGCAGTTGTTTCACTTGGCTCAAGTAGATCTTTGTATGAGTACAACCTACCATCTACAATCTGATGGTCAGACAGGGCAAGTAAACCAATGTTTGGAGACATTCCTATACTGCAATGTCCATTCCTGTCCCCGTCAGTGGAGCCAATGGTTGGACCTCCTGAATCTGGTATAACACCAACTTTCACTCTGCCATCGGTCATTCCCCGTTTGAGGTTCTCTATGGCTTTCCACCTCCGCAGCTGGGATTCAGTGTTGATGACTGAGTTACAGTACCTAAACTCAGTGACTGGCTGCATGAGCTAGAACTGCAAACAGATCGTATTTGACAGTACCTACTTTGCGCCAAGCAAAGAATGAAGAAATATGCTAATGGGCGTCGTTCTGAACGCCACTTTCAGGTTGGTGATTTGGTATACTTGAAAATGCAACCATACATACAGTCTTCTCTGGCAATACGCAGTAATTAGAAGCTTTTTCCTTCAAATTCGTTGGTATGGTACCTATCGTGTGTTGGCTCGTGTGGGAGCTGTGCCTTACCGGTTGGAGCTCCCGACATCGTCATCTATTCACCCAGTTTTTCATGTCTTCCAAATTAAGCAAGTTGTGGGTGCTCACCAGTCTGTATCTGCTCTACCGCCATGATCTGTTATTCAGTACGTGGAGTATTCCTGAACAAATTTTGCAGCAGTTTCTCGCTACTTGGTAGGATTTGGAATTCCTGCGGCAGCAGTTTCCCCATGCCCGTGTCGGGAGCGAACTTGACGCACAAGAGGGAGGGATTGTTAGCAAGTCGTCCTCTGATCCGTCATCAGTAACTGGGCCAGCAACAGGCCACGATGAAGATAGACCTGGGATGAGGAAGTTCAGCTAGGTTCAAAAGGAGAACACACGCGTACATGGGTCGGAATGGGTGTGGGGAGGAGCCACTGCGTGGGCAGGTGTCGCCGTGCTGGGTTGTGCCTCTGGCATACAAATAGGGGGGCTCTTACCTGCCAACGACCCCGCGCCGACCCCCTCTTCCCTCCTGTTCTTCTTCCTCACCTCGCTCCCCTGCCCCACCCCCGCCCCCCCCCCCCCAAGCCCCACCCACCGCCGCGGCCGCACTAGGGTTCGTCGGAGCTGTGCCGCGGCGGCTGCCCTAAACCGCCCTGCGACCTTCCCCACCGCCTGGCCTGCCTACCTCCCCCCGGCCGGCCCCTTACTTCTAAGGTCGCCAGAGTTGGAGGAGGAGGGGGCGACGACGGCGGCGTGGACGCGGCAGGCTTTGGGCCGCGTGGGCCGAAATGGCAGCTTGCGCGGGAGGCGAGAGGGGGGGAGGGGGGGTTGGTGCGCCTACTAGTTGGTAGTTAGAATTTCCCTACAAATAGCCAAGGATAGCTTGTAAGAGGGGTATCAATTGAATCTTGTAAACACTCTCTGCCAAATGGAACAATACCTCATGTGATCTCACCTAGTTCCTGCGGATACATGGGTGTATGCCGGGTCTCTGAGTGATGAGTGATTGTCAACTGGGATGATGCGCATGTTCTTTGGCTTGTGTTGTGCAGGTGTCGAGCACGGATGCAGTGATCGAAGGCGAGGTGAAGGTCAAGTAGAGACGTGCCCTGCCGATGGACCGAGAGTGGCGAAGGGCGGACGTGAGGCTTGGACTGAGGGACCAGAGGCCCGAGGATCAGCTGTGGTGGCCGGCAGCCTGTGACGACAACAAGTGAAGAAGTGCGGTCATGTGTTGCCTGAGTCGTGGACTTGGGGACACGTGTCGGTGGACGGGGAGCACGGGAGGTGCATCCCATCTACGACGTCGGTTTGGTGGTTGAGCCAGGGAAAAACCATCGGATGGACGGTTTCCAGGTTTGGGCCTCAAAACCTGGGTGTGGATGGTTTCTGAGTTTGGCCAAAAAACTCGGGCTGAGGACGGTTTCCAGGTTTGGGCCTCAAAAGCTGGGCGCTCTGCTGAGTTTGGCCTCAAAACTCAGAAGCTGGTGGGCTGGTTTCCCGGTTTGGGCCTCAAAACCGAGGGTTGGCTGGAAAAGGCTGGTTTCCCGGTTTGGGCCACAAAACCGGGGGTGCAGAGCGGTGGCGGCACGTGGCGGCAATCGGGAGGTTGCGTCGAGGCAACGCTACGAGTTGTGCGGGCGTGGCCGTCGGATACACCTACCACCGAGTTGGTCCAGAATAACCCTAGGGTTTAGCTGGTTCGCTCTGTAAGTAGTTAGGGGTAGAGTGGGAATTAGGAATAGGTTAGAGTTAGGATAAATAGGGGGAGACACCCACCTCCCCATTTATCTCAGTTAGTCATTCTGTCATTTGCTCTTTGCTTCTAGGGTTTCCTCCTCTCCCAATCCCCTGCTGTAGCTAGCTAAGATCCGCAGAGAACCATACCTCTGTGTACTGGAGATTTTGAGGAAGTGAGGCCGTAACCTCACTGTTGTAGCGTGTGGTAGCCACACGGTTGCAGATCAATGTGTTGATTCGCGTTTTGATTCGTGTTCTTCGCGTTCTTCGTTTCTCCGCGATTTTCTCGTCACTCAATCTCTCTCCCTACTGCGTCTTTGCGAAATCTGTTTGAATCAACTTGTTCGTATTTGAAAGGAGATCATTTCCACCGAAGGAATTCATCTATCTCCCTACAAGCAAGTAAATCGGGTTGATTTCATTTTCGTGGCGCTTTTTGGTTCATCCTTCTCCCCTTTCGATTTCCCGGTGTTTGAATCGATTTGAGCAGATGATTTCTTGGGGATAGTCTCCTAACTACCCCGTGATCATCTTCTCCAAGTTTGGGAACTTGGGATTTTGAGTTGGATCGAATTTGAAGAGATTTGGGGAGGAGGCGATCAAAATCGCCCTCCCTGCAGGGTCGCGGACAGTCCGCGCCTGGGACCGCGGACAGTCCGGGCATCGGGGGTGAGCCAGACCAGTGGCTGCTTCCCTCTGTTGCCTTAGCGATTTTTGACCGGCGGACAGTCCGCAGTTGAAATCCGCGGACAGTCCGGGAACGTCCAGGGACTTTGCAGCAACACTGTTGTTTTGGGTTTTCTGCCGGCGGACAGTCCGCTAGTGAACCGCGGACAGTCCGGCGGTACCGCGGACAGTCCGGGACCCCAGGGTCGGACAGTCCGGGAATTGCCTGAAGCTTCAGGCTTGGTGCGTTTGCTCTCCCGGCTTGTTCGCTTGGTTTCCAGACTTCTCGTTTGGCCTTGTAGTTGACCAAGGAACCTCTCTAGGTATCTTTGCTACTTGTTAGCATCGGTATTTGGGGATTTCTTGACGTAGCCGTCTATCTACGTTCGGGACTTGGTTTTGGGGTTGTGTTCAAGCCGGAGCTTTTGGCATTTGGTTTGCTATCTTCTTGTGGTGCCTCGCTGTGATCCCAGGGATCATCCACCCTCTTCCAAGGGTCGTGGGCATCACGGTTTCGGTCGCAGTTTCTTGGGGTTGATTTTGGGACTTTTGGCCAAAGTTTCGAGAGAAATTTTTGAGCTCTCATTCAACCCCCCTCTGGTCGCCTTGCTAGTGCTTTCTCGGTCCTTCAATTGGTATCGGTGCGGGTTAAGGATCTTCCACCTTAGCCGGTTCCAGATCCACAGAAGGCGACATGGATCGTGGCGTGGGCAAACTGCCGTTTTTCGATGGGACGAACTATGCGTATTGGAAGATACGCATGTCGGCCTATCTGCAGAGTTTGGGTGCTTCCATTTGGGATATTTGCAACTCTGTCGATTACGTTGTCTTGGCTGCTCGTGTGACTCAGCATCAGATCGATGAGCACGATGCCAATAGCCGAGCACGTAATGGTCTTTTCTCATGCTTGAGCATGAGTGAGTTTGGTCGCGTTTCTCACCTCGCTACGGCTCGGGAGATTTGGGCCACCCTCATGCGTTTCCATGAGGGAACCTCTCAAGTCAAAACCCAACTCTACGAGTCGTTCAAGCGAGAGTATGAGAACTTTAGACATATGCCTGGCGAGAGCATAGAAAGTTTATTCGCTCGCTTTCAGGTGATTGTCAACAGGATGAGGGCTAACAAGGAGCTGTTGCCTTTCGACGATCATGAGAGAGCTTTGAAGCTTTTGCATACTCTTGATCGATCGGTGTGGGACTCCAAAGTTCAGGCGATCATCGAATCACCTAACTATGAGACCCTCACGTGCGACGAGCTCTTCAGTAAGCTCAAGTCCAGTGAGATTGACGCCATGGCGAGGGCTTCTTATGAAAATCCTTCTGGCCCGTCAATGGCTTTGGTTTCTGGCTCTTCTGCTAACCCCTCTGGAGGCTTTGCACTCTCTTCGCTCTTTTCTGTCACAGAGGACCAGCTTGAGTCGTTGGGGGATGACGAGCTAGCCTTGCTCGTCAATCGGTTCTCGCGGTTTCACAACAACCGCATGAACCGTCGCCGCGGAGGAGGACGCTCAGGATGCTATGAGTGCGGCGACCCCGACGACTTCATCGCCAACTGTCCCAAGAAGAAGCATTCATCTGGGAAGGGCGATCATGGGCACAAGTACGACTCCGGCAAGCGCAAGGAGAAGTACGTCCCCGCGAGGCACAAGCGGAGGGGCGGCTTCGACAAGGAGTACATCAAGAAGAAGTACTTGGAGAAGGCCCAAGCTGAGCAGCGTGCGTTCTTCGCCACGCTTAGCGACGTTGACGGCTCGGATGACGACTCCGCTTGCTCAAGCGACGACGAGTCCGAGAAGAAGAAGAGGATCGAGGACAAGCTGAACGGCCTCTGCTTCTTCGCCGACGATGACGGCTTCTGCACCATGGCCCTCGACGGCGAGCTGGTGAACTCCCCTCGGAACGACGACGACGACGACGACGACACCTCCCAGGTATCTCTGACCCACGATGAGCTTTCCGCTGAGGTCGAGAAACTTACTGCTGCGCTCCTTAGTCAAGATAAGTTGCTTAGGCGAGCTACTAGAGAGCGCAAGGAGTTTAGGCAGAAAGTGGGAGGATACGGTGAAGGAACTTGATTCTCTCAAGTCCACCGTAGTTATCACAGATGAGGAGGAGTGTGAGGCATGCACCACGCACATGACTGATCTTCTCACTTTGAGAAGTAAGTATGTTGCATTGGTAGGAGAGGTGGATGAGCTCCGTGCTAGGCCCATGCTGTTGGGTGCTTGCAAGACTTGTCCTGTCTTGCAATCCGAGTTGGCAGAGAAGAATGCCAAGATTGTGTCTCTTGAGGAGGCCAGCTCGGGTAGCACTTGTGTGACTAGGTGCGCTTTGTGCGAGGGTTTGGAGATGGAGATTGCTAACATGAAGCATGACAAGATGCAAACTGAGGAGGAAAACTCATACCTTCGGACCATCTTGTCATGGGTGTCTTGTGGTGAGCCACAGCTCGGGATGATGATTTCCCAATTCAAGCGAGCTGCTGGAGGTCCCGGTGTAGGTTTTGCTCAGGGTGTTGATCTTTCTGCTTTTGGGAAGATTGGAGAGTCGAGTGGTCTGAATCCGAGTGAGAAGCCCAACTCCACCACTACTCCCAAACTTACCAAGCTTCCACCCAAAGAGCCTCTCAAGCCTAACACCAAGGATGGGGTCTTTGTTTAGCCTCCGAGAGCTCCACCCAAGAACCAACAATGGGCTCCCAAACCCAACCACCTAAAGAACAAGTTTGATGCTATGCGACCTATCCAGGAGGAGTTGCCACAGAAGGGCAAGGTGATCCATACCCACAACCGTGAGTACCAACAACCCCCTTTGAGAGCGGTGAGGTACCACTGTGAGCACTGTGGGAGAGATGGACACTTGAGCGAGTTCTACTTTAGGCGCAAGAGAGAGGCGCGCCGTGCTAGGGAGATGAACAATCCGGACATGTACCATCCTTTCCATGATGTACATGCGCCGAATGTTCAGAGGAGAGCACCGAGACGTGCTGCTAGGCCCAGAGGTCCAGAACCTCAAGTTCCTAGGCCTAGGCAGCAGAGAGCTCCGAGGAGAGACGCTAGGCTTAGAGGTGTTGAGCCTCAAGTTCCTAGGCGTATGCCTCGTAGAGAGCGTGCCCGGTGGGACCCTGCAGTTGTAGGCTATGGACCCCGTGGCGGTGGCTTTGTAGTTGAGCGCTTTCCCCCACCGCGTTTTGAGTATCGCGGTGAGCGCTCCTTCCCCAGTGGACCACGTTCTTCTAAACGTGGTGATCGCTTCCTTCGTAGGTGTGCTAGGAATGGTTTTTTCACTGACCGTTCTTTTGAGCAGCCGGCCCAACACTGGTATTCTTCCTACTTCACTAACCCCAGTGTTGGACCGTATGCTCACCCTATGTCATTTTATTGATGTAGGTAAAACGATTGGAGAACGTTTGGTTGGTGGATTCCGGGTGTTCGAGGCACATGACCGGAAATGCCAAGTGGTTCTCCAGTCTTAGTCCGGTCGCCGGAAAGGAGTATATCACCTTCGGCGACAATAGCAAAGGTAAGGTGTTGTCTCGTGGGTCTGTGCGAGTTAATGAGCACTTTGTGTTGCGCGATGTTGCTCTTGTTTCTAACTTGCATTTTAACCTTCTTTCTGTTTCGCAACTTTTTGATGATGACTATGAGATTCGTTTTAAACCGAATCTCAGTCACATTTTGGATCCTCAAGGCAATCTTGTATGTGTGATTTCGCCCTTTGGAAAAGTCTTTCGTGCAGATTTCTCGGAGTCGTTCGGAATTTCTCGTTGTCTATTGGCTGGACCTTCCTCCTCTGATCTTTGGAAGTGGCATAGGAAACTAGGTCACCTGAGCTTCGACTTGCTTGCAAGACTTAGTTCACTTGGCTTAATCCGAGGATTGCCTAAGTTATCCATGGAGAAGGATCTTGTTTGCCATTCTTGTAGACATGGGAAGATGGTAGCCGCTCCCCACCATCCAGTGACTCAGGTCATGACTAAGCGCCCTGGAGAGCTTTTACACATGGACCTTGTTGGTCCGGCTCGGGTGAGCTCGGTTGGGGGGAAGTGGTACGTGCTTGTTGTTGTCGACGATTTTTCGAGATATTCGTGGGTTTTCTTTTTAGCCGAGAAAACCGAGACTTTCTCCTTTGCTCGCAATCTGATTTTGCGTCTTCAGAATGAGTTCCCTTTGAACTCTATGCGAGCAATTCGGAGTGATAATGGTTCCGAATTCAAGAATTCGGATTTTGAGAAGTTTTGTGACTCTTTTGGGTTAGAGCATCAGTTTTCTTCCCCCTACACACCGCCTCAGAATGGTGTTGTAGAGAGGAAGAATCGGACCCTTGTAGAGATGGCCAGGACGATGCTCGATGAGCATAGGACTCCTAGGCAATATTGGGCCGAAGCTATGAACACTGCATGCTATATTTCCAATCGCATTTTTCTTCGAGCTTTCTTGAAAAAGACCTCTTATGAGTTGCGTTTTGGAAAACTGCCCAAGGTGAGTTATTTTTGAGTTTTTGGTTGCCATTGTTTTATACTCAAAAGGGCAATTTGGACAAGTTTGAGTCTCGTTCTTCTGACGGTGTGTTTTTGGGTTATGGCACTCACACTCGTGCTTATCGTGTACTTAACCTTGACACTAACCGACTCATGGAGACATCCGATGTCACCTTCGACGAGACCATGGTTTGTCCTTCTTCTCGTTTTGAGCGTGCAGGTGATCATGAGGTTGGCGAACCTCTTTTCGATGATGAAGAAGAAGGTGCTGAAGGGATAGATGACCCAGCACCTCCTCCACCTGCTGTGCCGCAAAGAGCGGCCTCTACGACAACTCACGGCCCCGACACCTCTTTCTTCCTGGGAGCCGTGGGATCCGCCACCCCGAGCGGTACCCTTTGTACCCGGGGAGGCACCAGCTGCTGTTGAGGGGGAGGCCACTTCGGCAAGGGAGGCGCCACGACACATTCAGCGCCAGCACCCACCTCAGCAGATGATCGGCAGCATTGACGAACGCGTCACCCGGTCAAGGCAAATCTCTCACTTTGCTCATTCTGCATTTGTTGCTGTTTCGAACCTCGGGATGTTGGACACGCTTTGACGGATCCTGATTGGGTCAATGTCATGCATGAGGAGTTAGAAAACTTTGAGAGAAATCGGGTTTGGGTTCTAGTGTCTCCACCTTCTGAGTGTCATCCAATTGGGACAAAATGGGTTTTCAAAAACAAACAGGGAGAAGATGGCCATGTTGTGAGAAACAAGGCCAGACTCGTAGCCTAGGGATATAGTCAGAAGGAGGAGATAGACTATGAGGAGACATTTGCTCCTGTAGCAGTTTGGAGGCTATTAGGATTCTCTTGGCTTTTGTTGCATCCAAAGGTTTCAAACTTTTCAAATGGATGTCAAGAGTGCCTTCTTAAACGGCTACATAGAAGAGGAGGTGTATGTTAGACAACCCCCCGGTTTCGAAAATCTCAAGTTTCCAAACCATGTTTTTAAACTTCACAAAGCTTTGTATGGTTTGAAACAAGCCCCTAGAGCCTGGTATGATAGGTTGAAAACCTTTTTGCTTGCTAAGGGTTTTAAAATGGGATGTGTAGATAAAACGCTCTTTCTCCTCAAGCAAGGCACTCATACTCTCTTGGTCCAAATTTACGTGGATGATATCATTTTCGGTGGTTCTTCTCACGCTTTGGTTGCCAAATTTGCAGACATTATGAGCAGGGAGTTCGAGATGAGCATGATGGGCGAGTTGACATTTTTCCTCGGGTTGCAAATCAAGCAAACCCGGGAAGGAACGTTTGTGCACCAGGGCAAATACACCAGAGATATCCTGAAAAAGTTCGACATGGGTGAGGCCAAACCTCTTCCAACACCCATGGCGACCACGACGGCCCTGGATGCGGACAAGGAGGGAGAAGCAGTGGACCAAAAGGAGTACCGCAGTATGATCGGGTCGCTGCTGTACCTGACGGTGACACGCCCGGACATCCAGTTCGCGGTGTGCCTCTGCGCACGCTTTCAGGCGTCGCCGCGCACCTCTCACCGTCAGGCGGTCAAGCGCATTATGAGGTACTTATCCTTCTCTCCAGAATTTGGGATTTGGTATTCTGCTTCCTCCACCCTTTCCCTTTGCGGTTATTCCGATGCCGATTTTGCTGGTTGCCGTATTGATCGCAAGTCCACTTCTGGGACTTGCCAGTTTATTGGTTCTTCTCTTGTTTCGTGGTCCTCTCGCAAGCAGTCTAGCGTCGCCCAGTCTACCACAGAGGCTGAGTATGTTGCTGTGGCTAGTTGCTGTTCCCAGTTACTCTGGATGATGGCCACTTTGCGTGATTTTGGTCTGAGCTTTTCTCGTGTTCCATTGCTCTGTGATAGCACGAGTGCGATTAGCGTTGCTAAGAACCCCGTGCTTCACTCGAAGACCAAACACATTGATGTGCGCTTTCATTTTCTGCGAGACCACTATGAGAAGGGTGATATCGACCTTCGCCATGTCGATACTCATCATCAGCTTGCTGATATTTTTACCAAGCCTTTGGACCAATCAACCTTTAATCGGTTGAGAGGTGAGCTTGGTGTGTGTTTCCCCTTTTAGATGGGGGAAACACTTTGGATTTTGTATGATACACTGACTTTTTTGTTTTCAGTTGTTTTTGCTTCTTTTTTATTTCTTCGTGCATCCTTTGCATTTTAGCATACGCTTTTACATTCTGAGCTTCATATATATAATCTGAAGAATGTAACTTTGCTCTGTGTAGTTTTTGCTCCGATGCTTTATGTAGATGCTGTAGCTTATGCTCTTTCTGATCACTAGTACATACTATGAGCTGAGCTATTTTTTGAATGGTGAATTTGATAATAAACTCAAAACTTGAAAATGTTCACCATTGAGATATGCAACTAGCATGTGTAGGATGTGTTGAGGTCATTCCTGCTTTTCATATATGCTAGGTTGCTATGTCTCTAGTGTTGAGTCATTCACTTGCTTGGTATGCCATTTTCTGTTTAAAATCTGAACCAAGTTAAGTGAATTGGAAAGATCGAGATGGGTTTGCTTGTTAACACCTCACAGTTTCGAGACTGTTTCTCATTGCACTTTTGGGTTAAACTTGAGCTGTGTAGTGTATGACTGAAACTGTTGCGTTAAGCTTCTGATTGCTTATGCATAGGCTTCGCATAGTTGGAAAGTTAGGCAATAACAAGCATTCAACCTCTCGCAGTCACATGTTGTTTTCTGAACTTGTGTAATTTCACCGCTGCAACTCCGATTAAAATTTGAAATCACAAGTAAAAGCCTAAATTGGTATCAGCATGATGATTGAACTGTGCTAGGGGTAGTTCACTTGGTATACATGCTTAGCACATTTGACTTCCTGTCCATACATGTCTTGTGCTATTTTGATGGTGAATACCTTTTTCGGCTTAAAACTGCTCACATGTTCATATTTCATTCTTAGTGATCAGCTTGAGCCTTTGCTAGCATTCTGTGCATTTTTCTGAGTCATCGGATTTGAACTCTATAGAGCATCCTTGCACTCTCTTGACTATACTCCTGAAGCTCCTAACTTGCATTTTGCCTCACTTGCATTTTTGAAAGGGGAGAAATCTGCGTGTTGGCACTTTTTGTTGGTGCATTTTCTGAGGGGGAGCCTTATTTCTTGATAAGTGCATTTTCAACTAAGGGGGAGAGATTGCAAATCATTACCCTCCGTTTCAGCTAAGGGGGAGGCTTCCTGGTTGTTTGCACTTTTCGAGGGGGAGTTTGTTTCCGGTTGAGTCTTTGACATTTTCAATTGGTTTGGAGCGGTTTGCTAGTTGTGTTGAGCCTTAGCCTCTTTCTTGAGGGACTAGCATTTGCTCTTCAGATTTTCAATTGGTGTCGAACTCCTTTTGGTAACAGTCGGTATCGAGCTTTTTTTGCTAGTTGTGTTGAGCCTCTATGCCTCTATCTTGAGGGACTAGCATTTTGCTTCGATATTTTTGATTGGTTTTTGCTAGCGGTGTTGAGCCTGTTCTACCTCTTCTTGAGGGCTAGCTTTGCTTTGCTTGGTTGCGTCGAGCCGTTGCCCATGTCTTTGGGGACCAAGTTCTTTCGCTCTTTCCACTTGACCTTCTTCGGCTTTGCTATGCTTTTGGATCGTTTGGTCGAGTTTTTCCTTCTCCTTTTTCCTTCTTCTCTTTCTATTATGATTTGTGTTGGTAGTTGACAATGCACTCATCAAGGGGGAGATTGCGGATACATGGGTGTATGCCGGGTCTCTGAGTGATGAGTGATTGTCAACTGGGATGATGCGCATGTTCTTTGGCTTGTGTTGTGCAGGTGTCGAGCACGGATGCCGTGATCGAAGGCGAGGTGAAGGTCAAGTAGAGACGTGTCGTGCCGATAGACCGGGAGTGGCGAAGGGCGGACGTGAGGCTTGGACTGAGGGACCAGAGGCCCGAGGATCAGCTGTGGTGGCTGGCAGCCTGTGACGACAACAAGTGAAGAAGTGCGGTCATGTGTTGCCTGAATCGTGGACTTGGGGACACGTGTCGGTGGACGGGGTGCACGGGAGGTGCATCCCATCTACGACGTCGGTTTGGTGGTAGAGCCAGGGAAAAACCATTGGATGGACGGTTTCCAGGTTTGGGCCTCAAAACCTGGGTGTGGATGGTTTCTGAGTTTGGCCAAAAAACTCGGGCTGAGGACGGTTTCCAGGTTTGGGCCTCAAAACCTGGGCGCTGAGGGTTTGTTGAGTTTGTCCTCAAAACTCAGAAGCTGGTGGGCTGGTTTCCCGGTTTGGGCCTCAAAACCGGGGGTTGGCTGGAAAAGGCTGGTTTCCCGGTTTGGGCCACAAAACCGGGGGTGCAGAGCGGTGGCGGCACGTGGCGGCAATCGGGAGGTTGCGTCGAGGCAATGTTACGAGTTGTGCGGGCGTGGCCGTCGGATACACCTACCACCGAGTTGGTCCAGAATAACCCTAAGGTTTAGCTGGTTCGCTCTATATGTAGTTAGGGGTAGAGTGGGAATTAGGAATAGGTTAGAGTTAGGATAAATAGGGGGAGACACCCACCTCCCCATTTATCTCAGTTAGTCATTCTGTCATTTGCTCTTTGCTTCTAGGGTTTCCTGCTCTCCCAATCCCCTGCTGTAGCTAGCTGAGATCCACAGAGAACCATACCTCTGTGTACTGGAGATTTTGAGGAAGTGAGGTCGTAACCTCACTGTTGTAGCGTGTGGTAGCCACACGGTTGCAGATCGATGTGTTGATTCGCGTTTTGATTCGTGTTCTTCACGTTCTTCGTTTCTCCGTGATTTTCCCGTCACTCGATCTCTCTCCCTACTGCGTCTTTGCGAAATCCGTTTGAATCAACTTGTTCCTATTTGAAAGGAGATCATTTCCACCGAAGGAATTTATCTATCTCCCTACGTGCAAGTAGATCGGGTTGATTTCGTTTTCGTGGCGCTTTTTGGTTCATCCTTCTCCCCTTTCGATTTCCCGGTGTGTGAATCGATTTGAGCGGATGATTTCTTGGGGATAGTCTCCTAACTACCCCGTGATTATCTTCTCCAAGTTTGGGAACTTGGGATTTTGAGTTGGATCGAATTTGAAGAGATTTGGGGAGGAGGCGATCAAAATCGCCCTCCCTGCAAGGTCGCGGACAGTCCGCGCCTGTGTGACGGAACGACCCTAATCCCATGGCCCACGTGTCCCTGTCAACCTCTGACAGCCGAACCCATGTTCCATGTGATTAAGACCTGTTCGCCACCGGGCTACATCAGTGCCCAATGTCCGCAGGATCATCTCACAATTCGGTTACAGCATTTCATACTTTTATAAATAACATCGGAATAAAGAGCGGAAGACTTAAATAACATTAGTTTTACAAACCGAGGTTTCAAATGAGGTAAGGAGTACGATTATTACAAACCATTGTTCGGGAATTTCAAAGTAGACAACGTAGCGGGAACATTAACATAAAGATACATGTAACACCCAGCCCGAGGGTGCACATTTACTCATCGGCCTCATCGGCCTCTTCCTGGACGAAGGTCACGCAACAGGGTGCGAGACACATTGGGGTCTCAGGCATACCTGCAACATGGGTAACAAACCCTGAGTACTGGGGTACTCAACAAGACTTACCCGACTAAAGAAAAAGGGAGAAGACTCAGGAATGAGAGGCTTAGGGTAGTCAAGGTAAGGCTTAAGCAAGATCAAGTATTTTGCAGAAAAGCATTTTTGTAAACCTTATTTTATTTTTGAAAGATTCAGTATTTCTCAATTCTTCATCATTCATGATTCATTTTACATTTCAAAACATTCCTAGTTGAGAACCACTCTCCGTTGACAGTCAGTGGACCAAGTCTCCATAACCGAGGAGCAACGTTAATCCGGATAAATAATACTCAGCTGAGGATCCCTATCCACACTGCATATGTAGCACCCAAGCTTGCATATGCCAACTCGTCTACCACGATTCCTCCAAGATTGGGCCCGGTCCTACGCCACCCGGAAGTACAGTACACCACTCCAATTTTCCGCCAGCGACAAGTACCTCGGGACTCTAACCCAAGAGTACAGGTCCTGACACTTGGGTACATGCTACTTCCGCCATCTCTCCACTCCCAGTGCGCGGTTGTCGGTCCAATAAAGGATTCCTCGGAGCCAGAGCTTCCCGTAGTATGTGAATAGTTACAAGTCTTGACCAGCAGGCCCCCATACGGATGGTCCCTAATTTTCCAGCCAGAACTACACCTTGGTTATATCTCACCCAAGCATAATAGTCCTGTCAGTTTTTCAACCCTGTCCCGGTCGGTGTCAACTGTTGAGTCCCGGACTACAACATGACGGCACCGTACGCGCGGACAACCTCTTCTCGACAATGACCACATGCTAGCTAGGCAAGCAGTCATCGAACGGGAAGTAAAGCCAAATTCCCATAAAGATTCTTAAGTGATCACACTTTTGAAAATGACATTTTATTGCAAGTCTAATTCAATAAGCATTGCTAAGCATTTTTCAAATACTTTTGAAAAGCAGGTATCAGGTGTATCAGTGGTCAAGGTGGATAGTGCATCAATTAGGATAGCACACAACTCCTATAAACCTAATGCAATAATTTAACTCAAAAACATTTAAGGAAATCATTTTATAAATTCAAGGAAAGGGTTAAATGCACCGGGGCTTGCCTTGGATGGCAAAGAGAGCAGACTCGAGGTAGGTATAGGTGTTGGAGCTCGGGGTCGCCTCGGGAGTTGGTTCGTCAACAGCGGCCTCGACTCTGGTACCTTCTTCGTCAACTATACGGATGCAATGATGAATGCTCATGAGAATGATGATATGGACTTATGGTGCAAGACAATTCCACTGAATCTAGATTACTCTTAGGCAAGACATAATCGAAACCTAGGTTGAGCATAAAAGGTAACCATTTCTTTCTTAAGCATTATTGATGTTAGGCCTTATTATAATTATCCTAAGTATTAACCAAACATATCATCACAAACATCATAGACCAAAGGGTAGGGGTCTATGAACATCAATCAATCCAAAGATCACATCATTAAACACTTATTACCAACCCTAATCCATCTTTTCTATTTTCTTAATTTATTTAAAAGGTCATTTTATGAAGTTGCTCCAAAAATTACCAAATTAATTCCATAAGTTCATTATGGCATAAACAGATGGCAAAACAAATTTCATAATTTTTGGAGGTCATTAAGGTGCTTAATTAAATCTAGACATTTAATTAACAAAAGGCACTATTCAACTATTTAAATAAAAGCTCAAAAATCAACTTGTTCCAAAAGACTTCAAAATTTTACCAGAGACTCAGAAAGGCATAACTAGCACATAAAAATTTATCTCCAGATTTTTGGAGTTATAGATCACTCCCCAAAAATACCAAAACCTCCATTTTTCAATTAAAAGGGGAATTTTACATTTTTAAATCTTTGCACAAAACTCAAGTTTCATATTTTTATAAAATACTCCAGAGCATAAAGAGTCTACCACAAAAATTTCAGAATTTTTGGATGCACACAGAAAATCATACAAAAAAAACAGAACACTATTCACATCTCTCAGAAAAAGAGAAGAGCACTGTGCTCCTTCTAGGCTGGGCTCGGCGAATCGCGGGGCTCGGGCGAATCGCGCGGGGCTTGGTCGAGACGGGCTCGGTTGAGACGGAAGCGACAGCTTCGTCCGAGGCCTGGCCCGGAGGCTCGGGCGAGACGGAGAAGTAAGCCTCCGTCCGAGGCCTGACTCGGGCGAAGCGGAGAGCATGCGCTCGCCGAGGCTTGGGCTCGGGCGAGACGGAAAAACAAGCCTCCGTCCGAGGCGTGACTTGGAGGCTCGGGCGAAACGGAGTGGAAGCAGAGGCCGGAGGCTTCGGATGCTTACCACGGGTCGGAGGCAGGGCTCGAGGGTGAGGCTCGACACGCGCTCGAGGGTGAGGCTCGACACGCGCTCGAGGGTGAGGCTCGAGGAAGGAGGCTCGACACGTGCTCGAGGGGCGGTGGTTCGGTGGAGCTCTTTCGGCGGCGAGCGGCGAGCGGCGCTCCAACGACCCTGCGCAACACACGAGACCGCAAGGGCCTGGTCAGAGTCGCACGGAACCAAGGAACACGACACGGGGGGTCGGTGAGGGATGATCATGGCCGGAGACGGCGAATTTCACGAACCCGAGCTCGCCGGGTTTCTGCCGGAGATGGGAACGATGGGGTTACGCCGGGCGATTGGAGGCGGGGGAGGTGAAATTGAAGGGTGGGAAAGCTTCACGAGCTCAAGGCGGAGCTTCTGAGCTAGGTGGTGGAGCGGCGGAGGCACTGGACTGGCCTGGCCACGGTGGCGGAGAGGATGAGAAGCTCGGGGCTCCGGCGGGCTTATATAGCCGCGGCCAGAGGCCGGTAGAGAGCACGGGGTGGGGTGGATAAGCTCGGCGGGAGCGTGCGCTCTCGATTGCACGCAGGCGGAGGACGGGCGTGCAGCCGGGGCTCGGGCGCAGACAGCGCCGGCGATGGCCACGCGGCGGCGACGCGCTGGAGCAGTAGGGGACGGGGCGGAAGTCAGCGCTTCGCGCGTGCGGGTGCGGAAAGATGTCGCGGGCGCGGGTGACAAGTCGGGGGCAGACGAGCGGCTGCCAAACGCGTGGCGCGCGCAACGCCGGAGGCTCGGCCACGGCCGGGGCCCCCTAGCTGTAGGTGGAAGATGAACAGGGCTAGGTCTTAGGGTTTGACTTTTGGCTGATCTCTGTATTTTGCAAATTACTTCCAAAACTTGAACTGGGCAACAAAAACTCAAAACACCAAAGTTGTTCAGAAAAATGAGATCTACAACTTTGTCAAAATGAACATTTTCAAATTCCAAATAGTTTCTGAACCATATACAAAAGCAGAAAAGGGGACACTTTTCAAATTTGATTCAAATCAAAAATTACTTTGGATTTCAAACTGAAACTTGAAAATCCTTATATATGAAAGTTGTTCCATTTGTCAAAACCTACAACTTTGCTAATATACACTTTTTCTGAAACTCAATAGTTTTTGAATAAATTTTGAAAACTGAAAAGGGAACAAAAGTTGGGGTTTGAATGAATTTGAAATAACTCAAAATTTTATACTGCAACTTGAAAGGTTGTAAATACCAAAGTTGTTTCTCTTCGACAGATCTACAACTTTGCTTTTTGGACCAACCTCAAATTCCGAATAATTTATGAATTACAAAAAGAGGGATAAAAATCCAGGGTTTGGAAATCAGGGTTTTGCAAAAGGGAAAATCAAATCAAAACTGATTTTTGAACTTTGATCAATGCAGCAAACATCAGGGCACTAAATTTGAACAAGAATTAAATAGAACTAGGCACAGAGGTGAAATTACCATTTTGCCCTTATAGAGAGAATTGGGATTTTAGGGTTTTTGGAAAGGGAATCAAAGCATAGTAATTAGGCAAATCAAATGCATCACAGGAAAAGATTAATGCTTAAGATGTTGACATGTCAAGTTAATTACATGCTAAACACCAGAGGTGTTACAGCCTTCCCCCCTAAAAGAAATCTCGCCCCGAGATTCTGCGTCTAAAGAAAGGACAAAAAAGGGATAAAGGCAAAACTTTACATTGACAGGGATTCGAGAAAGTCGGGGTAGTTTTTTGCTAAGAAGTCTTCAGATTCCCAAGTGGCTTCTTCTTCAGAGTGCTGGTTCCACTGGATTTTGTACCATCTCGTGGTAGTTCTTCGAGTAACGCGATCCTTGTGGTCCAACACGCGAACTGGATATTCTGAGTAGGATAGATCAGGCTCTAGCTCGACACCTTCAACTTCCACGACATGTTCTGGTACTCGGAGACACTTCTTGAGTTGGGAGACATGGAAAACATTGTGGACAGCGGAGAGATGATCGGGCAACTTCAGCTTGTAAGCTACCTTGCCACAACATTCCAAAATCTCAAACGGACCAATGTAGCGGGGTGCTAACTTTCCCTTGACTCCAAAACGAGTGACTCCTTTGGTTGGTGAGACCTTGAGATATACATAATCTCCAACTTGAAACTTCAGAGGTCGACGTCTCTTGTCAGCGTAGCTTTTCTGTCGAGATTGGGCAATCTTCATATTCTCTTGTATCTGCTTGACTTTCTCTTCCATATCTTTGACCAGGTCAACTCCAAAGAATTCTCTTTCTCCGGGCTCAGACCAACTGAGGGGTGTACGACAACGACGGCCGTACAGTGCTTCAAAGGGTGCCATTTTGATGCTCTCTTGGTAACTGTTATTATAAGAGAACTCTGCCAAAGGCAAACAGTCATCCCAAGTATCTGCGAAGGTGAGCACACATGCTCTCAACATATCCTCTAACACTTGGTTGACTCGCTCAGTTTGTCCATCTGTTTGCGGATGATATGCCGTACTATGCAAGAGCTTGGTTCCAAGTGAGGTATGGAACGCTTTCCAAAACTTAGCGACAAACTGGGTACCACGGTCAGAGACAATGGTCTTGGGTATGCCATGAAGCTTTACTATGA
Organism: Coix lacryma-jobi var. lacryma-jobi; assembly: GCA_009763385.1. Classification (NCBI taxonomy): domain Eukaryota; kingdom Viridiplantae; phylum Streptophyta; class Magnoliopsida; order Poales; family Poaceae; genus Coix; species Coix lacryma-jobi. Next base: position 120,232,023 of record CM019826.1, on the reverse strand, counting down.
TGTTTTTGTACAAGGCGGCATACATAGGAACGGTGTAGCTGGTCTTGACTGGCAGAAAGTGAGCTTGTTTGGTGAGTCGGTCCACGATTACCCAAATGGAATCAAAACCTTTCTGGGTCTTGGGTAGTCCATTGACAAAATCCATACTAATGTCGTCCCATTTCCAAGCGGGTACTGACAAAGGTTGCAATTCTCCTCCAGGCTTCATGTGTACTGCCTTGACTCTTTGGCAGGTATCACACTGAGCGACATACCGGGCAATCTCAATCTTCATTTTAGTCCACCAGAATCTCTGCTTTAAGTCTTAGTACACCTTGTTACTGCCGGGGTGAATAGAGAATCTGGTCAAGTGTGCTTCATCAAGGATTAACTGTCTCAATTCAGGCACCTTGGGAACTACTAGACGGTTCTTGAACCATACCACTCCTTCATCATCAATCCTGAAACAGTCGGCTTTTCCAGCTCGAACCTTTTCGCTGATGTGCTTGATTCCGGGGTTATCTTTCTGTGCAGCTATGATATGTTCTCTGATAGAGGTTTCTACTCTGACATTGCCTAGACTTCCTTGTGGAACCATTTCAATACCCAGCTTCTCTAGTTCATAGCATAGAGAAGATTCATAGGATTTCATAACCAGGCAGTTACAGTATGACTTGCGACTGAGTGCATCGGCGACCACATTCGCCTTACCCGGATGGTAATGCACTTCGATATCATAGTCCTTGATTAACTCAAGCCATCTTCGCTGCCTCATGTTCAGCTCTTCTTGGGTGAAGATATACTTCAGGCTCTTGTGATCTGTGTACACATTGCAGGTACTGCCCAACAGATAATGACGCCATATCTTCAAGGCATGAACCACTGCTGCTAACTCAAGATCATGAGTTGGATAATTTTCCTCATGTCGCTTAAGCTGTCGTGAGGCATAAGCGATCACTCGTCCTTCTTGCATCAAAACACAGCCCAAACCAGTACCAGATGCATCACGGTATACATCGAAGGGTTTCTCGATATCTGGTTGAGCTAGGACTGGTGATGTAGTTAGCAGTTTCTTCAGGGCTTGAAAGGCTTGCTCACAGGCTGGTGACCAAACGAAATCCACGGAATTCTTCAACAACTCTATGATAGGCTTGGCGACTCTGGAGAAATCTGGGATGAAACGACGATAGTATCCAGCCATTCCCATGAAGCTGCGGACTTCGCGGACAGTGGTAGGTGGCTTCCAATCCAAGATATCTGCCACTTTTCCAGGGTCAACTGACACACCTTCGGCGGACAGGACATGACCAAGGAATTGAATTCGATCTAGCCAGAATTCACATTTACTGAACTTGGCATACAGCTGGTGATCTCTGAGACGAGAGAGAACGATTCGAAGATGCCTGGCGTGATCTTCAGGAGTTCTTGAATAGACAAGGATGTCGTCAATGAACACGACTACAAATTTATCGAGCTCTGGCATGAACACAGAGTTCATGAGATACATGAAATGAGCGGGGGCATTGGTCAAGCCAAAAGACATGACCAAGTACTCATATAGGCCGTATCTGGTGGTGAAAGTTGTTTTAGGAATGTCTTCTGGACGGATTTTTATTTGGTGATAGCCAGATCTGAGATCAATTTTGGAGAACACTTTGGCTCCAGATAACTGGTCAAAAAGAAGGTCAATGCGAGGCAAGGGATATTTATTCTTGATGGTGACCTCATTGAGCGGGCGATAGTCAACGCACAGACGAAGGCTTTTGTCCTTCTTCTTCACAAAGATAGCAGGACAGCCCCAAGGAGATGAACTTGGGCGAATGAGACCCTTATCCAATAGCTCTTGCAATTGGATCTTCAGCTCTGCCAACTCTCTGGGAGGCATCCGATAAGCTCTACGGGATATAGGAGCAGTCCCGGGCTTTATCTCTATGGCAAACTCAACGTCACGGTCAGGAGGTAGAGCCGGTAAATCCTCAGGAAAAACATCAGGGAATTCACAAACTACAGGGATGTCTCGAATCCCTTGATCATAGGTAGCATTTAGCTGTGTAGTGGCTGGTTTTGAAGGCATAGGAAGTTGGAGAAGGAGTTTCGAGGTACTGTTAGGAACATCCACTCTCACAACTCTACTCAGAATGTCAAGCATGGCCTTATACTGGCACATCCAATTCATGCCTAAAATGACATCTATCTCCTGATCTTTCAACCCTATCATGGTGGTAAGGAACGCATGATTTCCCAACATCACTGGTATACTACGAACCACCTCTTTGGTGTTTATACGCCCTCCAGGCGATAAAATGCAAAAACTTTCTTTCAACTCCTCAATTGATATGTCATGCTTAGAGACGAAGGTACGACTGATGAAAGAATGGGACGCACCAGAATCAAACAACACAACTGATAGCTTCTTCTGATACAAAGGCTGATGACTTGATAAGGTGACTGACAGATGATACAGACCGATAAAGGGAAAAGATGCGAAAAGAAAGATACATGCCAGACTTGGCAACAGACAGACTAACGCCCCCAAACCTAGACTAAGGTTTTAGGTAAGCAGATGGTACAGACACAAGGAGTCTAGTCGTCATCGATGAAGATCAACTTTTCGTCATCATCATCATCCTCGATGATAAGCTCAGGCTCTTCCTCCTCATCTTCATCTTCAACGTGGACATCTTCAGCAGGTTCCACTTCCTCATTCTGATCGGGCTCGTGTTCCACTTCAGGTTCCTCCACGACTCCGTCTTCGGGGTCCTCAACAACTGGTGGAATCACGGGGTGAAGCTGGTTGTGTAGCTGGTGTACTTCCTCATGAAGCATATCATTGAACTGCTCGACCTGGGCGGTGTACTGCTGCAGTCCATGGAGCTGGGCTCTGGTGACATCCTCTCGGATCCATGTTGCATCACGCTGCTGGATAGCGCGAACCACATTCTGGTTAGCTTCCTCAAGAGCGGCTCGTGCCTCGTAGAACTCCAGGCGGGAAAGGTAGAAGTCATGCTCCATGTTCTCTATCTCAGCCTTCAGATTCTTGATTTCCTCCTTCAGGTTCTTGCGGGTGCGGCGGGGAAAACGACGACCATTGGAGGATTCTCCAGTCTCTTCTCCGGTGCGTGGCGCCAGCTGGTGACGCGGCACACCGTTCGGTCCAGTTGACTTGCGGGCGGTCAGCTTGATGCGAGCCATATCTGGACAAGAGGTTATAGATGAGAAAGGCTAGCAAGAAAAGGTATAGGTACACTATCCCAACGAACTCATTTATTTACTTAAGTGAATATGACATGATGCATGAATCGTTCCTACGGAACAAGGCAATGCAATACTTAACATATATATAGGGCTTAAAACATGTTGTTCCACTAGCTAGTGTTGCCATATGAGAGACAAGATGAGAGAAGCAATTTGGACTCAAAATAGTCAAGTTTAAATTTTGTTTGGACTCAAAAGAACTTTTGAAGTTTTCGCAAAAGAAACACTGCAACGTTAAAGTGAGATGCTCCGATACCACTCTGTGACGGAACGACCCTAATCCCATGGCCCACGTGTCCCTGTCAACCTCTGACAGCCGAACCCATGTTCCATGTGATTAAGACCTGTTCGCCACCGGGCTACATCAGTGCCCAATGTCCGCAGGATCATCTCACAATTCAGTTACAGCATTTCATACTTTTATAAATAACATCGGAATAAAGAGCGGAAGACTTAAATAATATTAGTTTTACAAACCGAGGTTTCAAATGAGGTAAGGAGTACGATTATTACAAACCATTGTTCGGGAATTTCAAAGTAGACAACGTAGCGGGAACATTAACATAAAGATACATGTAACACCCAGCCCGAGGGTGCACATTTACTCATCGGCCTCATCGGCCTCTTCCTGGACGAAGGTCACGCAACAGGGTGCGAGACACATTGGGGTCTCAGGCATACCTGCAACATGGGTAACAAACCCTGAGTACTGGGGTACTCAACAAGACTTACCCGACTAAAGAAAAAGGGAGAAGACTCAGGAATGAGAGGCTTAGGGTAGTCAAGGTAAGGCTTAAGCAAGATCAAGTATTTTGCAGAAAAGCATTTTTGTAAACCTTATTTTATTTTTGAAAGATTCAGTATTTCTCAATTCTTCATCATTCATGATTCATTTTACATTTCAAAACATTCCTAGTTGAGAACCACTCTCCGTTGACAGTCAGTGGACCAAGTCTCCATAACCGAGGAGCAACATTAATCCGGATAAATTATACTCAGCTGAGGATCCCTATCCACACTGCATATGTAGCACCCAAGCTTGCATATGCCAACTCGTCTACCACGATTCCTCCAAGATTGGGCCCGGTCCTACGCCACCCGGAAGTACAGTACACCACTCCAATTTTCCGCCAGCGACAAGTACCTCGGGACTCTAACCCAAGAGTACAGGTCCTGACACGTGGGTACATGCTACTTCCGCCATCTCTCCACTCCCAGTGCGCGGTTGTCGGTCCAATAAAGGATTCCTCGGAGCCAGAGCTTCCCGTAGTATGTGAATAGTTACAAGTCTTGACCAGCAGGCCCCCATACGGATGGTCCCTAATTTTCCAGCCAGAACTACACCTTGGTTATATCTCACCCAAGCGTAATAGTCCTGTCAGTTTTTCAACCCTGTCCCGGTCGGTGTCAACTGTTGAGTCCCGGACTACAACATGACGGCACCGTACGCGCGGACAACCTCTTCTCGACAATGACCACATGCTAGCTAGGCAAGCAGTCATCGAACGGGAAGTAAAGCCAAATTCCCATAAAGATTCTTAAGTGATCACACTTTTGAAAATGACATTTTATTGCAAGTCTAATTCAATAAGCATTGCTAAGCATTTTTCAAATACTTTTGAAAAGCAGGTATCAGGTGTATCAGTGGTCAAGGTGGATAGTGCATCAATTAGGATAGCACACAACTCCTATAAACCTAATGCAATAATTTAACTCAAAAACATTTAAGGAAATCATTTTATAAATTCAAGGAAAGGGTTAAATGCACCGGGGCTTGCCTTGGATGGCAAAGAGAGCAGACTCGGGGTAGGTATAGGTGTTGGAGCTCGGGGTCGCCTCGGGAGTTGGTTCGTCAACAGCGGCCTCGACTCTGGTACCTTCTTCGTCAACTATACGGATGCAATGATGAATGCTCATGAGAATGATGATATGGACTTATGGTGCAAGACAATTCCACTGAATCTAGATTACTCTTAGGCAAGGCATAATCGAAACCTAGGTTGAGCATAAAAGGTAACCATTTCTTTCTTAAGCATTATTGATGTTAGGCCTTATTATAATTATCCTAAGTATTAACCAAACATATCATCACAAACATCATAGACCAAAGGGTAGGGGTCTATGAACATCAATCAATCCAAAGATCACATCATTAAACACTTATTACCAACCCTAATCCATCTTTTCTATTTTCTTAATTTATTTAAAAGGTCATTTTATGAAGTTGCTCCAAAAATTACCAAATTAATTCCATAAGTTCATTATGGCATAAACAGATGGCAAAACAAATTTCATAATTTTTGGAGGTCATTAAGGTGCTTAATTAAATCTAGACATTTAATTAACAAAAGGCACTATTCAACTATTTAAATAAAAGCTCAAAAATCAACTTGTTCCAAAAGACTTCAAAATTTTACCAGAGACTCAGAAAGGCATAACTAGCACATAAAAATTTATCTCCAGATTTTTGGAGTTATAGATCACTCCCCAAAAATACCAAAACCTCCATTTTTCAATTAAAAGGGGAATTTTACATTTTTAAATCTTTGCACAAAACTCAAGTTTCATATTTTTATAAAATACTCCAGAGCATAAAGAGTCTACCACAAAAATTTCAGAATTTTTGGATGCACACAGAAAATCATACAAAAAAAAACAGAACACTATTCACATCTCTCAGAAAAAGAGAAGAGCACTGTGCTCCTTCTAGGCCGGGCTCGGCGAATCGCGGGGCTCGGGCGAATCGCGCGGGGCTTGGTCGAGACGGGCTCGGTTGAGACGGAAGCGACAGCTTCGTCCGAGGCCTGGCCCGGAGGCTCGGGCGAGACGGAGAAGTAAGCCTCCGTCCGAGGCCTGACTCGGGCGAAGCGGAGAGCATGCGCTCGCCGAGGCTTGGGCTCGGGCGAGACGGAAAAACAAGCCTCCGTCCGAGGCGTGACTTGGAGGCTCGGGCGAAACGGAGTGGAAGCAGAGGCCGGAGGCTTCGGATGCTTACCACGGGTCGGAGGCAGGGCTCGAGGGTGAGGCTCGACACGCGCTCGAGGGTGAGGCTCGAGGAAGGAGGCTCGACACGTGCTCGAGGGGCGGTGGTTCGGTGGAGCTCTTTCGGCGGCGAGCGGCGAGCGGCGCTCCGACGACCCTGCGCAACACACGAGACCGCAAGGGCCTGGTCAGAGTCGCACGGAACCAAGGAACACGACACGGGGGGTCGGTGAGGGATGATCATGGCCGGAGACGGCGAATTTCACGAACCCGAGCTCGCCGGGTTTCTGCCGGAGATGGGAACGATGGGGTTACGCCGGGCGATTGGAGGCGGGGGAGGTGAAATTGAAGGGTGGGAAAGCTTCACGAGCTCAAGGCGGAGCTTCTGAGCTAGGTGGTGGAGCGGCGGAGGCACTGGACTGGCCTGGCCACGGTGGCGGAGAGGATGAGAAGCTCGGGGCTCCGGCGGGCTTATATAGCCGCGGCCAGAGGCCGGTAGAGAGCACGGGGTGGGGTGGATAAGCTCGGCGGGAGCGTGCGCTCTCGATTGCACGCAGGCGGAGGACGGGCGTGCAGCCGGGGCTCGGGCGCAGACAGCGCCGGCGATGGCCACGCGGCGGCGACGCGCTGGAGCAGTAGGGGACGGGGCGGAAGTCAGCGCTTCGCGCGTGCGGGTGCGGAAAGATGTCGCGGGCGCGGGTGACAAGTCGGGGGCAGACGAGCGGCTGCCAAACGCGTGGCGCGCGCAACGCCGGAGGCTCGGCCACGGCCGGGGCCCCCTAGCTGTAGGTGGAAGATGAACAGGGCTAGGTCTTAGGGTTTGACTTTTGGCTGATCTCTGTATTTTGCAAATTACTTCCAAAACTTGAACTGGGCAACAAAAACTCAAAACACCAAAGTTGTTCAGAAAAATGAGATCTACAACTTTGTCAAAATGAACATTTTCAAATTCCAAATAGTTTCTGAACCATATACAAAAACAGAAAAGGGGACACTTTTCAAATTTGATTCAAATCAAAAATTACTTTGGATTTCAAACTGAAACTTGAAAATCCTTATATATGAAAGTTGTTGCATTTGTCAAAACCTACAACTTTGCTAATATACACTTTTTCTGAAACTCAATAGTTTTTGAATAAATTTTGAAAACTGAAAAGGGAACAAAAGTTGGGGTTTGAATGAATTTGAAATAACTCAAAATTTTATACTGCAACTTGAAAGGTTGTAAATACCAAAGTTGTTTCTCTTCGACAGATCTACAACTTTGCTTTTTGGACCAACCTCAAATTCCGAATAATTTATGAATTACAAAAAGAGGGATAAAAATCCAGGGTTTGGAAATCAGGGTTTTGCAAAAGGGAAAATCAAATCAAAACTGATTTTTGAACTTTGATCAATGCAGCAAACATCAGGACACTAAATTTGAACAAGAATTAAATAGAACTAGGCACAGAGGTGAAATTACCATTTTGCCCTTATAGAGAGAATTGGGCTTTTAGGGTTTTTGGAAAGGGAATCAAAGCATAGTAATTAGGCAAATCAAATGCATCACAGGAAAAGATTAATGCTTAAGATGATGACATGTCAAGTTAATTACATGCTAAACACCAGAGGTGTTACAGCCTGGGACCGCGGACAGTCCGGGCATCGGGGGTGAGCTAGACCAGTGGCTGCTTCCCTCTGCTGCCTTAGCGATTTTTGACCGGCGGACAGTCCGCAGTTGAAATCCGTGGACAGTCCGGGAACGTCCAGGGACTTTGCAGCAACACTGCTGTTTTGGGTTTTCTGCCGGCGGACAGTCCGCCAGTGAACCGCGGACAGTCCGGCGGTACCGCGGACAGTCCGGGACCCCAGGGCCGGACAGTCCGGGAATTGCCTGAAGCTTCAGGCTTGGTGCGTTTGCTCTCCCGGCTTGTTCGCTTGGTTTCCGGACTTCTCGTTTGGCCTTGTAGTTGACCAAGGAACCTCTCTAGGTATCTTTGCTACTTGTTAGCATCGGTATTTGGGGATTTCTCGACGTAGCCGTCTATCTACGTTCGGGACTTGGTTTTTGGGGTTGTGTTCAAGCTGGAGCTTTTGGCATTTGGTTTGCTATGTTCTTGTGGTGCCTCGCTGTGATCCCAGGGATCATCCACCCTCTTCCAAGGGTCGTGGACATCACGGTTTCGGTCGCAGTTTCTCGGGGTTGATTTTGGGACTTTTGGCCAAAGTTTCGAGAGAAATTTTTGAGCTCCCATTCACACCCCCCCTCTGGTCGCCTTGCTAGTGCTTTCTCGCTCCTTCAGTTCCTCCTACCTTCCTTAGATTCCAATCCCTACTACCTTTCCCCCAATTCCCAATTACCATCGTGCTAACAATCTCGCCACTGTGTCCCCAAATCACACCGCCACTGCCTAGTGTGAGGGTGTGCTCGACATGAGAGGACAGAGGAGAAGAGCTGCTGCCACCGCGAGCTCGATGGGGAAGGCAATGCCGTCAATAGCAGAAGCTCGCGCCTGATGACCACACCGTCCCTAGTCACCGCCCCATGACCGACCATCCCTGCCATGGTGTCCCTGGTCGTCGCCGCATCTACAAGTCACTACCGCCCTACGTTGTGCGGTATCCGTATCTGATACGTATCAGATACTTGTACTCCTTGGATACACGTTGGATACGTATCCTAACCGTACTGATAAAACTGGATACTTTATAGTTACGATACTCGTATCCGATACGGTTGGATCAACTCAGATACTACCCAAAACTAGAAAACAACCTACACAGACCCAATTATCGTAGAAAGTAATTAGCTTTTCTATACTCATATCATTACCTAGCTACCTATACGATTCCTTCTGTTGTCACTCTTTTTCGTCACTTGTTTCTCAAGATTTTCTTAATAAGAATTGGTAAAACTAGCTAAAAAAGGTCATTGAGGCTTGAAGGAAAGATTAGGCATCTAAATAACTTCTTTTTTGCAAGTATTCTTAGTTTTCATTTTATACTTTATGAATCAAATAATATGTTACATAAATTGCTTTGAAACTGCTAAGTTTTAACATTAAACTTTCTAGATAACTACTTTTAGCTTGTAATTTATTATATCAAATTATATTAGACGTATTTCCGTGTCAGTGTTTTTTTAGAATGACGTATATGTGTATCTGATACGTATTGTATCCGATACTCGTATCTGTATCAAGACAACGTAGCTGCCGCCTTCGCTCGGAGGATCTATGTGTCAGGTTCGTATGGGTATTGCAGAGGACACACAGGAGCTCTCATCGGATCTGCACGCAGTCTCTGACCGCTGCCCATGCATTGTCAAAGTGCCAGAGCTCCATGGAGAAGACGTGCGCGAATGGAGAATAACGTCGTCGAAGTGGCATGACTCTGGCCCTTCGATTTCTAAGGACAGAGTTGCTCCGAATCTAGAGGGAATATGCCCATCTCAGGATGACTCTGTCCCCCATGCCGCAGAACCAAACATTGTTGGTCCTAGGATTGACCCAACCCAACCCACCTTATCCCTTCAATGAAACACTATATAGATCTTTGTGATATCAACCCTATTTCAAGATCAAATTTTTGACAGATTTGGTATGGATGCCGGCAACAGAATTTAGACATAATGTATGCATTTATTATGATAAATATGCATAAAATTCGATAAATTTTGCAAAAAAAAATTAATAGCATTTATGCTAAAACTTATACAAATCGATAAAATCTTGAACGAATCTTGAAGTTGGCTTAGCCGACTAATCTTGAACGTGTTTTGATGTGATTTGGAAATGGTTTCAACTCCTTTGTGGATAAGGCCACCCCACCTTTATTTAAATCTAAGGACCAGGACCAATTGACATGCCTAACACACACAATCGTTCAAAAACCAATCTACTCTCTTTTTTGTCCTAAACTCTCTTTAAACCCTGACGACGTTCTTGCCTGAAGGTCTCTCTCTCGAGCTTCGATGATTTTTTTTTCACTAGTTTGTCCAAAAACTACCGTTCTTCATCACTCAAGCGTTTGGTAGTTCTAGTTTGTCTAAAAACTAGTTGTTCTTCATCACTCAAGCACAGTTGGTTACCCCTTGGTAGTTAACTTGTAAACATGTCTACTCTTCACCATGTAAGTGTGATCCTTGCCTTGTTCTTCGGTAAAGATGACAATTTCTATCCAAAACCTGAAATCTGATGGGTAAAAACCTTATTAGGACAAGGATATGGCTAATTTTTTACCCATGGGTAAGTTAATAGAAAAAAGTCTTACCCAGTGGGTAATGCGAGTAAGGATATGGAACTGTATTGCTCGTACCCGTTAACCCATGGGTAAATTGGACCCAACTCAATATGTAGAAATCATGGGTCAAAAGTTACCACCCCACAACCCAAGCTTAATAATGCTCAAATTGTGTATGAACTTTGTTCATGTAGCTTCCTTGTTAGATGAATTTACTATTGATTTTATAAATTGTGATGCTTTGGATGGAATTGGAAGCCTGATATATTGATATATGTAATTTTGAATTGTGAATATTCTTGCTCATGTGTAACCCACGGGTACCTGTTACCTGCATAGGCAAGGGTATGAGAAAGAAACCTTACATGAGCATGGGTATGGGTAAATTAGCGGGTAAAATATTTTTTTCATGGATAAGGATATGAGTCGCACATACCCAACGAGTAAGTACCTATTGCCATCTTTATTCTTCGGTTAGTGGCAACCTGGGCGATCTAGCCCTAGCTAGTGTGTGATGAATCTTTGTGTGAACACACGTTTTGGCGTCTCCACTGAAAAATGATTGCTTCGACTCTACTTTATAGCCGAATATTTCTGCCCTAGCTATATCCTTATTTGATCTATCTTAATTACATGTGATCGCCATTGCTGTTGCATCTAGCCCAAAAGGGTGATCACATCTAGTTTTGACCCCTTGGGATCTTGCTTGCTTAGCGCACAACTGTTAAAGTTAGCAAGGTGGTCAACAAATCGACAAATATAGAAAGCATTGTTTGTGGAGAGGTTCTGACATCAACAATAGGAAACCTTCAAAGGCAACCTGGACAATGGTTTGTGTTCCTAAATCTGAAGGGGGACTTGGAGTTCTTAATGTATCCGAAAGTTTGCTCACCAAGCATTTGTACAAGTTCTTTAATAAGCTGGATATGCCATGAGTGCAATTGGTTTGAGATCACTACTACTCAAGGAACAAGCTACCCTCCGATAGCATAAATTTTAGAGGCTCCTTTTGGTGGAGGGATATCCTAAAATTTCTTGGTTCTTTCAAAACAATGGCACAAATTGATTTGTACAATGGCTCTACCTGTTTCTTGTGGTTGGACAGTTGGGATTCTATACCATATAGCCAGAGATACTCAAGTCTTTTTTTCTATGCTAGTGTCCAAAATATTTCAGTGAAAAAAGCAGCATCAACTATACCTCTTTAGAATCTCTTTAACTTGCCTTTGTCCAATGAGGCATATGAACAGTTTCAGAATTTCGCAGTCATATAAGCATGATCCTGATAATGATGTGTGGACTTATACTTGGGGATCTTCCCTCTTCTCTTCCAAACAGGCATATAAGCATATGATTGGTCATGATCAGATCCACATGGCCTATAAGATTTGCGGATACATGGGTGTATGCCGAGTCTCTGAGTGATGAGTGATTGTCAACTAGGATAATGCGCATGTTCTTTGGCTTGTGTTGTGCAGGTGTCGAGCACGGATATAGTGATCAGAGGCAAGGTGAAGGTCAAGTAGAGACGTGCCGTGCCGATGGACCGAGAGTGGCGAAGGGCGGACGTGAGGCTTGGACTGAGGGACCGGTGTCCCGAGGATCTGCTGTGGTAGCTGGCAGTCTGGGATAGCGACAAGCGAAGACTTGCAGGCACGGTGTTGCTTGGGTCGAGGACCTGAGGACACGTGTCGGTGGACGGGGTGCACGGGCGGTGCATCCCCTCTACAGCTCGGTTTGGTGGTTGAGCCACAGAAAAACCACCGAGTGGACGATTTCCAGGTTTGGGCCTCAAAACCTGGGCGCTCATGGTTTCCGAGTTTGGGCCACAAAACTCGGGCTGAGGACGGTTTCCAGGTTTGAGCCTCAAAACCTGGGTGCTGCGGGTTTTTGAGTTTGGGCCACAAAACTCAGGCTACGGTCGGTTGGTTTCCCGGTTTGGGCCTCAAAACCGGGGGCTGGTCGTGAAGGTTGGTTTCCCGGTTTGGGCCTCAAAACCGGGGGCGAAGTCCGGGAAAAGGACAAGTGGAGCGGTGGCGGCACGTGGCGGCAATCGGTGAGGTTGCGTCGAGGCAACGCTACCAGTTGTGCGGGTGTGGCCGTCGGATCACCAGCATCTTCGAGTTGGTCCAGAATAACCCTAGGGTTTAGCTGGTTCGCTCTTTAATTAGAGAGGGGTAGAGTAGGAATTAGAATTAGGATAAGTAGAGGGAGACACCCTCCTCCCATTCTATCTCAGCCATTTGCTCTTTACCTTCTAGGTTTTCCTGCTCTCCCAATCCCCTACTGTAGCAACTGAGATCCGCAGAGAACCATACCTCTGTGTACTGGAGATTTTGAGGAAGTAAGACCGTAATCTCACTGTTGTAGCGTGTGGTAGCCACACGGTTGCAGATCGATGTGCTGATTCGCGTTTTGGGTCGTGTTCTTCGCGTTCTTCATTTCTCCGCGTTTTTCCCGCCACTCGATCTCCCTCCCTACTGCATCTTTTCGAAATCCACTTGAATCAACTTGTTCTTTATAGTGAGGAGATCATTTCCACCGAAGGAATTCATCTAACTCCTCACAAACAAGTAGATCGAGTCGATTTCGTTTTCGTGGTGCTTTTTCGTTCATACTCCTCCTCTTTCGATTTCCCGGTGATTGGATCGATTTGAGCGGATGATTTCTTGGGGATAGTCTCCTAACTACCTCGTGATCATTCTCTCCAAGTTTGGAAACACGGGATTGTGATTTGATTTGGATTTGGGAAGAGTTGTGTGAGGGGCGACCAAAATCGCCCTCACTGGGAGGTCGCGGACAGTCCGTCGTTTCTCCCGCGGACAGTCCGCGCGTCGGGGACTTGGCCAGATCAGTGGCTACGGGTTCCTACTGTTGGTGTCCAGGTTGACCGGCGGACAGTCCGCCGTTGCAACCCGCGGACAGTCCGGGACTGTCCAGAGGTGTTTCATCAACACGGTTGGTTTGCTCTTTTGGCCGGCGGACAGTCCGTCACCTGATCCCGGACAGTCCGCCGTTGGGCAGATAGTCCGCGGTCTGTAGCCCGGACAGTCCGCGAGTTGGCTGCTTGTTGCAGTTTAGTGCGTTGGCTCTTCCGGCTTCTTCGCTTGGTTTCAGGACTTCTCGTTTGGCCCTAGAGTTGATCAAGGAACCTCTCTAGGTATCTTTGCTACTTGTTAGCATAGGTATTTTGGGATATCTCGACGTAGCCGTCCATCTACGTTCGAGACTTGGTTTTTGGGGGTTGAACTTGTGCCGGTGTTTTTTGGTTCTTAGTTTGCTATCGCTTTGTGGTGCCTCGCTGTGATCCTAGGGATCATCCACCCTCTTTCAAGGGTCGTGGGCATCACGGTTTCGATCGAAGCTTTTGGGGTTGATTTGTGAGACAAAGGCCAAAGTTTCGAGAGAAATTTTTGAGCTCTCATTCACCCCCCCCCCCCCCCCCCCTGGTCGTCTTGCTATTGCATTCTCGGTCCTTCAAGATTGCACCATGCATATAATTGTACAAGTTCTATAACCATAGTATAGACTAAATCACAACAACTCATGCTTTGTATAAACTATGATTTTGTGAAGGTTCTACAGAAACTATGAACATGGCCACTCACTGTCAATAATGCTATGGTGCGCCAGACTATGTACATGGCTCTTCAGCCAAACGTGAATGTGACTATGTGAGCCAGCTTGTTTTTTACCAGTATTCTTTGCAGGAGCATTCCCCATCCTTCATCCTGTGGAATCTGTTGCTATCTCTCAATATTATCTCCCTACCAGTGGCCTTAGATACATACTTCAATGCTGAATGACAATCAGCGCATACACGGAGGTTCTTAAATATCCTTATTGTCTTTGTTGCTGATGTAGAACTGATCAAACCGAATGCAACAGCAATCTTCTCACTGTGCTGAAGCAGACACAGCTCCTTAAGCTCATCCGACATGTCATGGAGCACTATGCTGGTGTCTGGTACATAGCCCATGACTTTGATTTCTGCTATCAGTGTCTCCAACTTCGTATAGATCTCCTCTGCTTGTGGATGGCTGGTATCACCAGCTCGAAACTCGTGAATGGTGTTCTCAACATGCATCCAGCTCAACCCTTTTTCTTTCATCAAGTTTTTATCCCTCATTAGACTCCTTATCCTAGCTACTTGATCCCACAAACCAGCATCTGCATACAAGTTGGAGAGCAAGACATAGGGGGCTGGATCTTGTGGTTCAAGCTGTATGACGTGGTTAGCAGCAATCTCACCAATATCCATGTTGTTGTGGGTCTTACAGGCACCAAGGAGTGTCTTCCAGACCAATGAGTCTGCTTGACAAGGCATTTCGTTGATGAAATCTAGTGCTTCTTCAACAAGGCCTGATCGCCCAAGCAGATCAACCATGCAAGCATAATGCTCCATCCTTGGTATGAGTCCATGATCCTTGTGCATCATTCTAAAGTGCTCCTTCCCTTCTTTAACTAAACCAGCATGACTACATGCAGATAAAGCAGCAATGTATGTGACATCATTTGGTTTCACCCCAGCTGCGACCATATCATGAAACAATTCCAGAGCACTCGCTGCATACCCATGTTTTGCCAAACCACTGATCATTGAAGTCCAAGAGATCACATTATGGTCATTCATTTCATCAAAGGCTTGGCAAGCATCTACTATGTATCCACATCTAGAATACATAGACACAAGAGAGTTGCCTATGGCTCTATCTGACCCAAATCCAGCCTTCAGTGAGAGGGCATGCAGCTGTTGGCCTTTGGTTAGCAAACCTACACTAGCGACGGCACTGATCAGACTAGCAAATGTGAAAGTGCTGATTCCTAACTCCATTCTTTCAATCTCATAATCTTGATAAGTGTTGCTCCTCCCATCTCCGTCTAAATTGCTGCTGAAGTATACCATGTTCTTTTCATACAGCTGGTCAAACACATGTCTAGCTTCCTCCATGGAACCAGATTCAGCATACATGCTTACTAGAGCATTCCCAACAACGTTTAAGTCAGCTAGGCTGGATTTGACACAATGGGTATGAATTTGCCTGCCTGAATCTTGATCACCAAGGTTTGCACACGCCTTAAGCATACTAGAATATGTGATATGGTTTGGTCTGATGCCTTCATTTAACATCTCGCAAAACAGTTTTATCACCTGATTGTCCTGCGATCCACGCTGCACATACCCTGACAAAAGTGCTGTCCATGACATCACATTATGCTTTGGCATCCGATTGAAGACTTTTCTCGCATTGTGCAAGGACTGTCCATTGTGAGACTTTGCATACATGTCCACAAGCCCGCAGCTTACGCAACTGTCTGATTCCAGTCCGAGCCTGAGCGCTAGAGAGTGCAGTTGCTGCCCCAACATGAATGATCCCAGCTCTGTACAAGCCGATAACACACTGCTCATGGTGAACTGATCCGGCTGAAATCTGCTCTCCAGCATGTCAACAAACAATTCTAAAGCCTCATCAGAATAGCCACTTTGCGCGTATCGTGTAATGAGCAATGTCCAGACGACAACCGTCCTCTCGAACAATCCATCAAACACCGTGCGCGCCGCCACCAAATCCCCATTCTTCACAAACATGTCAATCAGAGCGCAACCCACCGAGACGTCAGTGCCCCAGAAACCCAGCTTGAACACCAAACCAAGAACCGCGCTACCAGCCGACTGGAAGAGCTCGGTGACGAAGCAGGCCTGGGCCGCGGCGCACAGCGTGAACGCGTTCGGCAGGAGACCCTCCTCGAGCGTCTCACCGAACAGGCGGAGCGCCTCCGCCTCTGCGCCGTTTCGCGACAGGCAGGACGCCATGGCCGTCCAGGAGACGAGGTCCCGCAGTCCGACGGGCATTCCGTCGAACACGCTGCGCGCGGCGGCCACGGCGCCGCACTTGGAGTAGAGCGTGAGGAGCGAGTTGGCGACGACGGCGTCGGCCTCGAGGAGTGACCAGTTGCGGAGGAGGCGGGCGTGGAGAGCGCGGCCGAGGCGGAGGTCGCGGGCGCGCGCCGCGGCCGTGAGGAGCGCCGCCGCTTCGGTGGGCTGCAAGGCCGCGTGCCTGGTTGTGGTCGTGGTAAGGGGCTTGCGGTGGTGGGGAGTGGCGGCGACGGGGGAGTTGGCGGGAGGCGAAAATGGAGATGGCGGTGGGAGACTGAGGGAGAGCGTGGAAAGGACGGTGGCCATGGCACGGACGGGAGAGGATGGTGGTTTCGTTGGATAACTCCCGGCATTCTAGACTCGGGGCTGTTCGGAATTTTTTTGTTAGCTTCATGCGTTTCTCCTATAAAACTTTTGCTTAATTTATATGAAATTTCTAGGTCCAAATAGACCATTAGGGCAGCGCAGTGGTATGAGACAACCTCTTTAATAGTGCTAATTTTTTTTAGTAATGATTCATGGTTTAACCCACATGACACTATCACATGTTTTTGGAAAGTGTGTATACACCTAGCCCTTGATTAAAAGGTAACTTTTCTTTCTCTTCTATTAAAATATGAAAACAATGTTTAGAGCCACAGGCGGAGCTCCCCATGCGGCAGGGTGGGGCAGCTGCCCCACCTACCGTCAGAGTATAGCTCCTAGTACCCTTTGTCTTCCTCCCTTCCGGCCGAGCGAAGCAGCAGGCGAGTGGCGGTGTTCGGCGGCGGAGCGAGGTAGCTGGAAAATGAGAGTACGAAAGAAAACGATTGAGGAAAGAAGAAAAGGCCCAATAGCCCACTCGTCGGCCCAAGTGGATAGTGCCCCAAATCCCTGTGGTTGATCCATCCAGTTGACCCTAGCTACTCTGCATACTCTGTTTGTCGTTGTCTCATTCGTCGTCGTGCTCGCTACTGTTATGTTTCTGGGGATCGACTAGGTGTAGAACAGTTGGGGTTCTCTCAGATTCGGGTAAGAATCGGGAGGTGGTTCATCCTAGATGAACCACTAGAGAAGAACAGAGAGATATGGAAGTGTTAGGGTTCATACCTTTGTGATTAAGATCCGGCCATCACTGCTTCGTTGACGGAGGCTGCACACGGGCAGCGACGATCGGCGTAGGGGCAGAGACGCTGGTGGCGCTTCCCGCCGCTGGCAGTACCACCCACGAGACCGGCTAGGGTTAGGACGGTGGGGTGGCAGCGGCTGTCAACCTCGTATCTAGAGCCTTGCCCCCACCTCCTCTTTACAGGCACTGTGCGACGGGGGCCCACCAGCCTGCTAATGGGCTGGGCATCCCCGATTAGGATGCAGATCAGGGTCCAGCTAGGCCGTTGGGCCTAACTGGTGGAGATCAATCCAACATTCTCCCCCTTGATCTCAACTCATATCTTTAAACTTCTCATTCATTTCTTTTACCATTCCATCACAGATCGATGCATAGAGCGTGCCTCATCGTTACGATCAATTGTCGATAGATTCAACAGCTACAATACACGTCTCTGTTTTGAAATAGGTTCTTTAACTTTGGGGCCCTTTATTGTCCAGAAATCATAGGCCTTATCATACAACCCATGTCGACTGTGTATTCCCTGAACACACTGGGTGGTAAGCCTTTGCAAAATGGATCCATAATACTCTCACATTCTAAAAGTATGATTCTGGACTTTCTCCTTCACAACGTACAACCCAGTGTCAATGTGTTTGGCAGCACACTTGACCCGTTGTCTTAGCAGCAAAACTTCTTAAATGGTTATTGTTGTTGTTTACCATTATGAACTCCGGGTATAGGTTTCTAAACATTTCGCCTGTCCTTTATGCCTCATGATAAGCTATATGATAGGTGTTCATGATCAATGACACCACTATGGTTCCTTTTGGAGCTTTTCCACAATAAAACTCCAACTGCGAGTGTTAGTTACTAATGTGGATTTCACTAAACATCTCGCTCAAACATATCAGTTGTACTCACAACCATTTGAGAGTACTTGTTCTCTTTTACTCATCATAAGGCATATAAAACTTTGCACAATTGCAACACTTCCATTCCAGTGATCTATATCTGGATTGGACATCTGCCAAAATCCCGGATACATGAACTATGTCAGGGTAAATACTTATGCACTCATTGAGCTTCCAACAGCCGAAGCATATAGGACGTTCATTTTATCGATTCTCATATCTATTCTTGGAACACTGAAAAAATCTCAAAACTATTACCCTTGACCATAGGAACGGGCGTATGTTTACACACATAGATACTTTAGAATCTTCTCAAGTATACACTTGAGACATTTCTAATACCCCTTTCTCTCGTCTCGGTAAATTTCAATTCATAGACGAATGACAATTCACCGAGATCAATCTTATGTAATTTAGGGCAATTACTACTTCTCCAAAAATAGATTAACACCACTGCCAACAAGCAAGGTGTCATCCATATACAAGTTTAGGAAAATAAATTTCCTATTCTTAAACTTTGCACAATGCCATTGTCCTTCTCATTCTCTTTAAAACCCAAAACTTTTAATTGATTCTTCATCTTTAAAATACAACTTTATAGAGACTTGCTCTAATCTTTAAATTGTTTCTTCAGGGGACATCCTTTATATTCATTTCTTCCATGACAAAATCAACATGGAAACTTTTCGTACAAATCCCCATCATCTATCTGATGTAACTCTAAACATTATGTGTCATTAACACTAGTTAAAGTGTTTTCTTTCCTTTGTGTGAATCCTTTCATCATAAGGCGCACTGTATATCTTTCTACGTTCCCTCCGGAGCCACAATGTGTCTTGTAGACCCATTACAGCCTACTATTTTGGCTCCATTAGGAATAACTTCACATCTTTTATTCTTTGAGACCTTTTAGGTCCAAAATGACACTCTTTTACATGGGATGATGTTGCTCTTTCATTGCCAAGAGGCAATTGATACTTTACATTACTCATCTTTCTAGAAGAGCTAACAACAGGTGTTGTATAGGTCATACAACATCAACAGGTATGATTGTTCTTGAGTCATTGGAGTGGGCACGCAGTCCCACTTTTCTTCAAGTCTTAGATCTCTATATACCATGCTCCCCCAGATTATCCCATCTTTCACAAACATGGTGCTTCCTCAAATTTTTTATTTGGGTTTAATATGTCAAAAATCATATGGTGCCTTAGGCACCGCTCGTCCAGTACAAATACTGGCTCATTATGCTATCCTCCTATCAGAACCATAAAGGTATAGGAATTCAGCTACTTTTCTAGCTATTTCTTTCTTGCTTAGGGGTATCGTTATTATGATCATTGTACTCCCTCAACAGTCATATTCATCTTTTATAGATCACTTTTGCCTTAATGCATATCATGCATTGCACTTTTGAGGCACAGGGAAATGGAGAGAATCTCTTTTAATCTTAGAATCTCTTTTAATCTTTATCTTTCTTAGTGTAATCTCACCATTCCCCCCCCTTGAAATATGGCACAAACTTTACTGCCATAATTTCGAAACTATTCTGAACTTTTGTGAACGAGGAGACATCTATAATTTGCTTTATTCACATGACTATGTCATGCAAACAAAGTCATCTTTTGATTCTTATGGGAGTATACTTTCCTCATTCCACTTTAAGAACTTAACAAAGTCCTTACTTAACTTTACTATTGCAAGTCATGCTTGCATGTTTTCTTTCTGGGATTGCTCCCCTCATGGCCTTAGCCCATGACCATGTCATGGTCAACATTGTGATAGCATAGAAGCTACCCAAACTTTTTATTCTTTCTCCCGCTCTGGGATATACTTTAAGCACATGAGCCATCACAAACTTTTTCCTGCCATGCAGGACAATTTCTCATAAGGGACATTAAAGCCAGAATTGGCTTTCACATTTCATCATCAAATTCAGAAATAAATCCAAATATTCTGTAACATACACATTTAATCCAACATTGGTCAAATTAAATATGCATATTTCTTATTACAACTTGTCATAATGATTGAAACTTAAACAAATTCTTCTTCATAGAGAGTACATAAAACACATTTCATGTACTAAAATCTTACTTTGGACCAATGTCCCTGAATACTTTTCTTTTCGAGTCATTCTCTAAAGTGAACATCGTTCCTTTTTTACATTCTTTCATGAAAAAAACTTGCACTTTCCATCTTCTGAGTCATAGCACCCAACTCTTTTCTTTTCTGCCTCCAAGAATGAAAGCATGAAAACTTTTCTGTAAAACATTAATCAACAATAATGAGCATGAAAATAACCCTACATTGGTCTAGTTAAAACATGCACATTTAAACTTTAAAACTTGCAGTTCTATTCTATATCACCGTTGGGCAGAAATATAATAAAACAATATCATTTTACATTAATTCCACATCACCGTTGGGCAGAAATAAAATTAGCATATGCAATCTCAATTAACTTAATTATAATCAATATCATTGCAGCAGAATACTATTCATTTATCACGGACATTTCTTGATTCTTATCTAGTCTCTAGAAAAATTGGCCACATTGACGCAAAAATTGCTAGAGATTCAAACTTTACATTACATTTAAACTTATAATATTGTTATTATCAATGTTGGTCATTAAATAACAATATCATAATTCATTTTAAACATGTGACTATTCCTCTAATTAAATTTTCCCGTTGGTTCCAATTTAATTAGAAGATAATCAATGTCAACTTTGCAGCGGAAACAATTTAAATTCTCTTTATAACATTTTTCCAGAAGCACTTAACAATCTTTTCTATTTTCTGAGCAAAAATATTATTGATACAAATGCACAAAAAATTTGCATCAAAATTCAATCAAAATCTGCTTCTGGAAATAATAAAACAACTTTACTCTGCATTTGGCTCGAAGGCCACTCGATCTACGCTCTGCAGCAGCCCAGCTAGACAAAACGACCTAGCCCACGTGCGCTCAGGGCTCCTCCCCCGCGGGGCCGGGATCCTCTTCTCCTGCCTGGGCCGAAAGGTGGCCCAAGCCATCACAACCGTCCATCGTGATCGGACGGTTGCCCTTTATTTTCGCGTGAACAAAAACTTCCGGTCAGCGCCATCTCCTCAAACCCTAATCCATTTGCACTCTCGCTTTCTCTCTCCTCGAAAACGCAAGCAGCAGCGGCGGCGGCCGCCGTGCACGCCGGAGTCGGACCCGACTCCCCTTCCTCCTCTCAGCGCCGCAAGAGACAGCGGCGGACGCCGCCATGGCCGTCGTGCCCGCTCCGACCTTCGGCACTGGGTCCCGTCGGACCAGATCCGGCTCCCCTTTCCACTCTCTTCTTCCTCTTTCTCTCTCCCTTCTCTTTGCGTTTCTCCTCAGCGCCTGCAATAGGCCGCCGCCGCCGAGCAAAGACACAGGGACCGGAGAGGAAGGGAAGCGGCGCCGCCGCTGGGCCCCTGCGCCGGCATGCGCGCTCGCTCCTCTCCCTCTCCCTTCTCAGCCGCACGGAGCAGCAGCAACGGCGGCGGTGATGGACGCTACCGAAGCACCTGAGAGGAGCTGGCACCATCGTGGAGCCCTCCGCCGGTGTGCGCGTTTGCCCAGAGCAGAACGCGCCGCCCTCGGGCGGCCTCCCCGCGGTGCCCTATGCCCGAGCCTGAGTGGCGGCGGCCGAGCAGATCTGGCGGCTCCTCCCTCCCATCTCTGTTCATTAGGGTTAGATAAGATCCGACAGGATCTAGTCCGTTCCCTCTTCTCTTTTTTTTTGTTCTTTGCTGTTTGGGATTCGGGTTCTTTTTGGGTTCGGATCCAATCCTCCCCCGGTTTTCTCTGTACCATACGCCGGCGACCGGCGGTGCGGGATTCTAGGGTTTCCCCTTTCTCTGATTCAGTACGTCGGCAAACCAGTGGACATTAGGGTTGGGTTCCGAAAGAAAACGTAGCCCTTTTTCTTCCCCAATCTCGATCTACACACTAGATCGAGGCTCTGATACCATTGTTATGTTTCTGGGGATCGACTAGGTGTAGAACAGTTGGGGTTCTCTCAGATTCGGGTAGGAATCGGGAGTAGATGAACCACGAGAGAAGAATAGTGAGATATGGAAGTGTTAGGGTTCATACCTTTGTGATTAAGATCCGGCCATCACTGCTTCGTTGACGGAGGCTGCACACGGGCAGCGACGATCGGCGTAGGGGCAGAGACGCTGGTGGTGCTTCCCGCCGCTGGCAGTACCACCCACGAGATCGGTTAGGGTTAGGACGGTGGGGTGGCAGCGGCTGTCAACCTCGTATCTAGAGCCTTGCCTCACCTCCTCTTTATAGGCACTGTGCGACGGGGGGCCACTAGCCTACTAATGGGCTGGGCATCCCCGATCAGGATGTAGATCAGGGGGGCCTAACTGGTGGAGATCAATCCACCAACTACTTCTCGAGTGCAGCCGCTCCCGAGGCTGTAGCGGCAGCTGTTGCCGCCGCGCAGCTCGCCGAAGCCATAGCTTTGCTGACTTGTTGTGTGTCCGTGTCGTGCCTCACGCTACGTGCCAAGCAACAGCAGCAGGTGCCACTGTGGCGGCGGTCAGGCAAGCTGCAACCATGGAAGAGGAGGATTGGGGGTGGAGTATGGTCGCGACAAGCTGACAAGAGGCACAACAGCAACCGGCACTGGCCATGGATGTGGCCGACCGGGATCAAGTTCGTGACGCCAGAAGCTAGCAGCTATGTACTAACTAGTAGCTAGACGCTGAAGGAGAGAGTGAGAGAGAGAGGGGAGTCAGTGTTGGTCGAGGCTCAGGCAACTCCAAGTAGTCATGCCTGTTCAGCTGTTCCGCAATTAGCAAGAAAAAAATATAACAAGAGGTATCTATCAATAATCAAACTATGTATAATTGAGATTTAGACATTTAGCGATTTATTTGAGTTGTGATAATTAGGATTTTGTGATAACATTAAAAAGGTAGTATCCGTGATGTGCCCCACCTAGATTTCTATCCGAGCTCCGCCACTATTTAGAGCTAGCATATAAGCTAGCCAACTAGCTGCTAGCTCTAAGGTAACCTCTTAATAGTATTAGCTTTTAATAAATGACTCATAGTGTGGTTTGGCCCCAGATAATACTCTCACATGTTCTTGAAATGTGTATATAAACCTAGCCCTTGATTAAGAGCTAGTTTTTCTTTTTTTTTATTAAAATATAAAAACAATATTTAGAGCCAAGATATATGCTAGCCATTGCGGTTGTCATTAGACTATCTCCAACAGATAGCACCCAAATCGGCAACCTATTATAAAGTTTAGGTGCCCACAGTAAAAAGGGTCACCGACCCAAAATTCATTGTCTCCAACAGACCACCGAAAATCCATCTCTCTCCCCACTCTCTTCCCCGCACGGTTCCTCTCCCTAATCACGGCGGCGCTCGGACGGCGGTGCCCCACCCTCCATTTCTCCTCACTCTCTCCCTCCCTGTGGGGATATTACCTCCGTATACCCCCATGGACCTATATGGGCCCTTCGTCAAGGATAGCCCAGCTCGCGAGGCCTTACAGCACGCGACCAGCTCGTCATGCTCGTCAAGGACTCTCACGAAGCCTTGCCTGCCAAGGAAGATCCTAGAGTTAGATCCGGATTCCTTGCCAAAAGGAACCATTTGTAATCTGTTAGGATTCAGCAAGTTGTAACCCTGCTCCTCGGCTATATAAGGCGAGCAGGGACCCCCTCTCACCTCAGATCTCACCGGAGATCAACTCAGATCCCATCTGATCACCCAATCAGCAATACAAACCAGCCACCAGAACACAGGACTTTACAACGACTTGCCGGCCCAAACCTGTCTAAATCGTTGTCTCTCGTCCCTGTGTTTACGCTTTGAAGATGTTTCGTACGCCTCCGCAGTCTAATCTACTACCTTGGGCATACCCCTCGGTAGACTATCGACCATATTTCGGTGACAGTTGGCGTGTCAGGTAGGGGGTGTGCTACGACATCATGATCTACCAAGCGGTCATCTTCCTCGACGCCATGATCCTCTCCGAGCTCGACGCCTCCTTCCAGATCAGATCTATGATCTGGACCAGCGGCGCCACCATCCTCGCTTCGGAGATCATGGAACCCGCGCAGCTTCCTGCGCCGGACGCCTCGCCGTCTACACATCGCATCATCGCGCCAGCGCCATGCTCGCCAAGATCCATCCGCTGCGACGCCATCGACCGGGCCAACAAGAGGATCACCGACTGCATCGACGTCGTCCTCGCCTTCGCTCGTCACCGCCTTCACTCGTCGTGGACCAGGCTCGTCACCGCCTTCGCCCGTCACCGCCGTCGCTCATCGCCGCCTTCGCTCATCGTCAACCGGGCTCGTCGCCACCTTCGCTCGTCTCCGACCAGGCTCGTCACCGCCTTCGTTCGTCGCTGACCGGGCTCGTCGCCGCCTTCGCTCATCGCCGTCGTCGCTCGTCGCCACCTTCGCTCGTCGCTGCCGCCTTCGCTCATCGTCGTCTTCGCTCGTCGTCGACTTGGATCGTCACGACCTTCATCGCCGCCTTCGTCACCGTCTCCGCTCGTCGTCGACTAGGATCATCGCCGCCTTCGCTCGTCATCGACCGTGCTCGTCGTCGACCAGGATCGTCGCCGCGTTCGTCGCCGCCTTCGCTCATCGTCAACCGGGCTCGTCGCCGACCTGCCCGCCGCCCAAGATCGGATCTACATCCGGCTCATTGCCGCCTTCACTTGTCGCTGCCGTCACCCGTCGCCGCCGTCGCTCGTCATCGACCAGGATCGCCGTCGCCTTCGTCGTCGTCTTCGTTCGTCGCCGCCTTCGCTCATCGTCAATCGGGCTCGTCGCCGCCTTCGTCGTCGTTTTCGCCCGTCGCCGCCGTCGCTCGTCATCAACCAGGATCGCCGCTGCCTTCATCACTGCCTTCGCCCGTCGCCGTCATCGCTCGTCATCGACCCGGATCATCGCCGCCTTCATCGTCGCTGCCGTCGCTCGTTGCCGACCAGGATCGTCGCCGTCGCTCGTCGTTGACCAGGCTCGTCGCCGCCTTCGCCCGACGCTGCCGTCGCTCGTCATCGCTAGGATCGTCGCCACCTCCACTTATCGCCGTCTTCGCTCGCCGCCGTCTTCGCTCGTCGTCGACCAGGATCGTCGCCACCTCCACTCATCATCGACCAGGCTCGTCGCCTTTACTCGTCGTCGCCTTCGCTCGTCTTTGCCATCTTCGCTCGTCGTTGACCAGGATCGTCGCTGCCTTCACTCGTCATCGACCGGGCTCGTCACCGTCTTCGCTCGTCATCGACCCGACTCCTCGCCGCCTTCGCTCGTCGTCGACCCGACTCCTCACCATCTTCGCTCGTCGTCACCCGGGCTCGTTGCCGCCTCCGCTCGTCGCCCCTGTCGCTCATCGTCCACCAGACTCGTTGCCGCCTTCGCCCGTCGCCGTCGTCGCTCGTCATCGACCATGCTCGTCGCTGACCTGGATCATCACCACCTCCACTCGTTGCCATCTTCGCTCGTCGCCGCCTTCGCTCATCGCCGACCCGGCTCGTCGCCGCCTCCGCTCGTCGTCGACCATCCATGAGATCTTCGGCGCCACCGTCTCGACGACCTCCGTGTCTACATCAACTTCATCATCGTTGACCTCTCCAAACGATCGCCGACCACTCCAGACGCTCGTCGACCTCTCCAAACAGCCTGGCTGATGCTGAAGGAGTTTCAGAGAAGGGGCTACTGCCATCGCCAGACGCGTGCATGAGCGCCTGCCCTTTGCGCTATGGCGGCCAGTAGTCCTCCCAAGTGACGTTGTTATGACCGGCATCCCATATGCCAGGAGGAGGCCCAATAGTGGCTAGGCTAGGCGTAGGAGTTAGGGGCTAAAAGCCCATATTTATCTTTAATTATTTATTTCCATAATTAATAGAGCAAATAGCCATATATAGGAGTTGTAATCCCGTGGACAGAAATTAAGCAAAGAGCAATCATATTACTCGGCTTCCCATTGGGAGCCGAGAGCCCTAAAACCCTAGCCGCCTCTCTCTCTTCCACGCCCAGCCACCATGGCGCCTCGCCGTCGCACGGCGTTCAAGCCCCGTCCTCCGATCTTCCACCGGTACAATCTCTGATCGACAAGGCACAAAGAGCTGCTGCCTATCAACCTGGTATCAGAGATCTCTGGTTCGATGTCGCTTCCGTTGCCCACCTCCTCCACACCGCCGATCGTGTCCTCCACCCCGCTGCCATCCACCTCTGTTCCGCTGCCGCACCCCACCACCACCGCCGCCATGATCCCAGGCTCCGCAGGGGCGGCCTCTGCCCCCGGCGGGCTAGCAGTCCTAACGCCCGAAGAGGTCACGCAGGCCATCCTTGATCTAGGCCGCGCGGTGGGCGAAATTCGCGCCTTCCTGGGCGGCTCCAATCACCTGCAGCGCCATCCCCCACCGCAACTCCCACCACGGCCGCCACAACAGCTGTTGATGGTCCTTAAACACCTGTTTTACCATCAACATTTTACCCTAAAGTCCATCGAAAAGGCATGAAATGTAGTCAAATAGGTTTCAAACTAACCAAATTCCACATGTCCATAGAATTTTATTTGAATGCAGGATTTAAACCAAATTTGGACATATGGACCCACCAGAGGCCAAGCCCACTCAGCAGGGCCCAAATGGGCCTAAGGGGGGTGGCGCCCGTCACCCCTAGGTGGCGCCCGCCACCTCTAAGTGGCGCCCGCCACTTGGGTTGGCCCAAGTTCCACTCCCTGCCACGTCATCGATCCGTGTGACCTCCCCAAGGCCCAATCTTGGCCCTTGGTCACTAGGTCAGTGGCATCGGACGGCTCAGGAAGGAGTGGCGTGGATCAAGGCCGAATGGCGGTTGCTAGGACATGCAACCGACCTCCAAACCGCCTTGGACAACCACCTGGAGGCCGTAGGATCAAAGCCGATGCATCCAACGGCCAGGGGACTGGCGGCCGCCAGTAGGGGGTGGCGCCCGCCACCTAACCTAACCCTAGGTCGGTTGGCTGCCCCCTATAAGTACCCCCCTCACTCCTCAAGACTATAAATACCCCCCTGGTCACACCACTTCATTTGTACCACGACAACACAAGAGAAGCAAAACAAGTAGAAGCAAGCAAGTGAGAGCTCAGAGAGCTTAGGCAAGTAGGTAGCTAGTAGAGCAAGGTATCTTTGCGCTCGCGGTAGCGCTGCTCAAGGCTTAGCTCAAGAGTAGAGGCGTGCGAGTGATCGGTTCAGGAGCTGGGAAGAGTCTTCCTTCATCTCCAGTTCAGGTTTTGCTCCTGTATCTCAAGCACTTTACTATATTCTAGTTCATCATTTCAAGTATTACTTTATTCTACTTATCAGTATTGAGTGGTATACTTGATTGATTGCTTGAGTGCCTAGCTATCCTACAGTTCAATTCACTTAGCCATAGTAGTTAACCTCTAGTGTGCTTAGTGATTGATCTTTGCCAATAGGTTGCTTAGTTAGTTTAGTGTTTATCTTATTAAGTCAAGTATTTGCTCTGACATCCGCAAGGGTGTCTCTATTCAAAGCTAGGGTAGAGATAGTTAGAATATAATTAAGCGTGGTGCTTAGTTATAGACTTACCTTTAGATACGGTTGGACCCACGGATAGCTGTGGTAGCAAGCAGGTGGTGACAGCCCTGTGCGCCTTGAATTCCACCACGTAGTTGGCCCAGTTTAAAAGTAAGGCTCATTGTGCTAGCGTTCAACCTAAGTAAGTGGTAAAGGCTAGTACGCCTTGATACTTGACAAGATAGGAATAAAACTTTACTTAACTTAGTTGCTTTATTGACATTTGTCTGCCTTATTCGTAACTATCTTGCTTCGTAGTTATCTTGCTCTGTGGTTATCTAGGATAGTTAGTATTAGTTATCTCTAGTTACCCTTAGTTACCCCTGAATCTACCTATCCATCCACCTACCTTAGCCATCCATATCATCCTTACCTATCCACCCATATATTCTTTCTAGCCTTTCATCCCCTCTCTTCCCTTCTTTCCTTTTTCCTTTTCTCTTTTCTTCGACACTCATCCCCTCCTTGACTTGACTCATACACCACCATTGCCTTCCCTTGGGATCAAATAAATCGACACCTGGTACTCCCAGGCGAAGTGCTACTACGATAGTTCTGTGCGCTTGCAGAATCCCTCTTGGTAGATTGCAATCTCTCTAGCTAGCTCCTACTAGTGTCGGGATTGACAACCCCATTTGGCATTAGTAGACAGCTGCTTTAGCTCCACTCCTTTAGGTATAGTGACCGGACTTGCTTCAAGCACTTCTGACACCGTTGCCTGGAATAGATTCCATAGTCTGCTCCTAGTAACGACGTTGGCTAGTGTCAACAAGCATTGCTGGGCCGTTACCGGGGATAGTTGCCTAGCTCGATCTTTAGTGAAGCTAAGAACTACCAACAAACATTTCTGGCGTCGTTGCCGGGGAAGGCAATCGGTGTGTCGGTTGAGTCCGTGTCGAATTTATCTTCGCTTAAGCTCCCACTTAGCGAATCCCATCTTACCCCATTCTTTCTTTCCTTAGTTCTTCTTATCTTTTTCCTTCATCTTCTTCAACTTCTTTCTTTCTTATCTCGTTCTATCTTCATGATGGCCAATAAGACCATTCGTGAGTTTTCTACTCCTTCTGCCGCTAATGTAGCGATAGGACCAGACGTGATCGATGCCAACTTCAATTTTGAGTTGAAACCGGCTCTGATCATGATGGTTCAAGCTAGCCCATTCTGTGGCAAGGCTCATGAAGATGCCAATGCTCACCTCCAACAATTCTTGGAGATTTGCGGCACCTTCACCATTAAGGGGATAACCCAAGAAGCCATCCGTCTTCGTCTCTTTCCTTTCTCCTTGATAGGAAAAGCGAAGCAATGGTTCTATACCGATCGCAACGCTGTAGACACATGGGACAAGTGTTCCAATGCTTTTCTCGCCAATTCTTTCCTATGGGCAAGACGAATGCTCTTCGCAACAAAATCTCTAGCTTTACGCAACAAGCCGAGGAATCTATTCCCGAGGCTTGGGAGAGGTTACAAGAGTATGTCGCTGCTTGTCCGCACCATGTTATGGAGGACTGGCTATTGATCCAGAACTTCTACCATGGCCTAACCCCTCTCTCTAGAAGCCATTTGGATGCCGCCACCGGCGGTGCATTCTTTTCTCTGAATGTTGCAGATGCTAAGGCTCTCATAGAGAAGATGGTGTCGAACCAAGGATGGAATGACGAGAGACTGCAGCCCCGTAAGCGAGGTATGCATTCCCTTAAGGAGGCCGACATGATCGTGGCCAAGATGGACCTGCTGGCAAAGAAGCTGCAACTGTGAGAAGATGAACCAACAAGAGAGTGTCCAATCTCTGAAATCCTACATGACTTGTGAAGTCTGTGGAGAACCGGACATTCTGGGAACCACTACCCCGAGCTACGTGAAGATTTGAACTTCATCAACAACAACAACGGTTTCCGTCAACAGAATCAAGGATGGAATCAGCCTGCAAACTCTCAAGGTAACAATTCATTCCCCCGCTCTAATTTTCATAATTCTGATAGTCTCTCATTCTTGAAAAACTTAGTTTACTCACAAGGTAGAACTACTGATTTCTTGAATAAGAAATTAATGTTGAATGATAAAGCCCTTGAGAATATAAATGCTAAATTGGAAGATTTCTCATCTGCTCTGAAAAATCAACTTAGCTTTAATAAGATGTTAGAAACCCAATTAGCTCAACTTGCTGCTATCATACCATCTTTTGAAACTGGCAAAATTCCTGCTAAACCTGACATGAAAACTGCAAATATGGTTGAAATAAAATATTTTAACTATTATGAAGATCAAACTATGACTGTTAAAAAGGGTGATCCTGGTAGTCCCATAATTAGATGCTCAATCTTTGGTGAAGTCTTTAAAAATGCCATGTGTGATTTAGGATCGAGTGTGAACATTATATCTAAAGATTTCTATGAAAACTCGTTCTTTCCACCCATGTCATCCACATCTGCCTATGTTGTGCTAGCTGATCAATCCACTTGCTATGTAGAAGGAATAGTTAATGACTTACCTGTTCATATTAGAGGTTCATATGTTCCTGCTGATTTATAATACTAGATATGGGAAATAGGAAAGATGTGCCTCTAATCTTAGGTAGACCCTTCTTGAACACTGTTGATGCCTGCATATATGTGGGAAGTGGTAAAATTCAAATGACATTAGGAGGGAGGAAGGAAATATTCTCTTTTTCCCGTGGTCCCGCATATGCCGCTAACATGCAGGAAGCAAAACCCGTTCGTACCAAGAAGAGGCGCCCAAGAACAGGGTGGAGTAGAAAGAGAGAACCACCTCCTCCTAAGTTGTGTATTCACATAACAAGGGAGAGGTGCCAGAAGAAGAAGAACCTGATGAAGTACTGAAGAAGAAGTGCCCAAGGAAGAAGAAGACCCACCTGATAAGGATGAAATTCCATGGACCTAAGGTATGGTTTTACTTTTAATTTTTCCCTTCAATTTTCCCTTTTTTAATAAATAACATATGTCATGCATGTAACTAAAAAAATATATCACCAGTTATCATTAGTTATATGCATAGGAATATGTTAACTTAGTTAGAATAATAAAATATCAAATAGGATAGTTTCCCTTTTCACAACATTAGATAGTTTCCCTTTTCATAAAATGAGAACAAGAGCTCCGACTGAGAAGAAGAAGATCTTTCACCAAGCAAGAAGCCAGCTTGGGGGAAACTCCCGCTCCGATAAGGTATGTCTCAAGCCTACACTTTACATTCAGTTCTAAATTCTATATCTTTTGAATGTCACATGCTTGCCTAAATAACCATTCCATGAATCAAATTGATAAATCTGCTTAAACAAGTTGAAACCTGAATAAGATTTGAAATATGTCATGCAAATGCTATTGTTATGGTTTGAATGACTAGTCTTATCTAAGTTGTAGCTTTTGTGGGTTGCACATGCTTTAACTGAAATCATGCTTAGTGAGTAAAGTTAGTAAGAAATGGAGTAATTCTTTAAACTTGCTAAGTGAAATTAGGACCTAATCTGGAGGATTTCTTTTAAAAATTATGAAAACCTTGCTAAAAGTTCCTCCTAGATTTTATCCCATCCCACCACCAGCCAAATTTGTTAGTCTTTAGTCAAAACCACAAAGAGCTTTGTCTGTGTTGAGCTTTGTTAGACCTCATAGATCTTAGTAGAGAAGCTTATCATATCTTTTGAATCAAGATTCACACACCCACCATAAATTGCCTACTTTCCACTTTGGAAGTTTGCAACCACCAAATAAATTGCTTATTCTCTACACCGGGGATATGCAATACCCTGCCAAACATCCCATTGCTAGCCTTATGCTTATTCCTACACTGGGAATAAGCATTTCTCTCCCTTTCCCTACTCATTTCAAAAATCCTTTCCTATAGATAACCTGGGGAAATCTAGAGCTAAAAAAAGAGAGAGAGAAAAATGAGCAAAGTAGCTCAAGAAAGGACTATGTCCTGAAAAAAAAGAAAGTGAGCAAAGTAGCTCAAGAGACTATGTCCTAAGAAATGTGAGGACATCTTTTGTCTACTCACTATGTATCCAAAAAAAAGAGAGAGTTATCATTAGCTCTAGACCCCAGAAATTAACTAGGAAGGATTATGAAATATCTCTATACACTTCCACATAACCACACATGCACATCTTGATCAATTTTTATGATTGCTGCTCCTTATGATCTAGTGTCTAGCTTAGCAATAAACATCAGGCAATTTGCTCATGGTTCTTAGCCTACCTATAACTCCACATATCATTCTTTAGAAATAGGAGAGGCTACATTTTGGCCTAAGTGAGGATTTAAACACCATTGAGTGATTGAGTGAATCTTGGAGGACTTAAGCAAGTTGTTATCTGTTGAAAACCTTGAAAAACCTCCAGACAGAATCCTAGTCAAACCTAAGCAAGATAAAAGTTTCCTATCTACTGCTTTATTTCACTCTTGCATGTTTGAAGTGAAAAGCTATAAGCCCCACATTGCTATGATTAATGATATATGCTAAGTTATTTCTCACTATACAATATGCACTTGCATACATCTTAAGTTGCTATCCATTTCATGCTCAATGCTTAAACCGCATTGTTGCTCGAGGACGAGCAACAGGTTAGCTTGGGGGAGCTTGTTGATGGTCCTTAAACACCTGTTTTACCATCAACATTTTACTCTAAAGTCCACCGAAAAGGCATGAAATGTAGTCAAATAGGTTTCAAACTAACCAAATTCCACATGTCCATAGAATTTTATTTGAATGCAGGATTTGAACCAAATTTGGACATATGGACCCACCAGAGGCCAAGCCCACTTAGCAGGGCCCAAATGGGCCTAAGGGGGGTGGCGCCCTCCACCCCTAGGTGGTGCCCGCCACCTCTAAGTGGCGCCAGCCACTTGGGTTGGCCCAAGTTCCACTCCCTGCCACATCATCGATCCGTGTGACCTCCCCAAGGCCAAATCTTGGCCCTTGGTCACTAGGTCAGTGGCATCGGACGGCTTAGAAAGGAGTGGCATGGATCAAGGCCGAATGGCGGTTGCTAGGACATGCAACCAACCTCCAAACGGCCTTGGACAACCACCTGGAGGCCGTAGGATCAAAGCCGGTGCATCCAACGGCCAGGGGATTGGCGGCCGCCAGTAGGGGTGGCGCCCGCCACCTGACCTAACCCTAGGTCGGTTGGCTGCCCTATAAGTACCCTCCTCACTCCTCAAGACTATAAATACCCCCCTGGTGACACCACTTCATTTGTACCACACACAACACAGAGAAGCAAAGCAGTAGAAGCAAGCAAGTGAGAGCTCAGAGAGCTTAGGAAAGTAGGTAGCTAGTAGAGCAAGGCATCTTTGCCCTCGCGGTAGCGCTGCTCAAGGCTTAGCTCAAGAGTAGAGGCGGCGAGTGATCGGTCAGTGATCGGTTCGGGAGGGGAGAGTCTTCCTTCATCTCCAGTTCAGGTTTGCTCTTATATCTCAAGCACTTTACTATATTCTAGTTCATCATTTCAAGTATTACTTTATTCTACTTATCAGTATTGAGTGGTATACTTGATTGATTGCTTGAGTGCCTAGCTATCCTACAGTTCAATTCACTTAGCCATAGTAGTTAATCTCTAGTGTGCTTAGTGATTGATCTTTGCCAATAGGTTGATTAGTTAGTTTAGTTTTATCTTATTAAGTCAAGTATTTGCTCTGACGTCCGCAAGGTCTCTATTCAAAGCTAGGCTAGAGATAGTTAGAATATAATTAAGCGTGGTGCTTAGTTATAGACCTACCTTCAGATACGGCTGGACCCCCGGATAGCTGTGGTAGCAAGCAGGTGGTGACAGCCCTGTGCGCCTTGAATTCCACCACGTAGTTGGCCCAGTTTAACAGTAAGGCTCGTTGTGCTAGCATTCAACCTAAGTAAGTGGTAAAGGCTAGTACGCCTCGATACTTGACAAGATAGGAATAAAACTTTACTTAACTTAGTTGCTTTATTGACTTTTGCCTGCCTTGCTTCGTAACTATCTTGCTTCGTAGTTATCTTGCTCTGTGGTTATCTAGGAGTAGTTAGTAGTTAGTTATCTCTAGTTACCCTTAGTTACCCCTTATCTACCTATCCATCCACCTTACCTTAGCCATCCATATCATCCTAACCTATCCACCCATATATTCTTTCTAGCCTTTCATCCCCTCTCTTCCCTTCTTTCCTTTTTCCTTTTCTCTTTTCTTTGACACTCATCCCCTCCTTGACTCGACTCATACACCACCATAGCCTTCCCTTGGGATCAAATAAATCGACACCTGGTACTCCCAGGCGAAGTGCTACTACGATAGTTCTGTGCGCTTGCAGAATCTCCTCTTGGTAGATTGTAATCTCTCTAGCTAGCTCCTACTAGTGTCGGGATTGACAACCCCATTTGGCATTAGTAGACAGCTGCTTTAGCTCGACTCCTTTAGGTATAGTGACCGGACTTGCTTCAAGCACTTCTGACACCATTGCCTGGAATAGATTCCATAGTCTGCTCCTAGTAATGACGTTGGCTAGTGTCAACAAGCATTTCTGGGCCGTTACCGGGGATAGTTGCCTAGCTCGATCTTTAGTGAAGCTAAGAACTACCAACAGCAGCAGTTGCCACCGTCGCTGCCGTCTTCCACGGTCGCGACGTCCGGGGTCACGCCTCAGTACCACTACTGCACAAAGCTTAACCGCAGCGGGCGTTTTGGCTTTACCGCAGCGGGCAACAGCGTCCGCTGTGGTGCTAAGGCCACTGTTAATCGTGGCCATTACCGCAGCGGGCGCTGTTGCCCGCTGTGGTAAAAACCTTAACCGCAGCGGGCAACATAAACATCCCGCTGCGGTTAATAGCATTTACCGCAGCGGGCAACTTAAAGCACCCGCTTCGGTAAATTATTAACCGCAGCGGTCGATTTAGGTTGCCCGCTGCGGTAACTGCTATTAACCGCAGCGGGCAACTTATGTTGCCCGCCACGGTTATTAATTTTGGATTAAAATAAATAAATAATGCAGCCAGCAGAAACAGCAGGATATGAATTCAAATCAAATGCAGTTTTCAAATAATTCCAGAATTCCAGATTTCTAACAGAATTCTAGATTTCTAACAGAGATATATTATGCACATATAAACCATCTGGACATAACATACAAAGTCACTTAGTTGTTTTTTGTCATCATATACACATTGACTTAGTTGATTTCAAATTCAAATTACAATTCATAGTTCAACTTGATGAGCGTAATCCGTCGGACGAAGCATTGTGTTCTATTTGCGGAGCTTCTCGTATTGGGGTAGCAACGCCAGCTCGGATTCGTTGTCGAAGAACGTTTCTCCTTCGAGAATGCATTTCTCCATTACAAACTTGCATATGTCCGCCTTGACTTGTTTAAAGCACATCCTGCGGCTCTGCTGCTCTCCCCAATACTTGACACCTTCCTTGAGCTTCTTCCAACTATTGGTGTACTCCTTGCTTTCCCTTAGAAACTCGCATGTGTACAAGCCACATGTCTTCGATCCTAGTGGCTGTTTGGCGCACTGCACGATTGATACACAAGCATTAGAACCCATATATATGTATGAAACATGAATTGAACCTTTGAAATACTTACCGGGAAATCTCATCGGATTTTGAGGTGGTACCTATGCTTGTCCCTGAACTTTTGAGTTCTTTGGTCCCAGAATCCGGGCACCTTTTGGTATTCCTTATAAGCGCTGTACAAAATATAATAGTTTTAGCCACCATTTAAAAACGTATGGTAACCGTAACTGATGAAAAAGATGGATGACTTACTTTTTCAGACAATCTTCGAATGCCTTGTACCCCTGCTTGTTTGGTACGCTTAAGGAGTCAAACACACAGGCCGCAACATAGATCGAAGGGGTCACATCATCGCATTTGCCACTACCTCAGCTTACAAGTTTGAAAAAAATCATCAATGCAAATGCCATAGTACAGGGAGAGGAGTAGGGAGAGTAGTATAGAGTAGTACAGGGAGCTGAGAGAGGAGTAGGGAGAGTAGTACAGCAGTAGAAGAGAGTAGTAGTATAGAGAGAGTAGTAGGGAGAGAGTAGTAGGGAGAGTAATAGAGAGAGTAGTATAGAGAGGAGTAGTAGGGAGAGGAGTATAGAGAGGAGTAGTAGGGAGAGTAGTATAGAGAGGAGTAGTAGGAGAGAGTAGTATAGTAGTATAGAGAGGACTAGTACAGAGACTAGGTAGAGAGTAGTACAGTAGTACAGGGACTAGGTAGAGAGTAGTACAGGGACTAGTATAGAGACTAGTATAGTAAGCAGTAGTAGATAGAGGTGTAGACAGTAGATGGTATTAGAAAAACTTAGTACAATGCATCATAAGTTGTGGCAAATGCATAGTGTAAAAAAGCATCAAATTGCATCATAGCAGGAAATAGAAAAGCATAACAGAGCATCATAGGTAGTGGCAAATGCATAGTGTAAAAAAGCATCAAATTGCATCATAGCAGGAAATAGAACACTGGAGTAGGGGAGAGAGGAGTAGGCAAAGATCAGAGAGTAGCAGAGAGTAGTAGTACAGGGAGAGATCAGGCAAAGATCTTTATGGACTGAAACAGTTATCTTTCAGTCCATGTTTCAGTTATGTTTCAGTCCATGTTTCAGTTATTTTGAGCCCAAAGCATAACTGAAACATAGCAGAGAGTAGTAGTACAAGGAGAGAGGAGTTAGGGAGAGCAGAAACAAAAATGTCGTCAAATTAGCTTGACATAACTGAAACACTGGACTGAAACATGGTTTTAGAAACATAACTGATCAGTAACTGAAACATATAGCTTGACATAACTAAAACATAACTGAAACATGGACTGAAACATAACTGAAACATAACTGAAACATGGACTCAAACATGGACTGAAACATAACTGAAACATGGACTGAAACATGGACTGAAACATAACTGAAACATGGACTGAAACATAACTGAAACATGGTTTGCGCCAAGTAACTTCATGTAAGAGAAATATGTCCTCTAGTTCATATATGCCCAGACCCAATGCAAAGACAGAACAACAGTATCATCTCTTTCAATTCTCAACATTTGTTAACCTCATCTTTGATGACTTATGCACTAATGATAGCAGGGTTTGATCCATATATAAGCATGAAGAAAATCTATTTATCTTTGAATCAAATGTAACTGCATATAAGAGTATATATCAGTGAGAGACTGTGTGGGGATTGATAAGCAACATACTGGATCATGCCTCAAATGAACCCTAGCAGATCAAACCCGGCGGGGAAGGAGATGTAGATGGAGGTGGACTTACCTATGACGATGTAGATGACCACGGCGGGGAAGAGCCTCGTCCTCGCGGTCGAAGGCTGCGCCGGCGGTGGGGAAGGGCCTCCGCCTCGCGGTCGGAGGCTACGACGGCGGCGGGGAAGGGCCTCGGCCTCACGGTCAGAGGCAACGACGGGGAAGCGGCCTCGTGGTCGGTGGCCGCGGCAACAGTGGGGAAGGGCTCCGGCTAGGGCACGGGCGCACAGGAGGATGGGCGAGAGTGGAGGAGGGCTCTGGCGGCGTAGTCCGGAGGAGGACGGGCGTAGAGCGGAGGAGGACGGGCGCGGAGGAGAGGAGGACAGTCGGCAATGGCGACGGCGGCGGGCCGGGAGAATTTGGGCAGCCCTTCGGGGTCAGAGCAAACCAAGTGAAGGACTCGGCCACTTTGGCCGTTAAGTTGACCTTATATAGGGTTCAATTTACCGAACTGGGCATCGTAAGTGCCCGCTGCAGTAAATATTAACCGCAGCGGGCATCTTAAGAGCCCGCTTCGGTTAATTATTACCCGCAGCGGGCACTTAAGATGCCCGCTGCGGTTAATAGGTACTACCGCAGGGGGCTCTTACGATGCCCGCTGCAGTTATTCAAAAAACTTATTAATAAAAACTTTTATTAATAACTTTTCATAAGTTCACTTTTCATATTATTACAGCGGGTACATTAACTTATTATTAAAAATAAAAACTTATTAATAAAAACTTTTATTAATAACTTTTCATAAGTTCACTTTTTCATATTATTACAGCATGGGTACATTAACTTATTATTAAAAATAAAAACTTATTAATAAAAACTTTTATTAATAACTTTTCATAAGTTCACTTTTTCATATTATTACAGCATGATGTGTGGCATATATATACATCTTATTTTGGTGTTGGTGCTGTCACGGACCGCTTCTCACCATCGGGACGGGCCCAGGGCTTCATACCGCTGTTGTTGCAACGGTCCTTGACGGCCTTGATCTTCTTTGCAAAATCGGTAAAAAGTTGGAGCTCTGCATAGTTGTTGTATTGTTCTGGGCTTTGGACCCCATCAGTCCAACAATCCGCTGCTTTCCAGACACGACTGCCTACTCTCCTCGATCTGTCCGCATCAGTCCGATCGTCATTCCATGCTCTTTGTCTGTCTCCAGATATAGTAGGCCACTTGCGTGACATTGGTTGCGAGTACCCATTGTCATCTTTGTACCGATACTTTGAGGTTCACGGTGGTTAGCCCAAACTGTCAACCGCAACCGCTTTGGGTTTTACCCAGTGGCACTGGAAGACGGTTACGCATACGTCCTTGCCATAGTCAAGTTCCCATATTTCTTCGATCTGGCCATAGTATTGCGTCCTCGTGTTTGTGGCCTCGTCGACGCCCTCATATCGAACACCGCAGTTCTGTGCCGCGCTTTCTTGTCCTTCTCTTTCGTGTGGAACCTATACCCCTTCACATCGTACCCTTGCCACGTCGTGATTTGGCTTGACGGGCCTTGCAGAAGCTTCTGCATGGTCTCCGTATCTTCACCATCAGGGCATCTTTCTAGGGGTACGTGTTGCTCTTTGAGCCAATCTATGAAACTGTTCCTGTGCTCATTCTGGACCCATGCCTCTGTGCGTTGTCCGTCATTAGCGGCGCGGATCTCTTCTATGTGCCTCTTGACATATTTCTCCATGCTCATCAACTGATGAAGGATGTTGTAATGAGCTTGTTCAATCTCCTTGTATGGTATATCCGTGCGAACTTTTCGGCCCGTGCACCCCATGCCCGCGGTTCTGCCCTCGTGCTGATGGATAGGCAACCCAATCACCCTCCCATCTTTTATGTACCTCATACACCAGTTCACTGCCTCTTCGGTTGTGTACGCCTCGATCATAGAGCCCTCCGGGTGAGCACGGTTATGAACATATCTGTTGAGGGTGGACATGAACCGCTCATACGTCCACATCTCGTGTAGGTGCACGGGGCCTAGTTGCTCGATCTGATCCACCATGTGCATCATTAGGTGCACCATAATATCAAAATATGATGGGGGAAAGCACATCTCAAGCTCGCAAAGGGTCTCCGCGATGAAGTCCTTAAGGGCAGGGAGGTCAGCCTTACCGATGACCTTCTGCGTGATGCGGTTTAAAGAAGTATGATATCCGAGTGACCACCATCTTCACGTACTCTGGACCGATAACCCTTATCACAATTGGAAGGAACACCGTCAGCATGATGTGGCAGTCATGTGCGTTGTAGCCAGTCAATGTGAGGTCTTTCGAGGAGATGAGGCTTTTAATGTTGGAAGAGAAACCGGTCGGCACCTTGATACCCCTGAGAAGGTTGAGCATAGCAGTCTTCTCGCCATGCCTTAGGTTGTAGGCCGCACCTGGAAGATCGACTTTACCATTATGAGGTGACCCAGGGTGAAGGTCCTGCCTGATGCCCTGGTTGAGAAGATCCGTCCGTGACTTCAGACCATCCTTCGTCTTTCCCGGGATGTCCAGCAGGACACCGATCGTGCTATCAAAGACGTTCTTCTCGAGATGCATACATTGGATGGCATGGGGTGTTTTCAGTGTCTTCCAATATGACAGGTACTCGAAGAAAATCGACCTCTTCTTGAAAGGAAGAGGGGACCTGTGACGCTTCCTCCGTCGTGTCTCGCTTTCGCTTCCTCGTTTGTTTTGTCCCCTCCTTTGGTGGCTTCTTCTTCTTCCCAAACTCGATATGATCAATATCCTTCACCATCTCATACACCTTTGGCCCCCAACTAGTCTGCGCCGGTGGTTCACCCTGTGGCTCGCCCTGATCATCGAACAATTGATTCATGACACTTCTTCTATATCTGTGCCTTTTCGAAAGGAACCGCCTGTGCCTCATGTAGACCATCTTGTTCGATCCCTTGAGGTAAGTGTAGCATGCCTCGTCGATGCACATTACGCAGCCGGTCTTCCCTTTTATCTGCCCCGACAGTGAGAAGAGGCCGGGGTAGTCGGTGATGGTGACAAAGATGATCTGCATCCACGCGACAGCCAACATTTCTCTTGTAGCGACTGGCGCCACAGTGTGGACAGCTTGTCAAATTCTCATACTTTGTGCCCCGATAGAGGATGCAGTGGTTAGGGCAGGCATCGAACTTTCTAAGCTTCATCGCCACTGGCCGGATAAGCTTCTTCGCTCGATACGTATTTGCTGGAATCTTGTTACTCGTCGGGAATGTTTTAGCAAGGTAACCTAATAGCTCATCAAAGCTACTATCTGACCACCCATGTCGAGCCTTCATCATCAACATGTGGAGGTTGAAACGGAGCACCGTGCAATCCTTCGGACATTCATCGTCGTCCTTATATAAAGGATCAAGTGACGCCTGCTTCATCTCTCTGAAATTTTCCAGCCACTTCGGGGAGCCATACACGACGTCGTCTTCGTCGATGTGGTTGAGTAAATCCTGAAATAGCTGCACATCCGCGGGGTCCTGCACCGTAGCGTCCTCAACATCTCCACCACCATCATCTGTCATATCCTGGAGTACATCCGCCTCCACAGCGATGTGGTCACGACTACTGTCACTGAAGGCAGGCGCTACTATTGTTGATGAGACGTGCGCTCCAGGATCTTGGTTCACCGTCGTCGTCGATGCTGAGCTTACTCTAGATGCCGGCCTGACACTCAGATCGAATCTCTCGCCGTGATGAGTCCACACCGTGTAATCATCCATGAAACCAAAACGAATCAAATGAGATTGCACTGTGCCTTCGTCTTTGAAGGCGGTCAGATTCCTGCAATGATGACATGGACATATGATTGTCGTCTGGTTCGATCTCTCACGGTCAGCTTTCGCCGGCAATAAACTTTCTCACTTCAACGATATACCACACATCAAGTACTCTATTGATCTTATACATCCATTCCGACCGGTCCATCGTACCTGCGATCCTTAATTAATTACACACATCATGAATCAAAAAACAAAGATGAATTAGAAAAAATAATAATTTATTATATTTATGTTAAATCTAGGGACATAATTAATAACGATGGCAAATAAAATTAATGCATCCATGATAAACTTAGAGAAACAAATACCAGTTTTCTCTCTCCTACATGAACTAGATCTAAAAGGGAGGCTAAAAAGAGAGAAAAAGTGAGGGGGAGAGGGTGGAGATCATCTAGGTACCTCTTGTGGAGTACTTCTCCTCCAAATCAAACAAATAAACCTCAAAAACAAGTTATTTGGGACAAAAATTCGGCAAAACTTCTTCCCCTGTTTTTGGTCTAGAGGAAGAAGACAATCGGGTTCCTTTCTGCTGGTGGCGGCTGCTTAAATAGCGAGGAATAACCGAAGCGGACAACTTAAGGAGCCCGCTGCGGTTAATCTTATATAACTGCAGCGGGCACGTTACGTAGCCCGCTGTGGTTAATCATTAACCGAAGCGGGCATATAAGGAAGCCCGCTGCGGTTAAAGAAGATTAACCGCAACGGGCACCTTACGTTGCCCGCTTCGGTTAATGATTAACCGCAGCGGGCGCTTCAGCGGCCGGCCGCTGTAGGCCGGCCACCGAATAACCGTGGCGGGCAAAAACTGTGCCCGCCATGGAGCCCATTTAGGCAACGCTGCGCAAGTTCTTTTTTGTAGTAGTGTACGGCATGCCACCTGAATTGCCGGGCTCCTCCCCACGTTCGTCGGCGCCGATCCCGTCGAGTGGAGTGCCGATTCAATAGATTCAGTTTCCGCCCTCCCCGTCCCCGCTGCCGTCCAGGCTGTTCGCGGCGCCGCCGGTCTATTCCACCTCCACGACACAACCATGGCTTCCACCGTCGTCCTCTGCTGGCGTCGGGACCTCCTACGGGGGCGTTCCGGCCCCAGGGATCCTCTATGGTGGCATCGACAGGACGCTGTTCCCCGGCAGCAGCATGCCACCGCCCCATCCCTCAGCAGCGCCGGCCCCAGACGCGTACGGCGGGGGGCCTACCTACGGGGGCGTCCCAACCTATGGCGGTGGCGTCCCCAACTATGGCACCCAGGGTGGCCAGCCACTTTTCGGCCATGATCCGCAAACCAAGTTCTACAAGCTTGAGTTTCCAACATACGACGGCACCGTCGATCCGCTAAATTGGTTGAACCAGTGCGACCAGTTCTTTCGCGGCCAGCGCACGCCGGCAACCAACCGTACCTGGCTGGCGTTCTACCATCTCCATGGTGGCGTGCAGACCTGGTACTACGCCTTGGAGCAAGATGAAGGCATGCAGACGTGGGAGCATTTCTGCAACCTATGTCGCCTTCGCTTCGGGCCGCCGCTTCAGGGCAGTTGGCTGGCTGAGCTCGGGCGGCTTCCCTTCACCACAATCGTCCAGGAGTTCGCGGACCGTTTCCAGGCGCTCGCCTGTCATGCGCCGGACATCTCTATGCGTCAGCGGGCTGAGCTCTTTGTCGGTGGCTTACCAGAGCACATCAGGGTGGATGTCGAGATCCACCACCTGCAGGACCTGCAGATGGCAATGTACTGCGCCCGCGCTTTTGAGCGACGGGCGACTGTGACTCCTCCGGCGCTTCCTGCCCGCGCTGCCTGACTAGTCCCGAGGGGGGGCCTCCCAGCAGCGCGCGCACCGGCACCGGGCCGGCTACGCCTCCAGCAACTGCGGGAGCGGGCGCTCCGTGCGGTCGCGCCTTCCGGCGCCTCACGCCAGCTGAGCAGCAAGAACGGCGCCGCCAGCATCATCGAGGCAGCCGCGCCGCCACAAGAGGAGGTGGCTGCGTTGGCTCTGTAGGACAATGATGACGCTCCCGAGGCCGATGTTGCTAATGTCCTCGCAGTTTCCCTCCATGCTTTTGCAGGCATTCGGACGACAAACACCATGCTGCTCCCGGTGGTGATCAAAGGGGAGCGCCTGCTGGCATTGCTCGACACTGGCTCCACCCATAATTTTCTCAGTGGGGCGACGATGAGGCGTCTTGGGTTGGTTCCAGATGGCGGGGAACACATCCGTGTCACAGTGGCCAATGGGGACAAATTTCGCTGCGTCGGGATCGCCCGACACGTCCCCATCACCATCGAAGGGGAGCACTTCATCACGTGTGCTGGCATTGACTTGGGCTATTTCGACTTCATCCTCGGCTACGACTACCTGTGCACGCTCGGCCCCATCACTTCGGACTTGGAGGCCAAGACCATGGTGTTCTGGTGCGGCGGGCGCCGGGTCCAGTGGCAGCCGTGGGCGGCCCTGAACCACCCGAACCCCCCCAGCAGGCTGCGGCAGCTGCCGCCATCGTCCAGCAGCCCCTGCTGGATCACCTCCTCGAGCAGCATGCGGCCGTCTTCAATGAGCCACGCGGTCTCCCTCCGGCGCGGTCGTACGACCACCGCATCCACCTGCTGCTGGACACGGCCCCAGTGGCCGTCCGACCGTACTGCTACCCCCAGCTGCAGAAGGATGAGCTGGAACGCCAGTGTGCGGCCATGCTCACCTAGGGCATCATCCAACCGAGCACCTCGCCGTTCTCAGTGCCGGTGTTGTTGGTCTGCAAGGCGGATGCATCTTGGCGTTTCTGCATCGACTACCGCGCCCTCAACGCCAAGACTTCCGAGGACAAGTTCCCGATTCCGGTGGTGGATGAGCTTCTCGACGAGCTCCATGGCGCTCGCTTCTTCACTAAGCTCGACTTGCGGTCGGGCTACCACCAGGTGCGGATGCACCCCGATGACGTTGCCAAGACTGCCTTCCGCACGCACCATGGCCACTACGAGTTCCTGGTCATGCCGTTCGGGCTCTCCAACGCGTCGGCGATGTTCCAAGCGCTAATGAACGATGTGCTTCGCCCCTACCTGCGGAGGTTTGTGCTGGTTTTCTTCGACCATATTCTCATCTACAGCTCGTCATGGGCGGAGCACCTGCAGCACATCGCCATCGTCCTAAACGAGCTTCGGGCGCACCACCTCCACCTCAAGCGCTCGAAGTGCTCGTTCGGGGCAACATCAGTGGCCTACTTGGGTCATGTCATCTCCGCTGACGGCGTTGCCAAGGACGCCGACAAGGTGGCCGCGATCGCGGCATGGCCACCTCCCCGCTCGGCCCGGGGTCTTCGTGGCTTCCTGGGATTGGCGAGCTACTACGGAAGTTCATCCGGGAGTTCGGGCTCATCGCTGCTCCGCTAACGCGTCTCTTGTGGCGA
This sequence comes from Coix lacryma-jobi var. lacryma-jobi, assembly GCA_009763385.1. Lineage (NCBI taxonomy): Eukaryota > Viridiplantae > Streptophyta > Magnoliopsida > Poales > Poaceae > Coix > Coix lacryma-jobi. The sequence goes on along the minus strand of CM019826.1, from coordinate 120,187,708 downwards.
GACGCGTTCGACTGGGACACAGAGGCGGCGGAGGCCTTCCAAGCGCTGAAGTGCGCCCTCACCACCGGGCCCGTGCTCCAGATGCCCGACTTCGACAAGCTATTCATGGTGGACTGCGATGCTTCGGGTGTGGGGTTTGGCGTTGTCCTTCACCAGGGCGCGGGACCTCTCGCTTTCTTCAGCTGTCCATTCGCGGCTCGACACCTCAAACTCGCAGCTTACGAGCGCGAGCTCATTGGCTTGGTGCAGGTCGTGCGCCACTGGAGGCCATACCTTTGGGGACGACACTTTCTTATTCGCACTGACCATTACAGTTTAAAGTTTCTCTTGGATCAGCGCTTGTCCACCGTGCCTCAGCATCAGTGGATCAACAAACTCTTCGACTTCGACTTCACGGTGGAGTACCGTCCCGGCCGCCTCAACACCGTGGCGGACGCCTTGTCTCGCCGCGACACCAAGCATGAGGCCGAGAGCACGGAGGATGCAACTGCGTGTGCTCTCTCGGGCCTTTCTTTTGCCTTCCTCGACGACGTGCGTCGCGCCACCAGGGAGGCCGGGGACGCCCAGCGCCTGCTCCAGCAGCTGGCCAACAGGGTGCTGGCTGCCCATGGCGCCTGGATGAGGGGTTGCTGCTCCATGGCAATAGGATCTTCGTCCCCGACCATGGCGTCCTGCGGACCCAAGCGCTGCTTCTGGCCCACTTGGCCGACCATGAGGGGGTCCAAAAGACGCTCCACCGCCTGTGCACCGACTTCTACATCCCAGGCGATCGTGCGTTGGTGCAGGACTGGGTGCGTCGTTGCAGTACGTGCCAGCGCAACAAGACAGAGACGTTGCTACCAGTCGGGCTGCTACAGCCGCTGGAAGTGCCCTCTCAGGTGTGGGCGGACATCTCCATGGACTTCATCAAAGGGCTGCCCAAGGTGGGCGGCAAGTCTGTCATTCTCACGGTGGTCGACCACTTCTCCAAGTATGCACACTTCATCGCGCTCGGCCACCCCTACACCGCCGCGTCCGCCGCCCACGCTTTCTTTGACAGCATTGTCCAACTGCACGGGTTCCCCTCCTCCATCGTCAGCGACAAGGACCCGGTGTTTACCGGGAATGTTTGGCGCGACCTCTTCCGATGCGCCGGCGTCAAGCTACGCATGAGCACGACCTTCCACCCCCAGACGGACGGCCAATCCGAGGTGGTTAACAAGGTGATCGCCATGTATCTTCGATGTGTCACAGGTGATCGACCGCGTGCATGGGTGGATTGGCTATCTTGGGCCGAGTATTGCTACAACACGTCATTCCACACGGCCCTGCGCGCCATGGCGTTCGAGGTGGTCTACGGTCGCCCATCTTGCCCTACCAACCGGGGTCAGCCCGTTCCGAGGCCGCCGCGACACTTCTCCGGGACCGGGACATGATCTTGGCCGAGGTGCGTCAGCGTCTTCTCCAGACGCAGGAGTTGTCCAAGAAGTACTCCAACGTCGGGCACCGCGACGTGGAGTTTGCGGTCGGTGATTGGGTCTACCTGCGCCTGCTCCATCGGACGGCTCGATCCCTTGACCCTCGGGCGCGGCGCAAGCTTGGTCCAAAGTTTGACGGTCTGTTCCGTGTTCTAGAACGCATCGGCTCCGTCGCCTACCACTTGTAGCTTCCAGAGGGCGCCCGGCTTCACGACGTCTTCCACGTGGGGCTGCTGAAGCCCCACCACGGCGCCCCCTTGCAGCAGCCGGCGAGCTGCCCCCAGTCCTCGACGACCGGCATCTTCCTGCTCCAGAGCGCGTTCTGCAGGCTCAACAGCGTCGCGGTGAGTGGCGCCTGCTGGTCAAATGGCGCGGCCTTCCCGACGACGACAACTCTTGGGAGTCCCTTCCGGAGTTCCGCGAGCAGTTCCCCGACTTCCAGCTCGAGGACGAGCTGTTTGCGCAGGCGGGGAGAGATGTTATGACCGGCATCCCATATGCCAGGAGGAGGCCCAATAGTGGCTAGGCTAGGCGCAGGAGTTAGGGGCTAAAAGCCCATATTTATCTTTAATTATTTATTTCCATAATTAATAGAGTAAATAGCCATATATAGGAGTTGTAATCCCATGGACAGAAATTAAGCAAAGAGTAATCATATTACTCGGCTTCCCATTGGGAGCCGGGAGCCCTAAAACCCTAGCCGCCTCTCTCTCTTCCACGCCCAGCCACCACGGCGCCTCGCCGTCGCACGGCGTTCAAGCCCCGTCCTCCGATCTTCCACCGGTACAATCTCCGATTGACAAGGCACAGAGAGCTGCTGCCTATCAGACGTCCTGACCTCTCTACGCGTGCATGAGCGCCTGCCCTCTGCGCTACGAAGGGAAGGCTAAGCTTGGGCTGAGACCTCCAGAGGCTATACAGTCCAGTGCCTGTATGCGCCATTTATGCGCTCGTTTTCCATACGGTCTTCAAGCAGCCTGACTGATGCCGACGAAAATTCAGAGTCGGGGTTATTGTCACCATCGGACGCGTGCATGAGCACTTGCCCTCTGCGCTACGGTGGCCAACAGCTCTCCCATGGGACGCCTGACCTCTCTATGCGTGCATGAGCGTCTGCCCTCTGCGCTATGAAGGAAAGAGTAACTTGGGCTGAGAATTCTGAGGCTATACGCTCAGTGCCTGCATTCGCGCTACCCATGCGCTCGACGAACGGTCTCCATTCGCCCAAGTCACGCCATGATCGAGCCTCTCGGAAAAGACCCTGACCGTGATACCTCCCTACGCATGCATGAGCGTCTGCCCTCTGCGCTATGGGATGCCAGCAGTGGTTCCTTGGGCGACGCCCTTGACTCCTACGCGCAAACGAGCTCGGCGCTCTACGCTACGGATCCTGGGATAACCCAAGGCCGAACAGTTCATCGCTACGGCTCACGACTATTGGGTCTGCGGAATTCGGGGAATATGCAAAACACGCCGACTCGCTACAAGTTTTGCCTCTGTTCGCCCAAGAGTCTATTTACAGACTATTCTCCTATGCAACGTTCTACTGCGGCCCTGCGACGAGAAGATCTACATCGGCGACCAGGGCCTTCGCGACCGGCTCCATCTCCGTCTCCAGACGCTCCATGTCTCCTGAAGCTCGGGGACTTCGTCAAACTGCAGTCATCTTTCGCCACTGGTTTCTCTCCATATTTTATTTGTACATCATCATGTACTACTACTCTCCATATTTATTTTTCAGGGACTTCGCCTTCGCTCATCGATGAAGCTCGAGGACTTCGCCATCCCTCATCGTTGACCAGGCTCGTCACCGCCTTCGCTCGTCACCGTCGTCGCCCGTCGCCGACCTGACTCGTCGTCGTCTTCACCCGTCGTCAACCGGGCTCGTCGCCGCCTTCGCTTGTCACCGCCATCGCCCGTCGTCGACCAGGCTCGTCGCCGCCTTTCGCCCGTCGCCGCCGTCGCTCACCGCCGACCAGGCTCAGGGACTTCAACTTCGCTCATCGCCATCCAGGCTCGGGGATATCGCCTTCGCCCGTCGCTGCCTTCGCTCATCATCGACCGCGCTCCTCGACGCCTTCACTCGTCGTCGCCTTCACCCGTCGTCAATCGGGCTTGTCGCTGCCTTCGCCTGTCGCTGCCGTTGCTCGTCGTCGACCAGGCTCGTCGCCGCCTTCACCTGTCGCCGCCAATGCTCGTCGTTGACCAGGCTTATCGCCGCCTTCGCCCGTCGCCGCCGTCGCTCGCCGTCGACCAGGCTCGGGGACTTCGCCTTCGCTCGTCGCTGCCTTTGCTCGTCATCGACCCGGCTCCTCGACGGCTTCACTCGTCGTCATCTTCACACGTCGTCAACCAGGCTCGTCGCTGCCTTCGCCTGTCGCCGCCGTCGCTCATCGTCGACCAGGCTCGTCGCCGCCTTCGCTTGTCGCCCTCATCGCTCGTCGTCGACCAGGCTCGTCACCGCCTTCGCCTGTCGCCGCCATCGCTCGTCATCGACCAGGCTCGTCGCCGCCTTCGCCCGTCGCTACCGTCGCTCGCCGCCGACCAGGCTCGGGGACTTCGCCTTCGCTCGTCGCCATCCAGGCTTGGGGACTTCGCCTTCGCTCGTTGCTGCCTTCGCTCGTCATCGACCCGGCTCCTCGACGCCTTCACTCGTCTTCGTCTTCACCCGTCATCAACCAGGCTCGTCACCGCATTCGCCCGTCGCCGCCGTCGCTCATCGTCGACCAAGCTCGTTGCCGCCTTCGCCCGTCGTCGCCTTCGCTCGTCTCTGACCAGGCTCGTTACCGCCTTCGTTCATCGCCGACCGGGCTCGTCGCCGCCTTCGCTCATCGCCGTCGTTGCTCGTCGCCACCTTCGCTCGTCGTTGTCTTCGCCCGTCGTCGACTAGTCTTGTCACCGCCTTCGCCTGTCGCCGCCGACCAGGCTCGGGGACATCGCCTTCGCTCGTCGCCATCCAGGCTCGGGGACTTCGCCTTCGCCTGTCGCTGCCTTCGCTCGTCATCGACCCGACTCCTCGACGCATTCACTCGTCGTCGTCTTCACCCGTCGTGAACAGGGCTCGTCGCCGCCTTTGCCTGTCGCCGCCGTCGCTCATCGTCGACCAGGATCATCGCCGCCTTCGCCCGTCGCCGCTGTCGCTCGCCGCCGACCAGGCTCGGGGACTTCGCCTACGCTCATCGCCATCCAGGCTCGGGGACTTCGCCTTCGCTCGTCGCTGCCTTCGCTCGTCATCGACCCGACTCCTCAACGCCTTCACTCGTCGTCGTCTTCACCCGTCGTCAACCGGGCTCGTCACCGCCTTCGCCCGTCGTCGCTGTCGCTCATCGTCGACCAAGCTCGTCGCTGTTGACTCTTGCTAACGTCGTTACTAGGATTAGACTATGGAATCTATCCCCGGCAACGGCGCTAGAAAGGCTTGTTGATACTTCTTAATGTAAGAAGTATAACTAACTATTCGTATGACTATTGGTAAATTCTGCAAGCGCATAGAATAAGTCAATTGTAGCACTTCACCCGGGAGTAACCGAGTATCGTATTTATTTCCACAGGGAAGCTACTATGGCAGAACTAACACTAGGACTGCTATGAACACTACTGTGATTCTAGCAAGGTTGAACGAAAAGTATGAATGAGGGTTGGTTTCTACTACTACTAAAATAAGAAGAAAGAAAGACTAAACTACTACTAAACTAAATCAGCGGGGTCTGGCCGATGAACAGACTAATGTTATCCTACACACTTACAAACACAACTAACTTAGCAATAAAGATTTTTATCTAGTTCTTTGACCGTACACACCTCTGGACTATTTTACCGGACTCAGACATGCCCAACGAGGTTATGATTCAAAAACTAACCCACTTGAACTACGTGGTGGAATTCAAGGCTCCCAGGGCTGTCACCACCTGTTTGCTACCACAGCTATCCGGGGGGGGGGGCTAGCCACAAACTAAGGTATAATTAGTCTAAGCACCGCGCTTACACTAATATATACTACTCTAATCTTGCGTCCAAAACTAGAGCACTGATTACTCAGCGAATAACCCAAACTAGATACAAACTAAATACTAAGTTATCTATGATCGAAAGCACTCAACAAGAACAATAAGTAAAGAACTTAAAGTAAATGCTGAAAGTAGAAGAGCACTAAGATAAATGAAGGAAGACTTGGAATTATACCAGAGACTTTGGAAGATCCTCTATTACAACTCCAGCTCTTCTCTTCTTCACTCTCGCTCTCACTCTAAGTCTCTCAACTAGAGTGTTACTTCACCAGAGCTTCGCTTACAAGAGAGTGGGACTAATGAGGTGAGGTCTGAGTACAAATGAGCTCGGGGGGGGTCCTATTTATAGCCTAAGGGACCTAGGGGGGTACTTATGGGCCTAGGGTTAGGTCAGGGGGGTAAGTGAGGTGGCGGGCGCCAGCCCTAGGTGGCGGCCGCTACCCCCCTGGCCGTTGGATCCACCGTCATTGCTTCAATGACATCCAGGAGCTTCAGGGAGGCGGTTCCAAGGTCGGTTGCATGTCCAAAAACTGTCACATGGGCAATTTCGGTCATGATCCATGTGACATCTCTTCTTAGCCCTTGGATGCAACGACCTAAGTGATCAATGGCTGCAAATGAGTGTGGCACGCCTTCCCTGGATCAGTGACGTGGCAGGGGAAGAGTTTGGGCCTCACTCCCCTGGCGGTCGCCAGTGAGGGGTGGCGGGCACCACCCCACCTTGGCCCAAACTGAGCCCAGGTGAGTGTGCTCGCCTCGTGGTGGGTCCTCTTGGTCATTTTGCTCAAAAAACCCTGCAATTACCTACATTCAAATAAAACTCAAGGACAAGCGAAAATCGTTAGTTTATAAAAGGTTTTTGGTTGATTTTAGGTCCTTGTGTTGTGTTATATGACCTTGTTGATGCTAAGAATATGACACTTAGTGAGCATCAACAAGCTCCCTCAAGCTTACCTCTTGCTCGTCCTCGAGCAAACATGAATTTGAATTTTGGAAACTCTGTGTTTTTGTTGTGTACGCCCATATTATTTTCATCACCATGGAATTGGTAGCCTTCCCTGCACTCAAGATTAGAACAAAAGACCAGCAAGAAAGAAGGTTTGTCTTTCCCTTGCCTATTTTGCTAATCAAGATATGTGGAGTTTTTGCAAGTTTTATTCAAAAAAAGCATGCTTAGTAACTTCTGTGGCTCACTCGATCACTCATATTTGTATGTGGAAGTGGAAGAATTATCCTCTCACTAAGATTTTATGTGGGGTTAATGGGTAGGATAAATGAGCATGCAATGCTAGCATAATTTTGCTAAGTTAGACAAATGGAGCAAAGGAGCAACAAGTCATAGGTTCAGACCAGGAATGTGCAAGTGTGGGTATTTATCGTGGCTAATACTTTCATGGCACTCTCCTTTTTATCTCATTTGTGGGATCATGGCTATGTATGAGAGCACTTGCTCTTTTGGATATTCTCTTCTTTCTAGAGCACTTGCTCTTTTGAATTTTCTTTCTAGAGCACTTGCTCTTTTGAATATTCTTTCTTTCTAGAGCACTTGCTCTCTCTCTCTTTTTTAACTACTATAGCCATGTCCCTGAGATTTCATTATGGAGCATGATATTTTGCCATGGAGTATTCCTAACAATGAATGGAAATAAAGGCATGTTGTGTGCGTATTCTCAGTGTAAGAATAGCACTATATAGGTGGGTGCAAGTGAATTCCTTGGTCCAAAAATATGACAAGTTTCTCTACCATGTCTATCAACAAAAGTCTAACTAGCTCAACGCTAACATGCAGCAAGTGGAAGCTCCTACTCTAAGAGTAAAAATTATTTGGCTTTGGTAGGACTTTCTTTGCCACAGAAGTACTTAGAGCAAGTTTTTAAAATTTTTCAAAATAACTACTCCACAAATTTGACTTGCTCAAGTCAAAGTAGAAACTTACTTCCCCTTTACTTAGTCTAATGCTCATGTCTCAAGTTTAGTTCTAGCATACGTTTTTCCATGATAACTCTAATGCATGGCATACATTATTTTATTCATTAAAAAGACTTATGATGAGAGCATTTCATTTATTGCTATTTATTTATATTATATATATATTACTTAATTAAGCTACAAATTAACTAAGATAAAACTCAAATTTAAATTACTGAAATTAAAAAAATTGACAGTAATAAAGACGGCAGTGATACTTACCTCTTTGACGGGGGTCCTCCCCCAAGCTGGCTTTTGGCGTGGTTGGGTTACATCCATCCCTGACGACGGTACATGTCGTCCCAGTTCTGCTGGTTCTGCTACAGGAGAGAAGAAATATTACCCAGTTCTCCGCTAGTTTCCTGGCGGAATACCTAGAAATTCTGGTTCATGTCGTTCAAGTCCTGACGGATTTCGGCAGTATCCATGGTGAGTCCATCCATTTGGTGTTGAAGATATCTCATATCGTGCATCCACTCGTCCTGATGAAAGGACGAATGGCGAGCGGCCTGTGGTGAGATTCCTCCAGGGAAGAACTCATCACCACGGCTAGTGTACCGGGTGGATCCTCCCAAAGAGTGGGATGAACTCCCTAACTGGGATGAGTGGAGGGACGCCTCATGGCCGTATCCCCATTGCGGATGTTGCGGTTGCCGCCAGTTCGACCCCCCTGCTTGGTGCGAACCAGGGGGTGTCAAATGACCATAGAGTGATGCTCCTCCATACTGCTCTGCATGAAAAGGGTCAAACTCCTGTGCCGCTGTTGTGGCTCTTGCTGCTTCTTCTGCTGCACGGGTCTGTGCTCGCGTCCTCCTCCTTGGAACCTGCATGATGTTCTCTCGAGCCGACCTTTGGTTTTGTTCTGCCTCGGTTTCCAGGGCCAAAAGTAATGTTGGTGCATTCACCAACCAAAGTGACATGTCAGGAAGAGTGATTTTATTCACATAATCTTGGTAGATCATGTGAATCTTACCGGTTTCCTGGTTCTCATGCAAGAGGTGTCCTTGCGAGAAGTGTTCCATGGCCAAAAGGTCTCGGTTACCAGGAATGTAAGAGTATACAGCGGTGTTCAGCAGAGCCATGTTTAAAGCCAGTCTAGTTATCCATGATGTTATTTCGATATTTTCAGTGTGTTGATCAAATTTAGACCAGTAGTCCTTCATGGCTTTAGCGGGTGATACTTTTATGTGGTTTACTAGAGCATAAAGCAGCAGCATTTCAGGCTTTTTAATTGGTCTTAAGTCAGGTCTTGGAAAGAGTGTGATACTAATATATTTGTGAAAAAACCTGAGCGTGGGGTTGTGGATATTACTTGTACGGGGCAAGCCTGGGTTCCTGTTCCCAGCAATACTTTTCCAAAATTCATTTCTATTAAATCCTGTACAGACAGATTCCAAGCTCAGCAAGCATGAATCATCAAAGTTTAAATTCTTGCTGAACTGCTTCCACGTTAAAGTATGTTCTTCATTAAAAAACCAAAATTTTATGTGATTAGCAGATATTTGCATTGTGGCCAGAAATTCCATTGTGAGGGGCATGATTCCCTCCTCATTAATCTTCCATGCATCTTCCCATCCCAAGGTTTGAAAAATATAGAGAAATTCATTGTCCATACCAGTGCGATTTAGCAAGTCATCGTCGATGTGGCGGGTGTGAACGAACTCTCTCTCACAGAGGATGTTCCGGGCCTGCCGTTCCCGATCACTCTGCCAGATGATATCATCGACGGAATTCAGGACGTGGATGGTCGGTCCAGCCTGGTGTGTGGGCGGAGAGTCCCGATCCACCGACATTTCGTTGGTGGATGGAGTACCCCTCCCGCCACTCTCCTCATCACTCCCAGCAAAGCGAATGTGAATGTTTGCCCTCGACGAACTTCCCTCACCCTTACTCTTCTTCTTCTTGCCGGTGAAGAAGTTCTTGAGAGGGCCCATGACCTCCTCGCTAGTGCTCATGGTGGCTCGTGTTTTTGTGTTTTGAGTGAGGTGTAGGAACTTGCATGGGGTGTGGGTAGTATTTATAGGCTGAGGATGGAAGGGGGGAGGCTGAGAGCTCCTCCCACCTGGCGGGCGCCACCAATAAGTGGCGGGCGCCACCCCACCTTGCCCATTTCTGTCTGCAATCGACACATGAGGTTTCTCTCGTAATGTCCACTGAAATTCTAAGTGGGGAATAAAGTGGTAGTGTCGGTGCAGAGTGCAAAGAGTGTAACCTCCTAAATGGGGTAAGTGGGCTGAAAATTTCAAAGACCACTTCTTCATTCTGGTCATACTTTATACCAAGGATGGTGGGAAACTTACTCAGGTGCAGCTTCGTGCAGAAATGTGGAAATTGAGGTGGCGGGCGCCAGGAAAAAGTGGCGGGCGCCACCCCTTTATGGGTAATTCCCACTCAAAGCCACTCCTTCTTTCACTTGTGCTCTCCTCTTCACTCCTCACCAGAATTTTGAGTGGAGAAGTGTCCAAAAGATGGAGTGAAGTAGAAGAGAGAGGAGGAGACATGAGAGTGAATGAGTGCATTGAAAGAGCAAAGGCATGGGTCTTTCCTCCTGGTGTTATTTGAGTCTATGAGCTAGGGATGATAGTCTAGTTGATTGGCTAAGTGAAAAAGAGCCTATAGGGTGGCGGGCGCCAGCATGGGGTGGCGGGCGCCACCCCAAAGGCTGCCCTAAGCCCCCTAGGCTTCACCTAATCTCCCTACTAAGCATCTATTTTGCAGAAAATTAATTTGCTTAAGTAAAAACGAAAATTTAAATGGGGGATAAAGACTTACCTTAGCCTAACTTACGTTGGTTAGCCGCTTTGGATTCCCGATTAGTGTCGCCTTCATGGTGGTTGTGGCTGAATGTCGGCACCGACGAACTTTGATGACGGGTGTTTTTCGGTCACGGTGTGTACTGGAATTTCTCCTCCTTTCCACTGATGTGGAGCTGAATTTCTCCAGCTCCTACATCAATGGTGGCTTTTGCAGTGCTCAAAAATGGTCGTCCCAAGATCAATGGCGTCTGGTGGTCGGGATTAATATCCAGAACCACAAAATCCACCGGGACAAAGAGATTCTGGATTTTCACCGGAATATTCTCTGCTATTCCCGCGGGATATCGGAGCGATTGATCGGCTAGCTGCAGACACGTAGAAGTAGGGGACAAGGTATGATGATTTAATTTATCATATATTACCTTGGGCATGACGCTGACGCTTGCTCCCAGATCATAGAGTGCATGCTCGAAGTGCTGCTCTCCGATTGAACATGCGATCGTTGGGTTTCCTGGGTCCTTCTTCTTTTCTGGGAGTTGGTTTAAATGACTGCACTGCAATCTTCGGTCAATTTAACCACATCCCTACTTGGAATTGGTTTCTTCTTATTGAGCAGCTCTCAAATATTTTGCATAAGTTGGAACCTGCATAGCGTCAATAAATGACACATGTATATATAATTTTTGAATTACCTCGACGAATTTCTTGAATTGGTCGTCTTCCGTCGGATTTCTGTTTTGATCTGAAAAAGGTAATACATGTGTATCGTAGAATTCATGAGGAGCAGTTCGTACCTTGGATGAAGGTTCAGCTGGCGTCTCCTCTTCTTCGTCTTTTTCAACATTAATAATATTTTTCTTTGCAGCAGAATTACTACTAGGAACTAATTATTAGGATGAGGTGGATCACGAGTGGATTTACCACCTCTCGTGGTTACAGCTTTTAATTCCTCATAGTATTTAATTTGAGATTTAATGTTATCTACTTTTTGCTCTAATCTCTTATTAAAATTAATTTGTTCCTTAAATGCTTCAGAAAAATCTTTCAGTTTAGCATAAATTCCTTCTAACATTTTATCATGTTCAATTAATTTATTATTTATGCTATCATTATTCTACCTTGATTAGAAACTAATTTTCCATAGGAGAATTAAATACGGAGGTTTGAGGCATACCTTTATTATTCCATTGTTGGATCATTGGAATTGGAGGTTCTCCGTAGCCACCATTATTAAGAAGGGATTTGCATCCTCTTTCTTAATTTCTTCTTGACCTTCACTTGACGAAGTGGCTCTTTGCTTAGCGTAGTACTCCATTGCAGCACGATCTCTCTTCTTATTTATTCTTTGCTCTAGCAATTTTACCAAAGTTTGCAGGGTTACAGAATCAACTTGCTTAATTTCAGACATACCTCTAGCACGTTTTTCTGTCCATCCTTGATTCGCCACCATTGTCTCGATTAGTTTGGTTGCCTTCTCTACAGTGAGAGAGAGGTATGCACCTCCGGCGGCAGCATCAATGTGTTGTCGAGATTCTTGCTGAAGTCCATGGTAGAAGCTCTGGATCAAGTACCAGTCTTGCATACCATGGTGGGGACAGTCTTCAACATACTCTTGTAGTCTCTCCCAAGCTTCAGTGATTGTTTCTTCTTGTCTCCCTGTCCAAAGTTAGAAATCTTGCTACGGAAAAGAATAGTTCGACTTATCGGGCAGAACTTGTTGAGGAATTGATCGCGCATCTCACCCATGTCAGCAGGTGTCCAGAGTTGAAGAGGAACCACTGCTTCGCTTTTGCACTAATGAAAATGGAAAAAGACAAAGTCTAATGGCATCCTGCAAAACTCCCTGCACAGAAATTGTACTACATATCTCCAGAAAATTCTGGAGATGAGCATTGGCATCCTCGGAAGGTTTGCCATTAAATGCAATAGCTTGAGCCATACGTATTAGGTGAGGTTTAAGCTCAAAATCTACATTACTAGTAGAAGGTAACACTGGAATGTGAGCAAGAGTAGGCATGGAATACTCACGGAGTGTTTTGGTCGACATTGATGTTGATTGATCGTTGGAGCAGCTTGGTTCGTCAGTCACTTTTGACTGGGATTCTTGTCTTGACGAACTCCTCTAGCAAAACTCCAGGTTCTTCCTCGGAGGACTGAGATTAGCTCTCGCTCTCCTAAGAATGGACTCGGGATCTTCTTGATAGTTGCTCGGAAGATTGAATCCGGCCATGGCTACTTGAACGATCACAAACAACGAACAATATATATATCCGCTAGAACTATGGGGGTTAATTCAATAAAAGTCACAAAGAATTAATTCTAGACAATTGCTTCCCCGGCAACGGCGCCAGAAATGCTTGTTGACTCTTGCTAACGTCGTTACTAGGATTAGACTATGGAATCTATCCCCGGCAACGGCGCCAGAAAGGCTTGTTAATACTTCTTAATGTAAGAAGTATAACTAACTATTCGTATGACTATTGGTAAATTCCGCAAGCGCACAAAATAAGTCAATTGTAGCACTTCACCCGGGAGTAACCGAGTATCGTATTTATTTCCACAGGGAAGCTACTATGGCAGAACTAACACTAGGACTGCTATGAACAACTAGTGATTCTAGCAAGGTTGAACGAAATGAATGATGGGGGTTGGTTTCTACTACTACTAAAATAAAGAAGAAAGAAGACTAAACTGCTACTAAACTAAATCGGCGGGTCTGGCCGATGAACAGACTAATGTTTCCCTACACACTTACGAACACAACTAACTTAGCAATAAAGATTTTATCTAGTTTTTCGAACCGTACATACCCTCTGGACTATTTACCTCAGACGTACACAACGAGGTTTATGATTCAAAAACTAACCCAACTACATGGTGGAATTCAAGGCTCCCAGGGCTGTCACCACCTGTTTGCTACCACAGCTATCCGGGGGGCTAGCCACAAACTAAGGTATAATTAGTCTAAGCACCGCGCTTACACTAATATATACTACTCTAATCTAGCGTCCAAAACTAGAGCACTGATTACTCAGTGAAGAACTCAAACTAGATACAAACTAAATACTAAGTTATCTATGACCGAAAGCACTCAACAAGAACAATAAGTAAAGAACTTAAAGTAAATGCTGAAAGTAGAAGAACACTAAGATAAATGAAAGAAGACTTGGAATTATACCAGAGACTTTGGAAGATCCTCTATTACAACTCCAGCTCTTCTCTTCTTCACTCTCGCTCTCACTCTAAGTCTCTCAACTAGAGTGTTACTTCACCAGAGCTTCGCTTACAAGAGAGTGGGACTAATGAGGTGAGGTCTGAGTACAAATGAGCTCGGGGCGGTCCTATTTATAGCCTAAGGGACCTAGGGGGTACTTATGGACCTAGGGTTACGTCGGGGGGGGGGGGTGAGTGAGGTGGCGAGCGCCAGCCCTAGGTGGCGGCCAGCCACCCCCCTGGCCGTTGGATCCACCGTCATTGCTTCAACGGCATCCAGGAGCTCCTAAGGAGGCGGTTCCAAGGTCGGTTGCATGTCCAAAAACCGTCACATGGGCAATTTAGGTCATGATCCATGTGACATCTCTTAGCCCTTGGATGCAACGACCTAAGTTATCAATGGCTGCAAATGAGTGTGGGACGCCTCCCCTGGATCAGTGACATGGCAGGGGAGGAGTTTGGGCCTCACTCCCCTGGCGGCCGCTAGTGAGGGATGGCGGGCGCCACCCCACCTTGGCCCAAAGTGAGCCCAGGTGAGTGTGCTCGCCTCCTGGTGGGTCCTCTTGGTCATTTTGCTCAAAAAACCCTGCAATTACCTACATTCAAATAAAACTCAAGGAGAAGTGGAAATCGTTAGTTTATAAAAGGTTTTTGGTTGATTTTAGGTCCTTGTGTTGTGTTATATGACCTTGTTGATGCTAAGAATATGACACTTTGTAAGCATCAACAGTCGCCACCTTCGCTCGTCTCCAACCAGGCTCGTCACCACCTTCGTTCGTCGCCGATCGAGCTCGTCGCCGCCTTCGCTCATCGCCGTCGTCGCTCGTCGCCACCTTCGCTCGTCGTCGCCACCTTCGCTCGTCGTCGTCTTCGCTCATCGTCGACCAGGCTCCTCGCCGCCTTCGTTCATCGCCGACCAGGCTCGGGGACTTTGCCTTCGCTCGTCACCGACCAGACTCGGGGACTTCGCCTTCGCTCGTCGCTGCCTTCGCTCCTCGCCGTCTTCGCTCATCGTCGTCTTCGTTCGTCGCCGCCATCTTTCGTCACCGTTTTCGCTCGCTGCCGCCATCATTCGTCGTCGTCTTCTGTTTCCTAAGCAGAAGGTCGTAGGTTCATCAACCCATTGCCGACCAGGTTCATCGACCTGATCTTTGCCCGTCGCCCAGGCTCGTTGGCCTGGCCTTCACTCGTCGTCGGTGTGCATCAAGTCGCTCCATGCTGTTCGGATCAGGGTGCTGATTTTGGGCAGCTCATCGGGGCACTTGCTAAATGCTCTACAAGCTCGGCACCATGTGTTTTCAACACCTACTACCAAGCTCGGGGACTAAGTGGATACACTTCACCTTGCAGTGAATGTATTTCCTTTTTCTCTGCAATTCAAGGACGCTCCATCAAAGTGGACTTGCACAAACTTCTACTAGGACCTCGTTGTTCCTTATAGTCTTGCAAGCTCCAAGTGGATACACTTCATTAGAAGAAAGCTCTTCAAAAATTTTCTTGAGCACCTTACATCCTTCTAGCGAGCCTTACTTGCCCGACATCGACTTTGCCTGCTCGGACAAGCTCAAGACGGCGTCGCCAACGGATACAAAGTGCTCGGTGACTAGCTATGGGGATATTACCTCAGTATACCCCCATGGACCTACATGGGCCCTTCGTCAAGGACAGACCAGCTCACGAGGCCTTACAGCACGCGACTAGCTCGTCGTGCTCGTCAAGGACTCTCACGAAGCCTTGCCTGCCAAGGAAGATCCTAGAGTTAGATCCGGATTCCTTGCCAAAAGGAACCGTTTGTAATCTATTAGGATTCGGCAAGTTGTAACCCTGCTCCTCGGCTATATAAGGCGAGCAGAGACCCCCTCTCACCTCAGATCTCACCGGAGATCAACTCAGATCTCATCTGATCACCCAATCAACAATACAAACCAGCCACCAGAACACATGACGTAGGGTATTACGGTGACTTGCCGGCCCGAACCTGTTTAAATCGACGTCTCTTGTCCCTGTGTTTACGCTTTGCAGACGTCTCGCACGCCTCCGCCGTCTAATCTACTACCTTGGGCATACCCCTCGGTAGATTATCGACCATATTTCGTCGACACTCCCCCACCTCTGTCCCGACCGTCTCTCTCTCTCGTCCCTCTCTCCCTCTACCCGGCGGCGCCCTCCCTCTCTCCCTCTCAGATCTGATAGCGGCGCCGCCCTCCCCACCTCTCCCGAATCCGGCGGCCGCGGGCGACAGCTCCGGTGGCGCGGGCAAGGAGGAGCCTCGCTCCGCGTCGACGAGCCGGCTGGCCGCGCCTCGCCGCGTCCCGAGCCGGACCTCGCGTCGCCGACGCCGATCTGGCGTGGAGTCGTGTGGGGAGGAGAAGGTGGCCTCGCTCCCCGCCGGCGACCTGCCCATCATCTCCTCCGTGGGCCCACCAGTACGCTCACAACAGATTTGCGTCGTTCTCCTCGATGACGCTTTTTTGCGTTCTGGTGGGTGTGGTATGCAAAATGCGTCCTTCGGTTGGGTCTTCTGTTGGAGCATGTTTTTGGATATGCAAAGTACTGTGAACTACCTATTTTTAGGTTTGGGTCTCTTTGTTGGAGTCAGTCTTAGACTCACTTCTCGAGAGTGCGGTGCTAAGATTTTAGTTCTTCTTTTTCTGTTAGTTTTTTCGTTCAATATATATACCGTGCATCATATTGACAACTGGATTAAAAAACAGTCGACGGTGGATAGAATTTGGCGCCTCAGTGGTATTTAGTTTACACCCAAAAACTTCTCATCTATCACTCAAAAACATCTCATCTATTATATTAAATATTTAAACACATACACGATGGAACTGAATAGACGGACTTCACTCCCGCTAATAGCCAAGAAGAGTGAACATTCCACTTCCAATAAGGCATGCAATAGTGATCTAATTCATAAACTAGCTTCACTAAGACTAAGTCGATATTCTATATCTCTTTCATTGTTGTTGAGACTCAAAAGTGTCACCGACAAGAATGAATTTAGAAGAAGTATCTGGCCTATAAGATTAGAGCCGAATTTGTCTTTTAGTATTGAAAGGTCGGATTTTCTTAGTGGGCCTGGTCATGTTCTAAGCTGAATGGGCCTGATTGTTTAGACTGCCGACCAGTCCTGCTATGTCCGACCAGGTGATGCTGGTCGGAGGCCTTATAGTTATTATGAATATTGAGCCTGACGCTAATATGTGGGTCTTTCTCTTGTAAAGGACGTTTTGTTAATCAATATGGGCCGATAAAGTCCATTAAACCGATCTGGTCAATCCAAGACTTGGCGAGATCAGAGTTACCTTATTATGTCCGGATTGGATTCTATATTTTGATAGAGTCCGGATAGGAAACTTGGAGATTGCATCTGGAGATGTTTCCTATTGGGATAAGACCATCTCCCTCTATATATATATATATGAGAGGATCATGGCCGATTGAAGTATCCAACACCAATCGATCAAAATCAATCTACTATCCCTTTTACCTTTTTTTCCCTCTACCTTGCTGTTCGGCGCATCTCCCGGCGAGATTCGACAGCGTTCTAGGCGGCCTTGCTGGTCCTAGAACAACCTCTACGTGCTTCTCCCCGACTGGTCTTCCCGGGAGGAGTTCTAGAGTTACCAACACAGGAACCCAAAACCCTAGATCGATCAAAACCGGTCTTTAGATCGGTTTTCGTCGGTTTAACCAGGGTCCCTGCTGTCTCAGATTGAACCGCAACCTCTCCGGGCGTTCTAGCTCTGCTGGCGTGTGATTCAGATAACTTCCGACATCAACAATTGTATTCTTTCTCAACCTCTCCGATCTACAAGAAAATAACCACTGCTAGTCCAGTAGAAGCTGTTAATAGCATAGATCGACCTTGCAACAAGAGTAAGCACTGCCTGATTGATCGGACTTTGTAAGGCCTATAGTTGCGGTTGCCAGCAAGCAAGTCATTATCCCGACACAATAGCAGAACCCAAGATGCTGATGTAGATTAAAAGATAACTAATTACACAGATTACGATAACTTTAAAAGATTATTTTTAAGTCTAATTAATTCATAATTTTATAATATCATGCTGTGATAAATATATGCTAATGACAAGTTGATCTCATAAATTTCTCTCATACTTTCCTGACGGAATATATAATTTATTTTTATTAATCTATTTTTAATATTAATATTGTAATATCTAATGTCCCGTTTGGTGCAGCTCAGCTTCATTAGTAAAGTTATTTTTTTAGAAAATAGTTTTATGAAACTTACTAGGTGAAGCTGAGTTGTTGTGAAAAAAGTATTTGATAAAACAGCTTCACCAACAACTTCATGCATGGTTGAGAGAGAAATGATGGTGTAAGCTATGAAAACTTATTTTTCAGCTTTTTCTCAACCTATAGTTTTATGAGAGGAGAAATAAAACAGCTTCATGGGTAAATCTATTTTGAAAAAAGGTGTTTGACAAAAAAAAAAAAAAAAAAAAAGCTTACAACAGCTTATACCAAATAGGTCCTAAGATGTATAAAAACTTTTCATCCACGGCTAAACACGCCCTCCGTGGCTTCTACGGCGACCGAATACGCGCCTGCGGCCGGAAAGAATCTTTCAATTGATTGGTTCAATCAAACAGATTGGTTCAAACAGATTACACAAACAGATTGGTTCAAACGATGCTTTCAAACTATGGGGACCTTAACCTAATACGCGCCTGCCAACTGCTGGATTACACAAACAGATTAGTTCAAACGATGCTTTCAAATTGACAATGATTTGTGGAAACGCACTCTAGGAAAAACAAATCCTTTTGCAGATCTAAATTATTTTCTAACAATGGTCAACGAGTCAACGACTGGTCTGCTATTTTGTTCTGGAAATGAAAAGATACTGATATTCCTTTGAGAAAAGAAAACACGGTTGTTCTATTAGCACCTCGTGAACTTTTGCTTTCCGGCAGCAAGGATCTACTTAAGTAGGGTCATAGTTTACCATATCTAACCTTCGGCAAATTATTATTACTACTATAGTCATAAGTTGCTTCACCTAATATTTGGCAAATTATTGTTGGCATAGAAAGTGTGGATAATAATATCAAATCCATAATTATGGTAATACTTAACACGAAAATAAGTCTGATATTGATGTGTATAATAGGGTGATATAAAAATGTAGCATGTTATGGTTATGTCAGTGAACCAAACAATTTGCTGGAAAAAAATATAACATAACTAAACTATGGCATAATAAGCTATGGTTACGAATCAAAGTCTTAAATTTGTCAAACTTATCAAGCTAGAAGCCACAGCACCTGACAGGAAATGGAAACGGCACGCTTATGAAAATGTCTGTCGTTTTCTTAGAAAGGATCAGGAGAGAGGTTTCCACTGAACAATTATAGATAAAATATATTAATATTTATAATTTTAAATAAATATCATTAGATTAATTATAAAATATATTTTTATAATAAAAATATTTGAATTAATAAATATTAATATTATTTACTAGAAATATGGTTAAACGTGAAGTCCTTTTCTAGACATGGAACCATAGTTACATGTTTCTATAGAGACTAACTACTGACTAAGGGAGTATTATAAACATAAATGTCAAGCACTTGGACCGAGTACACAAGAAAAAAAGTTCAGGAAGGAAGGTACTCTTATTTTAGGCACGAGTGCGTGCTTCGCTTCTCACTTTCTCAGCTTCTTCCTCCTCCCATCTCGGAGACTTCTTCCCTGTTTGCTGCACAGCCTTTTTTTTTGGGTGCGGTCGAGAGGTTTGGAGAGGAGAACGCATCCAAAGATCGGAGCGGAGCAGGATAAGGGCTCTCTCCTGCAGTTCTGGCCCGGGGAGGGAGGAGATGTGCCAGGGGCATCTCTTGTTGCTGTTGCTTTTGTGCGCTGCCGGGTCAACAACCGCTTCTGCCAACACCAACCAGCTAGATGGTAAGTTCTTTTTAGTTTGTTTTTGTGTTATTCATTGAATTTTGGGTGTGCGAACCAAAGACTAGAGATACTTTGATGGGGTTTTGCCCGTTCTTTTGTGTAATTATTTATAAGTCCAACTGCTGTTTATTAGTAGCAAAAGCTTTCTCTAAATAATAGTTTTTTGGTTGTCTAGTTCGTACTTCGTTGGATTCGGAGTTCAGTTCTGGTTGTGGGACTTTATTAGTTTCCAGTTGAACTAAATCATAAATACCTCCGTTTTGCTGATTAAACTATTTGAGTGGATTTTGTAGTTTGTTTGGATGAGGCGCTTGTGGAAATGGCAACAAAACAATGCAAAATTGGTTTCTTCCTTGCTCCTTTTTCTGAAAATGTTCTTGGCGTTATTTATTCAGTCAGTTAATAATTTCTCCTCTTAATTGTTTTGTGTTCTTTGTATTATGAAACTCTGCATCAATACATATACTCACCCTTGTTTGATGTGATTCTTCCGGTTTCTGGATGATAGAAGATAAAACCTTTTGATTGTTCAATCCTTTTTTAATTATTATCATTGAAATATATTAATGAAATCATTAAATCGAATGTTCAAAAGTTCATTGACAAGTTGTTATCACCCTTGTCTGTCTTGCAGCGGCTGCTCTGAGATCCTTGATGAAGAGATGGAAAAATGTGCCTGCTAGCTGGGGAAAGACCAACAATCCTTGCGGCATGAAATGGGATGGTATTTTGTGTGATGAAAATGGAAGGGTCACATCACTGTGAGTAGAGCTGATCCCGCCGATGTCAGTGTGCTCAAGATCCTGAAATTTGTTCTTGTTAAAACTTTTTGACATCACAGGAATCTGTTTGGTATGAACATGGGAGGCACTCTGAGCGATGATATAGGAAATCTGACTGAGCTAAGGATCTTGTGAGTATTGCCATCATGTAACTTTCTTCTCAAAGATGCTGGAGCTGAAGATGCTTCTATGTTTCACTATTTACATTAGGACACTGAATAAATCTCTTTCTGAGCAATTCTTTGCAGAGATCTGTCCTCAAACAGAGATCTTGGTGGGCCACTTCCAGCTGCCATTGGGAAGTTGGTTAAGCTTGAATATTTGTAAGTTGCAACAGTTTTTGTTACAAACAGAGGGACCAATGGTTATCCTCTCCTACACCTTACTGATTACCATCTTCATCTTTGTCCATTAATTTTGTAGAGCATTGATTGGTTGCAGTTTCAGAGGTCCTGTTCCGAGTGAACTAGGAAACTTGTCACAACTCAATTTCTTGTAAGACTATTGTTCTTCCTATTAACAGTTGCCAAAATAGTGAAATATATCAATAGGATATTAATTTTTTCCCTATTTTTGTTGCTTTTGCACAGTGCTCTGAACTCAAACAAACTAACGGGTAGCATCCCACCCTCATTAGGCAAGCTCTCCAGTGTCACCTGGCTGGACCTTGCTGATAACCAGTTGACCGGACCTCTCCCAACCTCTAGAGATAATGGAACTGGATTGGACCAGCTTCTTAAGGCAGAACACTTGTTAGTATTGTCCTAAAATGACATTAGTTCTGTCACTTATTCTTTATGTGTCCATCACTGATAAATCTGTTTCTTCTGTTCTTTCTAGCCATTTTAATAAAAACATGCTGGAAGGTTCAATCCCAGACTCTCTCTTCAACTCCAGCATGCACCTCAAGCATATGTCAGTGACTCAAATCAAAGATTTAACCTTTGCATTGTCATTTACTAGGAATTTTCTAAACATGTTTTCTTTTGTCCAGCCTTTTTGACATAAACAGATTTACTGGACCAATTCCACCATCTATTGGTGTAATTCCATCACTTGAAGTACTGTAAGTGTTCACAAAACTTGCTCTATGGTTTGCTGGCAGTTAGTATTAGTTCAGGAAGCTGATTATATTGTTATGCCTGAATACAGTCGTCTAAATAACAATGCTTTCATGGGACCAGTTCCTCCTCTCAACAACCTGACTAAGCTCCAAGTTTTGTAAGTTGTCCAATTACAACATTTTACTTTATTAGGATAACCTCTGTGTTGTGTCAACTGTAACATTTTTTTGTGGAAATAACAGAATGCTTTCAAATAACAAGCTAAGTGGACCGATTCCTAATTTGACCAGGATGGGCTGGCTGGAAAATGTGTAAGGATTTCCTTCAAGCTCAAGCCACATTTTGCTAGAAATTTACTCTCTTACTGCGATTGACATGCTTTATCATTTTCCACAGGGATATCAGTAATAACAGCTTTGATCCTTCTAACGTCCCAAGCTGGTTCTCAGATTTGGAGAACATAATGACCCTGTAAGTCACAAACCTCATCTGAAATTGGTCAGTAAAGTGGCAGTTTTTGGAGCAACACATGACCAAAGTCTCCTTTTTCAGTACAATGCAGTCAGTTGGGCTTTTTGGGCAACTGCCACAGAAGCTTTTCAGTTTTCGTCAACTGCAGCATCTGTAAGACAACATGTTAAAATTACTAGACCTCTCTACTTTCTGTATTTAACAAAATACACTAACTTGTCTAGCATCCTGCAGAGTACTGAGTGATAATGAACTGAATGGCACGCTTGACATGGGAAACAATAGAAGCACGCATCTCGATCATGTCGATATTCAAAACAACAAAATCACCTCAGTTACAGTCTACAACAGCTTCAATATCAAAACCTTCAAGTGTGTATCACTGCTAATTTTAATACTTAGTTTTCTGACAGCATATACATTCCTTTCTCACCAAATTCTTTAATTTTCTCAAAGGCTTCAAGGAAACCCACTCTGCAATGATTCACTTCTGTCAGACACAAATTCATGCATGGGCCTGCAAACTGAAGCCCCACCTCAGCCTCCTCCCTTGGATGTTCAATGTGCATATCCATTTATAGAAACTATCATATTCAGAGCTCCTTCCTTTGCCAATGTAATCGAGTACCTTCCTATACTGGAGAACAACCTCTCTAGGCAATTGAGCAGCTGTACCCCGAACCGGCTAGGCTTGATACCTTACTACGAAGATCCATACCTAAATGTGGATATCAAGGCATGCCCAGTAAACCAGAAAAGGTTCAACTACTCTCAAGTGTTAAACTGCTTCAACCTGACCCTTCAGACTTACAAGCCACCGGAAATATGGGGGCCTTACTATGTGCATGCACATCCTTACGCATTCCATGACAAAAGTAACAGCTTATTTCTTCTTTGTTGTTTCTGATACCGCCAAAGTTGCAAGTCTAAAATGTGACTGCTGGTGTGCAGCTTCTCGAGCTGTGTTGATTGGCATCGTGACTGGATCTGTTCTCCTGATCGTGGGGCTCACTCTGGTTGCATTTTACGCTATACGTCAAAAGAAACGGGCCCAGAGGCTTGTGTCCATCAACGATCCTTTTGGTGATGCACTCTACTAGAGAACTACAGTCAATACTTTATGCCTTCATCTAATGTTGCTTTGTTTTTTGTCTTTACTAAATTTTCAGCGTCTTGGGGATCAATGGGAGAAGATATTGGTGAAGCACCAAAACTGAAGAGTGCTAAATTCTTCTCATTAGAAGAACTTAAGTTATGCACCAATGACTTCCGAGAAATTAATGCAATTGGAGCTGGCGGCTATGGAACGGTAAGCAAACAATGCAATTGAGTACTGAAAGCACAGTATTTATTCTTTTGTAGTACAGGTTTACAGTTTTTCTGATTCCAATGTAACAGGTTTACCGAGGAAAACTTCCTGATGGGCAGTTAGTGGCAATCAAGAGATCCAAGGAAGGGTCCATGCAGGGTGGCCTTGAGTTCAAGACAGAAATAGAACTCCTTTCCAGGGTTCATCACAAAAACCTGGTTGGACTGGTTGGTTTCTGCTTTGAGAAGGGCGAAAAGATGTTAGTTTATGAGTTCATACGTAATGGAACACTAAGCGAGGCCTTATATGGTATGTTTTTCATCCCATTTTATTAGTTACATTTTGTTATTGTTGTGCATCTTGTTGATTAACTGTAAAATCTCTTGATTTTGGGCTACAATTTCTGTAAATCCGCACTAGGTATGAAAGGAATACAATTAGACTGGAGCAGGAGGCTCAAGATAGCTCTGGATTCAGCTAGAGGGCTAGCATACCTCCATGACCATGCCAATCCTCCAATCATTCACAGAGATGTGAAGTCCACTAACATTCTCCTTGATGAGAAGATGACTGCAAAGGTTTCAGACTTTGGCCTGTCGTTGCTGGTAACAGACAGTGAGGAAGGGCAACTATGCACAAATGTCAAGGGAACACTGGTGAGCTTTCACTTTGTATTCCATGATATGTCGTGCTGCTTCATCCTAACTTGACAATACACTCACTAATCAACACATCCAAATTATTTGGATCTACGCAGGGCTACCTGGACCCAGAGTACTACATGACCCAGCAACTCACAGCAAAGAGCGATGTCTACAGCTTCGGTGTAGTGCTCCTAGAACTCATAGTGGGTAAGCCACCAATACACAACAACAAGTACATTGTCCGTGAGGTGAAAATGGCACTAGACAAGGAGGATGGCACGCACTATGGGCTCAAGGATGTGATGGACCCGGTTCTTCAGAAAATGGGGGGCCTCCTCGGCTTCCCACGGTTCCTAAAACTAGCACTGCAATGCGTTGACGAGGTGGCAACAGGCCGACCCTCGATGAACAACATTGTGAGGGAGATTGAGGCGATAATGCAGGACAATGGGCTCACACTGGGCTCAATGTCTACGAGCTCTTCATTCAGCATTGAATCAAGAACGATGAAGGTTGGACCTAAGCACCCATACTCCAGTACATCCACGTCAACCTCGACGTTTGATATAGATAGCAGGGCCTTTGAGTACAGTGGGGGGTTCCCTTCTTCTCATGGCAGCTTGAAGCCCTGAAGATTGGAAGTCCTAAACGCCAATTTGCACGACCTGTTAAAATATTAGTGCAAATTATTAGTTATATAGGTTTCAGTAGAACTGTACAGAATTGATAAACTTGACGATTCTTTTTGCCTCAAGAGAGAAAAGTACCTATTGGTTTTCCTTTTTAAAAGAAGAGAGATGTATATAACACTTCAATCACTGTCTCTCAATCATAAACTGTCGTTGTCTTCGTGCAATTCTTGGGGGTAATATGGTATGCATTGAATGTACCTAGCGCGGTCCTAGGATTTTGAAGGTCCTCCGCTAATTCTGTGCCACCCACAAATTTTCTTAGATAATTGAAAGGACCGTAACGCCTAAGAGGGGTGAATCCACAACTAAAATTTTTACTATAAGCTATGACCTCTAATTACCATCTAGTCAAAAACCTATGTAAGAAAGTAATCTATCTAATTGTGCAACTATGGTTTTGCTAGGTGTGTTGCTATCGCTACTGCAAAAGAGTTATGCAACCTAGGTTCCAATCCTAACAACTAGCTTATCAACTAACCTAGGAAGATAAAGCATATGACCAAGTTAGCAAAGTAAATGCGGAAGCTAAAGAGTAAGGTAGAGATGCAAAATCCCGTCGACGACTTCGGTATTTTTACCGAGGTATCAAAAAGTGTGCAAGCTTCCCCTAGTCGTTGGAGCCCCTCGCAAGGAATCCCTCATCAGGGCCAAGCTCCTGGTCGCGTAACTCCGTGAATAGCCCCGGGTCTTCCCCACGCGCAAGTGGGTCTCCGGTTAAGCCACTCGTGGCAAAGTCTCTCCCGGACTGCTCTCCGCCATCTTCACTATCAAGCTTCCAGCCGAACCGTCACGGACCTTGTTCCCTTCGGTACACGGTGACGCCCACACCACAAACGCGGTATGTGAGAACCGATAAAAACATTTTTATTTTTATTTTCTTTTTCACCGTTGCATGTTTGTTTATTTCATTATATCTAGTGCTTTCTTTGGGTAGCTCCTAGTCTTTGAGTTGTATTCGAGCGCCATGCCTAGTCTAGGTAGATGATAATTTTATTGTTATTTATCTATTCAGTGCTCTTAGTCTAGCTTCGTAGCAGACGAAGGTGAAATAGGATCATCTCGAATCATACGTTGGCTTTGCCAGTTGATATGATATCGTTAGATGGTCCGCGCTACGAGGAAAGAGCTAGGGCCTAGATTTTGCATGCATATCACTCGCTTGATTAGAATTTCTTGTTTCAACCCATGACATGTTTGTTTAACTTTCATTCACTCACCCCATTTGCATCTGCATTACATAAAAAAAGAGAATGGTTCTCTGATTTTATATTCCAAGTTCGCACATCCGTTTAAACAAATCTCATGTTCTTCATTCACATGCCAACTTTTGTATTCTAATATGTTTTGTTTTGGATGTTGGTCATACATCGTTTGAATTAAGCATGGTGCTTAGTTTGGATGCAATGATCATATATCTATAGGCTTGTTAAATTAAGCTTGGTGCTTAGGTTAATTTGTCTACCTGAATCAAATTGGATATGGAGTCTAGTTTGATTTTTGAACTGAAACTGCTAGTGTAGACTTTGGTAGTATGCATTGACTAACCCTGCAGAAATTTATCAGACATCATATGGGTAAGCCATTGAGACGAATTCAAAATGGAGGTAAGTCAAGACTTAATTGGTGAACTTTGAATAGACAAAGGTTTCGAAAAAATTAGCTCTCTTTGCTAACTAAATTGAACAACAGTCTTTCATTAGCTTCGAGGGAAATCTTTAGCTCAATCATAAATGCTTAAAAAATCTTTTTAAAGTCCCTCAGGTACGTATGGTGCACTGATCTTTTGCAGGGATGAGACCTTGATTAAAAAAAGAGAGAAAAGATACTCAAGCACCCGCCAAGCCGAAACCACACGAAGATCACAATGGCATGGCGGAAACAAAGAAGTGTAATCATTCTCATCCATCTCTAGGATTGAATGATGCACATTGAAGCCAAATTCAATGGAGAAGTCCCGCTCAATGGACTTAAAACGGTGAGCCCTTGCCGATAGGTAAATCAGTATGTATCTCATATTTTATTTTCATCTAACTTTTAATTTGAATTTTTGCATGTTTAATTTTTAACCAATATATTTTGCATATAAAAACTAAAAACAATTTCACCTTTGAAAAAACTTTAAATAATAAATTTGTTTTAACCTTATTTTCAAAAGATTTACTTATGCATCAATCCTTTTTTGAAAAAAATCCTTCTTAAAAAATGATGATAATAAAAAATATTTACTATTTAAAGTAACCAATAACCTAAATTAAAGCAAGTACATTCTGTTCTAATAAAATCTCCCTAACTCCAATAAATAATAAAAAAACATTTTGGAATTAGACAAAGTTCCCTTCGGGTATTCTTTGTCACTAATAATTACAGGAACAAAGGACGAACAATGTCTAGACATGAGCGATGCACTACATACTCAGGAGATGCTCCAACATTCACACTTGGCTTTTAGTGCCAAATG
Source organism: Coix lacryma-jobi var. lacryma-jobi (assembly GCA_009763385.1). Lineage (NCBI taxonomy): Eukaryota > Viridiplantae > Streptophyta > Magnoliopsida > Poales > Poaceae > Coix > Coix lacryma-jobi. Next base: position 120,160,947 of record CM019826.1, on the reverse strand, counting down.
ACATAAAAGTCGAAGTGTAGGGGACCCGACCCTTCCACGCCATCTCTCGGGCACGCTGGTTTGCACTCCATAATCTCACTCATGTCATACTCTTAAAAGTTTGATTATGTTCAAAAATACCAACCATGCTAATCAAACTTAAAAATGAAAAATAAAATCTTGCCAAATTATGAACTTGTCTTTATAAAGATTGGACGGTATAAAGTTTATTCCTAGTTCATATATTCGTTACTTGTGGACACGTCTTTATTAGAAAAACATGTCAACTAAGTTGTTATGAAGTGAGATATGGTAAGACTAAAGAAATCCTTTCTTTTTTTTAATGTAAGCTCTTGGAGAATTTCTGTTTTGCTAAAATTTTAAAAATTTATAGCAAATACTTCTCCTCAATGATTAAATATCCTACCAGAGCCACATGACACTACACATTTGAAAGGTCCTAAATGGCTAGAGGGAGGGTGAATAGCCTAATAAAAATTCTACAAAACAGTTAGAGCAACTAGTTAGACAATTACAAAGCGAAGCTTTTTGCTCTAGCTCTACTAAGTGTTGCAAGCCACCTATCCAACAATTCTAGTAACCTATAATCACTATGGCATACAAAAGATATGTCAGTACTCTCTAAAACAATGAGCTAGCAAGAAATAATTACTTCTAATTAGAGAGCTACTTCTAGCAACAAATATCTCTACACAAGTGATAAAGAAAGTAATGCAAAGATAGAGAGATATGCCGACGCCGGCAAGAGATAATCAATCACAATAAGAATACCAAGAAACTTCGGGAGAAGTCCAAAGAGGCAAGAGACACAAAGATTTTCTCCCGAGGTTCACATGCTTGCCGGCATGCTACTCCCCGTTGTGTCGACCAACCACTTGGTGGTTCGGCGACTAATAGGTGTTTCATAAACCTAGCTCAACAAATGAGCGCCGCAAGAACCAATCCACAAATGGAGGTAACTCAATGACACGCACAATCCACTAGAGTTACCTTTTGGCTCTTCGCCGGGGAAGGCATAATACCCCTCACAATCACCGAGAGATGACCACGAACAATCACCACTCGTGCCAAAGCTCCTCCGCTGCTCCAAGCCATCTAGGTGGCGGCAACCACCAAGAGTAAAGAGAATACCCGCAGGAACAATGATCCTCAAGTGCCACTAGATGCAAACTCACAAGCAAATGCACTTGGAACCACTCGATCTCACATAGATTCGCGCTATCAAGCAAGGAGATGAGTGGGAGGGAGTACGTCTAGCTCAAGAGGATGTTCAAGAGGTTAGAGAGTCGAGAGCGCCTCTCCACAGCCGGCCACAACGTATTTATATGGAGGGGAGAAGACAACACTTCGTTCTCCCCTTTTTCTCGAGCTCCATGACGACGACCGGTACTTCCGCTGGGGGCGGCCGGTACTACCGGTTCATGACTGATACTACCGCCGGGCTTCGATCCTCAACCCAACGGCTACTTCACCTGAGCGGTACCTCTGGTCTTGGACCGGTACTGCCGCTCGCAGAGCCGGTACTACCGGCCGACCACCGGTACTTCCGGTCAACCCCTTAGGCGCCCGTTGGAAGAAACTAAGCACGAAATAAGACTTCTGGAGGTCCGACAGGTACTACCGGTCGACCACCGGTACTCCCGGTCGGTACTACTGGTCCACAAGCGGTACTTCTTACTGGTACTACTGTTTTTCCAACGGTACTACCGTTCTTCCAGCGGTACTTCCGCTACCAGCCTGAGCTCCGTGCTAAAACGACCATAACTCTTAGCTCCGAACTCTGATTTCGATGATCTTGGACATTTTGGAAAGCTTATTCAGAGGGCTACACAACCCACATGAATACACAATCCAAAACACAAAGGATTAGAACAGATTTCCAATCTAAGATCCATCGCTTCTCTTTTCAAACCAAAGATTTCTCCGAAAACTTCTCCGAGTTGATCCAATTCAACTCCACCACCTTCTCCTTTGCAAATGTGCTAACACCACCAAGTGTACATCATCATATGCATGTGTGTTAGTATTTTCACAATCATTTTCAAAGGATTAGAGGTTAGCACACTAGGTCCTAATGCATATGCATGTATGAATTCACCTAGTGGCACTTGATAACCGCAATCACCGAGATAGTCCCCTTATCTATCCTAAACACACTCACACCCTCTATGGTGTCTTGAGTGCCAAAACAAAATCCCTATTTATACCTTTCCTTGATCTCCATAGGGTTTTGCTTTTCTCTTCTTCTCTTTCCAAATGTGGAGCACTTGATCCATCTTTTGGTCATCACCACCAATACCATGATCATCATCTAGCTCTCGCACTTGGTGTGTACCAACCTAGCTCATAAACACTTCATGACAAATGTTAGTACCCTAGGTGACATCAATTACCCAAAACCAAACAAGGACTTTCAATCTCCCTTTTTTTGGTAATTGATGACAACCTTTCACAAAGATATGTATTTGAAAATTTGAGTCAGCTCTTTGTTAGTATTAGCTCCCCCTATAAATGTGCTATAGTGTTTGGTTCAAGTTCGGCACATATGCATAGATATGAAATGTGGGAGAGTAATACTATCAAATGATGCTAAGGTGTAAAGAATGGACCTTTGAAGCGTGATACCAATCAGAGTTGCCAATGTATACCATCCTTGGCACCATGGTTAGCTAGACTTACAAAAACACTAGATACCTTATGAGATCAACATTATATGAAAGGTTCTAGTACCACTTGTAAGAACAAATTATATCTAGCTACCACCTATGCATGCTAGTTTGCAAATCATCATTCAAAATTTATTTCTAGCATACACCACACAAGCATGGATATCAAGTTAAACAACTTGTGCAATGCAAGCAAGCATATGAACATGCACAAATCAAATGCAACAACCAAGTTCATGAGCTTGCTCCCCCTACTTGTGTGCTCAAAAATCATTTTCAAAGTTTTTGATCCCGTTCATTTTATCTTTGTTACACTCTCTCCCCCTTTGTCATCTATTTCCATAAAAGGTTTGCATAAAAAGGTTTCAAATTGTATAGAGAGAGAGGTAGTTCTTTCACATTTGGTTCAATCTAGTTCATTTGCATGAATCATTTAACACGGTTTTCTCTAGAGTAAGCTTCTTCACACATCTTGCAATGGTTATCTTACTCATGTTGGTTAAAAGTTCCATTGCTCATTCTCTAGATTAAATACTAGGATTGCAAGCCCATAAACATGTCATATGTTACCACTAGATCAAGTAAGGCATAGAAACAATAGTGGCATCATACAAGCATCAAAATCATTTTATTTCCATGGATGAGCCTAATGATTGTTGGGAATGACTACATGCACTAAACATGTTCCTAGCAAAGTATGGATGCATATGCCAATCAACTTTTTACCTTGCTTTGTCGGAGGAGAGGCATGTCATATAAATGAGGGTGCATCAACACATATTTGAGAAGTCAAGTATGTTCAATTCATTCCTTAGCTTGCAAAACCTCTTCTCATCAAGTGGCTTGGTGAATATGTCGGCAAGTTGATCATCAGTACCAACACTCTTAATTGAAATATCACCCTTTTGTTGATGGTCTCTTATGAAATGGTGCCTAATATCAATATGCTTTGTTCTTGAATGTTGCACGGGGTTGTTTGTGAGCTTTACCGCACTCTCATTGTCACATAGCAATGGCACTTGTTTGAATTTGATTCAAAAGTCATCCAAAGTTGCTTTCATCCAAAGTAATTGCGCACAACAACTACCGACGGATATGTGTTCGGCTTCGGTGGTTGAAAGTGCCACACTATTTTGCTTCTTTGATGACCAAGACACAAGTGATCTTCCCAACAATTGACATGTGCCCGATGTGCTCTTTCTATCAACCTTGCAACCTGCATAATCGGAGTCCGAATATCCAATCAACTCAAAGTTTGACCCCTTTGGATACCACAAACCAACTGTTGACGCAAAACGTGACACCTCACGCCAAGCACACAACAAGCCGAAAAGCTAGCTTCAATCGGGTGCCCGGAATGTGCTGAATCCGGAGACGTGCCAGTTGGTTTGACCTGAAAACCAACAAGGGAAAAAACTGTGAGAATACCTTTGGAACATGCCGAATAAAACCAGACAGTTCCATATGTACGGCTTTGAAAGCCAATCACGACGGCACACAACTATAGAAGCTGTCTGTCAGAGCATGTTTATAAAGTCATTCGGCTAGTATGAGAACAGAGTATGTAAAGCACATTAACTGTCGAATACATATGTAAAGAAAGACATGCTTGAACAAATTAAAGATATTATAAACAGGTAACTTGCAAATATAGATCTATTCAAATAACACATGCATAGGCTAATCCAACTAATTTGCCGCACGTTTAGTCTTCATAAACCGGTCAGGTATAAACTCAAGCAAAGCTAATCCACCGCATGATACCACTTGCTATAAGTCTACACCACTTCTTATAATTAGATTAATCCACCGCATGATACAATCTAATTATAACAAGCTAAAAACATGCATATATTTGGACAGATCTATAAAGGCTCATTACTCGTGTAAGTTTAACCAAAATCAGCAAACCAGCCGAATTGGGGTCCATGAAGAAGGAACAAACAAGCAAGCATGATTAAACTAATCTAAAACCTGCATCTGCCGCACGACACCTAGTTTCATCAAAGTCTAACCATGATTGACATGCATGAACCCACAACATGTGACAATCTAGATTGAGAGTTGATTCAACCATCATGATCTTATGATTAAAAGAAAGCACAAGCAAACTCGTGCGACAAGGCCGAACAAAGATCAATCTAGATTGGGCAAAAGAGTGTTACAAGAATTAAATAAATAAAACATATAACACATCATAACTTAATGAATCTATTGGATCTGCCAAATCTAATAGAGCCGATAACTATTTTTACTCATGACTTAATCCGCCGCACGATACAAGGCATAAGCAAAAACTCCCCGTCATAAGCTTAAATCTGCCGCACGATACTAAGCCTAACATACTGTCGGTGTTTCTACCCCGGGGGTATGACACTAACTAGTAATATGATCGCGTGCTCTCTTCCTGGATGGTGATGCAAGATGACACAAGGGTTTATCCTGGTTCAGGCAAAGAAGGCCCTACGTCCAGTGGGGGGAGGAGGTTCTTGTATTACTTGCACCTAAGTGCTTGTACAGGGGCGATACAAGCTCAGCGAGTGTGGACGAGGGTCCGGACTTGTGCGTGTGTGTGGCGTTATATGGACTTGCGAAGCGTGTCCCTATGTGTGCGTGAAGGGCCCTGGTGTCCCCTTTTATAGAACAAGAGGAGGCCAGGGTTACACGGGGTTACACAGGGTTACACAAGAGTCGGGATGTACAACGCCCAATATGACGGAGGGTAGGAATGCTATCTTGTCGAGGTCACTGGAGTTGACGTGGGGGTTGCTGTTGAGGCGTCCTTGAAGCGTGGCTTCCATCCCAGGCGTGGACGTGGAGGCGTGGCGATGTGGAGGCCATACATCGCCCATTCCGGTACGTACAAGTCGTGGCAGGGTCCCTCCGGGTCTTGGGGTACCTGTCCTCCAATGGCATGAAAGCTGTTAGGGCTCGAGGGGCGCCAGGCCGGCCTCGAGGTGGCGCCTACGGGGGGCTTGAGTCCCCGCAGGTATGGGCAAGTCCCGGAAAGCCCGGTCGTACAGCGGGAATCCAGGCCTCAAGATGTGGCTCGGATGTGCAACAGCGCAGAGCATGGCCCAACAGTGCTGTACTTGTGCCTTTTGCCCATGCTTGTGGTGAAAACGAGATTTGACTCTGCCCTGGTTCACTGTGGCACACGTCGGGTTCCAGAGGACATGACCGGAGTAGGTGAACGCATTAAATGCATAGTGTGGGATTGGCATCCGATGTCTGTGCTGCTCGAGGGAGGCGTGATGTGTCTCGAGGGATGGTTTACCGTGGTAGAGAGGCTCGAGGTTCCCACGTGGGGTCCCGAGGAGCGGTGCACGGCTATGGTGGGCTCGAGGCCTACGTGCCGGGGTTCGAGGGGTAGGCTACCATGGGGCGGACAGTAAGGCTTTGGCGGGCCCGGGCTTCCCGGTGATGGGCCGGCGTTTGTAGGCCTCGAGGGGTTGGCTTTTTAGAAGGTTAGACTTGCTAGGTTTGTTATTAATTGGTGTTCTAGGTTTAACCTATTTGTTTTGCGTTGATTGGGGGTACCCCTTTTGTGGACCCCCGATAGTAGCCCCCGAGCCCTTGTTCGAGTGCTGGCACTCGAGCAGGGGCTCCTAACCGGGATCCTGAGGGTTAGCTGACTGGTTCTCGAGGGTTTGGTTGCCTTGATTCCGTGGGTGTCGCGCGAGTGACACCCGCGGGTGTAGCCCCCGAGGCCGTGGGGGAGTGGTTAGAACTCCCTCATGGGCTTTTTGCGAGCGTGAATGTTAGTTGCGTTTTTTAGGTTCGGGGGTGTCGAGCCCCCGAGTCTTTCAACCCTCTTTCGTCGAGGGGTGCCAGGCTGAACTGGCCGGCCGGCTCTTCGAGCTGTCCGGCACGCCAGTTGCCCTGGCTTGTCATCCCGCGAGTCCTTTCGATTGGATGCGAGGGGGGATGCCTCGTACTACCACGAGCGGGCGAGTATCGAGGTTCCCGGTGAGCTGGTAACGGGGGAATCCAAGTGAGACCTCGTGCCCCGTTCGATAGGGTAGACTGAAGCCCGGAGGCGATCTCATAAAGTGTGGACGCACAGTCTGCAGGAATGCCAGGTCCATTCGATAGGACCTGGTGGCTCGATGCCTCCCTCTGAGGGGATCTCACTACACGTCATGCGCCCTGCCTTGGATACACGTGAGGGGCCTCGAGGGCTTGGCCCTCGAGCGATGCTGCGAGTGGCGCCCCTTGGTGTCCCTTACTCGGGTGCTCGAAGCCGGCCGTCGAACCCTCTTCGAGGGCCAGCCTTCGCTGCTTCGAGGCTTGGAAGGGCCAGGGCCCGTTTTTACCTTCGTGAAGAAGCCTCTGTCGTCTGGGAATTCTTCTGCCCATTGGGCGCGCCTTTTTAGGCGGAAACTATCAGGGAGGGCGACAGACGCGAAGTTAGAGCGGCGGTCATGGTGGGCCCAGGTAGCAGAGCGAATAGGGAATCGCCATGTGTACCTGTCAACCGACTCGAGATTCGGTTAGGTGGGCGCATTAAATGCGTGCGGTTACCTTTTTTACGTCGTGGGAGACCCCGCCCGTCGGGGTTTTCTCTTATAAATATCGAGTGAGGGGAGAGGAACCCTTTACTTTGCCTTTGTCTTCACCGCCGCCGTAGCTTCCACACGCCTTCTTCCCGAGCCAGCAATTGGGAATCTTCTCGGCCGCCCGTCTACCGCTCAGATCCGCGCCGTCGCCGCCATGGCCGCTTCGTCCCAGGTGCTGCCGGCCGAAGACTGGAGCCCGACGAAGACGACGCAGCAAGAGCTGGAGACGCTGGTGGAGCGGGGGCTTCTCCACCCCAACCCGCAGGAGGGTCCCGCGTGGTGGATTCTCCCATCGGCGGACCATCGGGAGCCGCACTCGCCAGAGGGGCACGTGGTGAGCTTCACGCGCTACCACCGCATGGGGCTCGGCGTCCCGCCGAGCCGCTTCATGCGGGGGCTGGCCCACCACTTCGAGGTGGAGCTGCAGCACTTCTCCCCCAACTCCATCTCGCACGCTGCCATCTATGCCGCGGTGTGCGAGGGGTATCTGAAGATCGAGCCGCACTGGGAGATGTTCGTCCACCTCTTCTGGGGCGAGCTCTTCCACAAGGCCGCGAAGCCGAGCGGGAGGAGGCTCGTGCACGTGGGCTCCCTCACCATCACCGCGAGGACCGGGCCCTCGTCGGCCAACGTCCCCCGCGACTACCTCTGCTACAAGCTTTCCACCAACCAGGCGGGGTGGGACGACCACTGGTTCTACCTACGGAACGAGGGCGGGCTCCTTCCGCAGTACACCGGCAGGGTCATTACCCAGCGCCCGGAGAAGTGGAACTGGGGCATCGCGGTGGACAGGCAGCGCCACCTGTTGCCGCTGATGAACACGATGCAGACGTTGGTGGAGGAGAAGAAACTGACCGTCCAGGCGGTCATTTGGGCGTTCCATCAACGGTGGGTCCTTCCTCTGGCAGACCGCCCCCTTCTCATGTTCGATATGGAGCCGAACGCCCCGCTCGAGGCGCTGAACCAGTCGAGGATGGCCGAGGAGGGGCTGTCTCGGAACGAGGGTACCTCCCGGGTGACGGTCACGGTTCACGGGTCGTTCCGCCCTGAGGAGGCTGACCTGATCGCCATGGCACCCGACGCGGGGTGTCTCGACCTGGTAAGCCATCCTCGAGTGAGGCTGTCCCGAGACTCCCCTCCTTTCTCTTTCTCCGAACCTTGCTTACTCTCCTTGTGGTTTTCCTTATCAAGTTTTCTTTTTTGGCAGGGAGCGTTCACATGTCGCGCGTCGAGGCCCCCGGTGAGGGAGGACGCCGCGGAAATACAGGTGAGGCGCCTCTCTGCTCAGAAGGATAAGGAGAGTAAAGATGCCAAGAAGAAGAAAGAGAAAGAGAGGAACTTGCGATGGGTGGCTCGGGAGCAGAGGCTACCGAAGGCTCGTCGTAACCGGCAGCCTGGAGAGGAGTCCCCCGAGCTCAGTTCCTCGAGCTCGGAGGAGGAGGACGATGATGAGGAGGAGAGTGATGACGAAGGGATGGATGCGCGTCTGAGGCGCGCGAGGGTCGTCGACATCGGGGCTGACCATTCCTCTGTGCAGGAGAATGTCTTAGAGGTCCCCCCGGCGAAGGGATCGCGCGGGACGCAGCCGCAGAAGGCCGTGTCAGGCCCAGCCTCGTTGGAGGCTCAGGGCACGTCGAGCTCCGTACCGGACATGCCCGCTGTCGCGAGGAAGCCTCGAACTAGGAGCGCCATCACCGCGGCGCAGAAGGAGGCCACGACCGCGTCGACCCAGGCGGTGGGTCTCGAGAGGGGCCGGCCCTCGAGAAGCGGCCAACACGTCGGGAAGGACTCCAGGCCCGACCGCCGCGAGTCATCGAGGGCGACATCGAGCCCGCGGAGGAGCGGGCAGCATGAGAGGGCGTCGAGCCCCTGCCACCATGACCGTCGAGGGGGGAGCCCCCGGTCGTCTCGTGACGGGAGTCGCGAGCGACCCCGGAGCCCGTCGCCGCACCGCCGCCGGGAGAAGGAGGCAGACGCGAGGGGGCGTGACCGTCAGCACGAGCGCCGGAGTAGGTCCCAGAGCCCGCGCCGGGAAAGGCGCCAAGATGACCGCTCGAAGGAGACGCGGTCGCCCCCCCGGGACAAGAGACAAAAGGAGAGCTCCCCGCCGGGGTCGAGCCACGGGAAGCATCGGGAGCCTTCCCCCCATCCGGCCCATACGGAGACGGCTCAGGGGCGTGGCTCGAGCCAAGGGGCGGGCTCGAAGCCCCCGAGCGGGTCCGGCGATTCGGGGAAGAAGCCCCGCCGTCGCTTTGGGTAAGTAGTGCTCCTCAATTTCGTTGGTAGGGAAACTTTACCTTTTTACCTTTGGTGATATGTGTTGTTTCTGGGTTTTCAGGGAAAAGCGCTCCCAGCAGGAGGCAAACCCCGCGGTGTCCAAGTGGGCCAAGACCTCGAGCTCTGCCGAGGTCCAAGCACCTCGAGGTATGGCTCCTTCTTCCGCTGGAGAGGCCGCTTGGCTGGTGAAGGCTCGAGGAAGCCAGATGGCCGCTGCGGATCTCGGTGAGGCCGTCACCGTCGACCACGGGGGTCGAGGCTCTTTCCTGATTCTGACGACTTTGTTCTCCTTTTCAGCAGGGACCGCGACTCCTGGCGCAGAGCCTTCCGTTACTGCGTCCGTCGCAGCTCCACCTCCACCACCTCCTCCTCCACCTCCCCCTTCAGTGGCGCCTACCGAGCAGGCCACTCTTCCCCCCGTCACGACGACCATCCCGGGGGGAATACCCGAGACAGGCGCGGCCCCGTCGGCGTCTGGGACTGAGGGGGCAATGGCCCTCGAGACCCCAGTCGACGCGAGCCGGCCCGCGGAGAAGGGGAAGGAGGGGAGAGGCGTCGGTGGAGAAGGTGCCGACGGTGGAGGAGCTCCTAGGACGAGCTGGAGCGGGTGCCGTCCCCGGTCGAGGGCTCAATGCTGGCGCTCGAAGGCACCGGCCAGGGACGACAAGACGCCGGAAGACCCGGCGAGGGAGGAGAGCTTGGGGACGAGCCACCCCTCGAGCGATCCGCTACCGCTCGAGTCCCCGCCTCCACGCGAGGCCGCGCCGCCGCCTCGGGAGGGGACAGGAGCAGCAGGGAGGAGACGGCGGAAGGGGCGGAGGGAGCCGCAGCCTGTGCCGCCGGTTGGTGGGCCGCAGCTGGCGTCGCTCGAGCCGGAGGAGGAGGGCCTGCCCATCGTCGAGATCGATCGACCGGTGTGGCCGTATCCTGACGCGCCGAGCCCGACCGGCGCCGTTATCCTCGCCGAGCGGTCGACTCGGCAGGGGACCCCACGGGAGGCGCGGTTGATCTTCAGGGAGGTGGCCAAGCTCGTGGCAGAGGCAGAGAAGTCCTTCTTGGAGGAGGCGGACAAGTCCACGCAGGTGGCGGCCGCCCTCGCGAAGGCGGAGGGGGAGCTCCAGGAGCTCCACACCGAGCTGGGTCGGAACGCGCAGATGGTGAGCCGGCTCAACGCGGCGTAGGCGGAGGCCCAGGCGGCTCGTGACGAGGCCGCCCAAGCTAAGAGGGAGGCCACCACCGCTCTGGCCATGGTGGAGGCGTCGAGAAAGGAGGCCGCCGACGCCCGTAGCGAAGCCGCCACCGCCCGGTCTGCAGCGGAGGTGGCGAAGAAGGAGGTCGTCGACGCCCGAAGTGAAGCCGCCACCGCCCGGTCTGCAGCGGAGGCGGCGAGGAAGGAGGCCGAGGAGGCCTAGAGCGAGGCCGCCACCGCCCTGGCTGCAGCGGAGGCAGCGCGACAGGTGGTGATCCAGAAGGATCTGGCCCTCGCGCAGACGGGCAAGTTGGTCGAGGACCTTAGGGGCGAAAAACTCGATGCGCTGTCCCAGAAGCGTACACTCGAGCAGCGCGTCAAAGTCCTTACCAGGGACTTCGCCGCTCTGGGCGGGCACTGCCAAGGTAATTTTTCATGCTTCGTCTTGCTTTGACTTCGAAATTCTTGCCACGCCGCGGACTTACCCCCTTCTGTTTGTTGCACAGATCTTGAGAAGACCTCCGGGGAGCTCCGCGAGACGAATAAGGCTCTCGTGGAGCAACTCCAAGGTGAAACCATGGTGGCGGAGCGAGCGCGCGTCACCCTCGACAGGCTCGGCTCTGTGTGGGGTGCCGACCCGGTGGCCCCGGCGGAGGGCGCGGTGGCTCGGGGAGACGCCCTGGTTGACGCCCTGTGCTTCTTCGACGTGGCCGCGCGGGACCGCGTCAGGAGCGCTCTCCACCACGGCGTGAAGCAAGCACTTGCGGCCGTCCGCTCCGGCTTCCGCTACCCGGTCAATGTTGTTGCCAAGGGCTTCGTCGAGATCGAGGGGAAGGAAGAGGAGTATAACGACCGCCGCATCGACAAGATCCTGGAGAAGGTGGAGAGGCCAGGGGCGGCGCTCGCGAAGCTCTTCGAGGAGGACGTGCTGCCTCTCGATGCGGACAGTGTTGCAGGTGGCCCCCTCCTCCTGGCCCGGACGTCGAGGCTGGGCCCGCGGCAGAAGACCTTGGGGAGGAGTACCAGACCGATGAAGAGTGAGGCATGCGTGCCAAATTTGGGCGTCGAGGCCCTTGTAAAAATTTATGTCATGACTTGTGGCCCGTCGAGGCCAACACATGTGTATATGACTCATTTGTTTAAAGAAGCTGTTTTCTTTTCAAATTTATTCGATCATTTCTCTTTGTCGCTAGCTCGAGCTTCAACCGGCTTGGTCTGCGTTCCTTCGATACGCGTCACGAGTTCCTCGAGGGGAGGCGTAGGTAGGGTACCGTAGCCCGGGGGCATAGGTGGCCGTCTACGTCGACGCCCCCCGACTCTTGGAGGCTCGGGGTATTTACGGATTTAGACGCTGCTAGTATGCTCGAGGTGCGAATCGAGATGAGGGTCGAATTTTTTGAAAAGAAAACGCGCTTTTTCCGGAGTCTGGGGAGGGTGTTCCCCCCTGTCAGCCCCCGAGGGAGGCTCGACCCTGAGCAAGGCAGGGTCGAGGCTACCTTAAGTTGCTAAGTAATATGAAAGATGGTGCACGAGTTTGCTCATTCATATTCAACGTGTTTGTACAAAGCAACAAAATGAACAAGGCCTCGAGGCCCTTAAGGGTAGAAGCGACGTAGCTGAGATATGTTCCTTGCATTCGCCAGGATCCTGCCTTGACCATCGTAGAGCTTGTACGTTCCTGACTTGAGCACTTCAGCTACGGTGTATGGGCCCTCCCATGGAGGGGTGAGCTTGTGGCGCCCTCGATTATCCTGCAACCGTCGAAGCACGAGGTCCCCCACCGCCAGGTCCCTCTTGCGCACGTGCTTGTCAGTGGTAGCGTCGAAGTGTTTGCTGGTAGCGCGCGGAGTTGATGAGCGCCACGTCTCGAGCCTCCTCGAGCTGGTCCTTGGCGTTGGCAAGCCTCTCGTCGTTGGTTTGCTCGTTGTAGGCTCGAAGTCGAGGGGAGCCGTACTCGAGGTCCGTAGGCAAGACAGCCTCGGCGCCGTAGGTTAGGAAGAACGGAGTGAACCCGGTGGCTCGACTCGGCGTAGTCCTGAGGCCCCACAGCACCGAGGGGAGCTCTGCAGCCCACCCTTTTCCAAAATTCTTGAGGGTCTTGAACAGCCTTGGCTTCAGCCCGTGGAGTATCATGCCGTTGGCGCGCTCGACCTGCCCGTTGCATTGAGGGTATGCAACCGAGGCCCAGCTCACGCGGATGTTGTTGTCGTCATAGAAGCTGATGAACTTTTTGCCCGTGAATTGCGTGCCATTGTCAGTGATGATGACGTTAGGCACCCCAAACCGATATGTGATGTCGGCGATGAACTCGACGGCCTTCTCGGAGGTGGGGTCGCCTATAGGCTTAGCCTCGATCCACTTGGTGAACTTGTCGATGGCCACGAGCACATGCGTGCACTTTCCAGTTGTCATCCTGAGGGGACCCACGAGGTCGAGCCCCCAGATGGCAAACGACCAAGTGATGGGGATCATCTGCAGGGCGTGCGCGGGCTGGTGCGTTTGCTTGGCGTAGAACTGACACCCTTGGCAAGCTCGAACCAGGCGCTTGGCATCTCCGACGGCGGTTGGCCAATAGAAGCCTTGGCGGAAGGCGTTCCCCACCAGGGTCCTTGGCGCTGCGTGATGGCCGCAAGCCCCCGAGTGCATGTCGTCGAGGAGCTTGCGTCCTTCCTCGAGGGAGATGCAGCGCTGAAGGATTCCTGATGGGCTTCGACGATAGAGCTCTCGTTCGTCGCCGTAGACGACGTAGGTCTTGGCCCTTCGAGCGATGCGTCGCGCCTCCGTCTTATCTTCTAGTAGCACGCCTTGCATCAGGTAGTCGAGGAAGGGCGTCCGCCAGTCGAGGGGTCGTGATGAAGAAGTGGCGGGTGCGTCGATCTGCATTGCCTCAGCGGATGTCGAGGGGTCGTTCTCGAGGGGTGGTGTTGAGGGTCGAGCCCCCGTGTCCGGCTCGAGGGGTGGCATCGAGGGGCCCAGCCCCCGGGCCGATCTTGACGGATGGCTCGAAAACATCCCTCGAGAAGACGTCTTGTGGGATGGTGCCGCGCGTGGATGCTAACTTAGCCAGCTCGTCTGCGGCCTCGTTGTACTTTCGAGCGATGTGGTTGAGCTCGAGGCCGTAGAACTTGTCTTCTAGCTTGCGCACTTCTCCGCAGTATGCTTCCATCTTGGGATCGATGCAGCTTGAGGCCTTCATGACCTGGTTGATGACGAGCTGCGAGTCCCCTCGAACGTCGAGGCGTCGGACCCCAAGCTCGAGGGCAATACGCAGCCCGTTGACGAGGGCCTCGTACTCAGCGACGTTGTTGAAGGCGGGGAAGTGCAGACGCAGCAGGTAGCTCATGTGGACTCCGAGGGGCGAGACAAAGAGGAGGCCCGCGCCTGCCCCTGTCTTCATGAGGGACCCATCGTAGTACATAGTCCAGAGCTCGGCTTGGATTTGCGCCGGCGGGAGCTGGGTGTCGGTCCATTCAGCAACGAAGTCCGCCAACGCTTGCGACTTGATGGCTTTTCGTGGAGCGTAGGTGATAGCTTCCCCCATTAGCTCGGCAGACCACTTGGCGATGCGCCCCGTGGCCTCTCGGTTGTTGATGATCTCTCCGAGGGGGAAGGATGATACCACCGTTACGGGATGAGCGAGGAAGTAGTGCTAGAGCTTGCGCCTCGTGATGATGATGCCGTAGAGCAGCTTCTGGATGTGCGGGTACCGGACCTTGGCCTCGGAGAGCACCTCACTGATGAAGTACACCGGCCGTTGGACTGGTAGCGCATGACCCTCCTCGTGTCTCTCGACAACTACGACCGCGCTGACCACCTGGGTGGTTGCGGCCACGTAGAGGAGGAGAGGCTCGGGGGGATCGTCACCCTGGGCTGGTCGTGATGGTACGAGAATTGGCGCGGAAGTCAGCAATCCCTTCAACTTGGTTAGGGCCTCCTCGGCTTCGATGGTCCACGCAAAGTGCTCCGTTTTCTTCAGTAGGCGGTAGAGGAGTAGCGCCTTTTCCCCTAGCCTCGAGATGAACCTGCTGAGAGCGGCCAGGCAGCCCGTCACTTTCTGTACGCCCTTGAGGTCTCGAATTGGGCCCATCCTCGTGACTGCTGAGATCTTTTCAGGGTTGGCCTCGATCCCCCGCTGCGAGACAATGTAGCCGAGTAGCATGCCTCGAGGCACACCAAAGACACATTTCTCAGGGTTGAGTTTCACATTCTTGGCCCGGAGGCACTCGAACGTGGTCTCGAGATCGCTGATGAGGTCCGTGACTCTCTTGGTCTTAACCACGATGTCATCGACGTAGGCCTCGACGGTTTTGCCTATGTGTTCGCCAAAGATATGCTGCATGCAACGCTGATACGTTGCCCCGGCGTTTTGAAGGCCGAAGGGCATTGTAACATAGCAATACATACCAGAAGGCGTAACAAAAGAGGTAGCGAGTTCGTCAGATTCTTTCATCTTAATCTGGTGGTAGCCGGAATACGCATCGAGGAACGAAAGTACTTCACACCCCGCAGTGGAATCGACAATCTGATCAATTCTAGGTAAAGGAAATGGAACTTTTGGGCTTGCTTTATTCAGACCAGTGTAATCTACACACATCCGCATTTTTCCATTCTTTTTCTTGACTAGTACAGGGTTAGCTAGCCACTTCGGGTGAAATACCTCCTTGATGAATCCAGCCGCCAAAAGCTTGTGCACCTCCTCACTGATGATCCTGCGCTTCTCCTCGTCGAAGCGGCGCAGGCGTTGCCTCACCGGTCTGGACCCGGCCTGGATCTCCAAGGCGTGCTCGGCGACTCCCCTCGGTATGCCTGGCATGTCCGAGGGGCTCCACGCAAACATGTCGATGTTCGTGCGGAGAAAGTCGACGAGCACTGCTTCCTATTTAGGCTCGAGGCTGGCGCTGATGGCCAGCGTCTTGCTATTGGTCGAGGTCGGGTCGGCGGGTATCTGCTTGGTGTGCTCCGCCGGCTAGAAGGTGCCAGCGTGGCGCTTTGCATCAGGGGCCTCCTCGGTGGCTAGGGCAGCCAGGGCCTCGAGCGAGTCGAGTTGGACGTTTGCCTCCCTACGCTCGACGCACTCCACGTCGCAGTGGTACGCGTGCTCGTAGGAGGTGTCAACGGTGATGACCCCTTTCGGCCCCGGCATCTTGAGCTTCAAGTACGTGTAGTTGGGGACCGCCATGAACTTGGCGTAGCCGGGTCTGCCGATGATGGCGTGGTAGGTCCCTTGGAACCCGACCACCTTGAAGGTGAGCGTCTCCCGGCGGAAGTTGGCCGGCGTGCCAAAGCAGACAGGCAGGTCGATGCGCCCGAGGGGGTGTGCCTTCTTCCCTAGTACGACTCCGTGGAACCCCCCAACGCTGGGTCGGAGCTGGTCCCTCGAAATCCCCAGGAGGTCGAGGGTCTTGAGGTACGATGTTGAGGCTCGAGCCCCCATCCATCAACACCTTGGAGAACCGTACATCGACGATGACGGGGTCGACGACAAGAGGGTATGCTCCCGGATTTACGACATGATCCGGATGGTCGTCACGGTCGAACGTGATCGGCGCATCAGACCAGTCGAGGTACCGGGGGGCGTCGTGGCGGAGTGCAAAGACCTCCCGGCGCTCCTTCTTTCTCTCTCGAGCCGAGAGCCCAACGGTCGGGCCCCCGTAGATCATGAAGCAGTCGCGCACCGGGGGGAAGTCCGTGTCCCCGTCGTCGCGTCGATTGCTGTCCCTGCCCTTAGGCGCGTCTTCCTTCTTGTCGCCAAGCTTGGAGTAGAAGCCCTTCATCAGTCGGCAGTCCTTCAACTTGTGATTCATGGCACCCTTGTGATAAGGGCAGGGGTCCTCGAGCATTTTGTCGAAGACCGCCCCGTCAGGGGGGCCTTGAGGCTTCTTATGCTCGAGGGCGCCCACGAGCGTTTCTTCATCGTCGTCGTCATCGGTGTCGCGCTTCGCCTTCTGACCTTTGCCTTTGTTCTTTTTCTTTTTGTTGTTGTTGCTGCGGTTCTTGACGTTGTTGCCCTTGCTCGAGCCCTCCGGTGCGGCCACCGCCTTGCCTTTGTCCGTGGAGCGGCCAAAGAAGGCCCCCACTGCCTCGTCGCCTGAGGCAAAGCTGGTGACACGGTTCATCAGATCCTCGACCGTCTTGGGACGGTAGCGCCCTAGCTCGTGGACTAGCTCTTGGCACGTCGTGCCTGCGAGGAACGCCGAGATGACATCCTCATCAGGCACGTGGGGGAGCTCGAGGCGCTGCTTCGAGAATCATCGAGCGAAGTCACTGAGGGGCTCGTCCGCTGTCTGCCTGCAACGTCGTAGATCCTAGGGGTTGCCTGGGCACACGCAAGTCCCCTTGAAGTTCCCGTCGAAGACCCTGACTAGGTTGGCCCAGTCACGGATCTGATGTGGCGGGAGCCCCTCGAGCCACCGACGGGCGGTGTCCGAGAGGTAGAGTGGGAGCTGGCATATAATCGTGCGGTCGTCGTTCTTCGCCCCGCCCAGTTGGCAGCCCAGGCGGAAGTCAGAGAGCCATAGCTTGGGCTCGACCTCCCCGTCATACTTCACGATGTTGGTCGGTGGTCGGAAGCGATCGGGGAGGGTCGAGGTGCGGATGGCCCGGCTGAAGACCCTGGGGCCCGGGGGCTCGAGGGTTTGCCGGTCTTCGTCACTGTCGTAGTGCCCCCCTCGATGGGCACTATAGCCACGCTCCTCGACCCCTTTGTCCTTGCGCCGCCGGCTGGCGTCGCGCCAACATTGTAGCACTCCTTCCTCGGCCTTGGTGATCGCCTACCGCAGCCGCGCGAGCTGCGCCGCCTGGTCATCGTTGCACTGAGGTGATGCACCCGGTGCCGGGGGCTCATCGCGCGCGTCATCGGGGTCTCGAGGTGGCCGGTTGTCGACGATCCGCTCCTGGACTGGCCTGGCTCGAGGGGCGTCCGGCTGGTGGACGGACATCTCACGCTCGTTGCGGGGCGCGTCTGCTGGCTTCCCCGAGGCCGCCCCGCGGCGGCGCGAGGCTGAGCTCTCGGCCTGCTGCACAACGGCTGTCTCGAGGAGGTTCTTCATTTCCCCGAGCATGCGCCTGGCATCAGGGTTGGAGACGGCGGGTAGATCACGGAGCAGCATTGCGGCCGCCACTACGTTCTGCCTGGCTCGCGGGAAATGCACCTCGGGGCGTGCTGGTGCCCCGTCCTCGAGGATCTGCCGGTGGACCTCTCGAGCGCAGCCATGAACACTGGTGCCTCGAGGCTGGGCTTGTTCCTGCACTAGGGTTTTCTCGAGCTGCAACAGGCGTTGTCGGTCCTCCTCAGCCTTGGCGATGGCCTCCCGCAGCTGCGCGAGCTGCGCCGCCTGGTCGTCGCTGTGCTGAGATGGTGCAGCCGGTGCCGGGGGTTCGTTGCTCCCCTGAACACGTGATCCGCCTGCCGCAGCCACGTCTCCGGGCTCTTCGAGGTTGAGCGCCGGCCTGGTGTCGTCATCGCCGTCGTCCTCGGCATCGTCCACGACCCCCTCGAGCTGGAAGCACTCCCTGGTGGGATCCCAGAGGTCAGGGTCGTGGTAGTCGTATTCGTCGGAGTCGGAGCTGTTGACGTCGCGCCGCCTTGGCTCGTGCTGGGACTGCAGCTCGCGGTGCCACTCTCCGATGGTGGCTCGCCGGGGTGGCTCGACGACTCGTGAGAAGCCGCGGTCAACGTGCGCGGGGTAGACGATCTCCAGGTCGGCGGTCGCTCGTAGGATTGCGCCCGGACGTTCCCCCCGCTCTGCCGCCGCCCGGTCCTGGCGGCACTCGTCGAGGTGGTAGGCGTAGACAGCTGCGGAGTTGTTGAGGCCGAACGGGTACCGCTGGCGTCGAGCGCGGTACACCCTGTGCGGGAGGAAGCCAGGTGGTGTCAACGGAGCACGGCTCGGGGGCCTCTGGCCAGGCTCCCGGTCCGTGCGCATGACGAACGCGAACTCGCTGGGAGAGTGCGCGCGCGCCCTAGAAGTCTCTAGCCGTGCGCCGGGCAGGTTCCTCCTCGGGGACCCCGCGCCGGCCGCGGGGAAGTGGGTGTACGCCGCGGGCACCGCCTGTGCCTGGCGACGATGGTGACGACGGCGCCGCTCACGAGGTGGCAACGCGTGGTGGTGCGGGCGACGCGCCACGCCTCCCGCGCGGGGTGGCATGACACGCCCTCTGCTCGGGCCCTCCGTGGAGAGCAGGGTCAGCTCGTTGCCGCTGCCGGTGGCCAGGAACTCGAGGCTCCCGAACCAGATGATGGCACCAGCAGAGAACGAAGGAGTGGAAGAAGCCATCCAGGAAACAACGAGAAATCGACTCGAACACGCGAAGCCCCCTACCTGGCGCGCCAACTGTCGGTGTTTCTACCCCGGGGGTATGACACTAACTAGTAATATGATCGCGTGCTCTCTTCCTGGATGGTGATGCAAGATGACACAAGGGTTTATCCTGGTTCGGGCAAAGAAGGCCCTACGTCCAGCGGGGGGAGGAGGTTCTTGTATTACTTGCACCTAAGTGCTTGTACAGGGGCGATACTAGCTCAGCGAGTGTGGACGAGGGTCCGAACTCGTGCGTGTGTGTGGCGTTATATGGACTTGCGAAGCGTGTGTGCGTGAAGGGCCCTGGTGTCCCCTTTTATAGAACAAGAGGAGGCCAGGGTTACACGGGGTTACACAGGGTTACACAGGAGTCGGGATGTACAACGCCCAATACGGCGGAGGGTAGGAATGCTGTCTTGTCGAGGTCACTGGAGTTGACGTGGGGGTTGCTGTTGAGGCGTCCTTGAAGCGTGGCTTCCATCCCAAGCGTGGATGTGGAGGCATGGCGACGTGGAGGCCGTACAGCGCCCATTCCGGTACGTACAAGTCGTGGCAGGGTCCCTCCGGGTCTTGGGGTACCTGTCCTGCAATGGCATGAAAGCTGTTAGGGCTCGAGGGGCGCCGGGCTGGCCTCGAGGTGGCGCCTACAGGGGGCTTGAGTCCCCATAGGTATGGGCAAGTCCCGGAAAGCCCGGTCGTACAGCGGGAATCCGGGCCTCGAGATGTGGCTCGGATGTGCAACAGCGCAGAGCATGGCCCAACAGTGCTGTACTTGTGCCTTTTGCCCATGCTTGTGGTGAAAACGAGATTTGACTCTGCCCTGGTTCACTATGGCACACGTCGGGTTCCAGAGGACATGACCGGAGTAGGTGAACGCATTAAATGTGTAGTGTGGGATTGGCATCCGATGTCTTTGCTGCTCGAGGGAGGCGTGATGTGTCTCGAGGGATGGTTTACCGTGGTAGAGAGGCTCGAGGTTCCCACGTGGGGTCCCGAGGAGCGGTGAACGACTATGGTGGGCTCGAGGCCTACGTGCCGGGGTTCGAGGGGTAGGCTACCAAGGGGCGGACAGTAAGGCTTTGGCGGGCCCGGGCTTCCCGGTGATGGGCCGGTGTTTGTAGGCCTCGAGGGGTTGGCTTTTTAGAAGGTTAGACTTTCTAGGTTTGTTATTAATTGGTGTTCTAGGTTTAACCTATTTGTTTTGCGTTGATTGGGGGTACCCCTTTTGTGGACCCCCGACACATACGAGACTACTTGCATCATATCTAAATCCATCGCATGATACTAGACATGATAGCAAGGTTGCCGGTACTTGCGGAGGTCGACGGATCGATGATTCCTCTCGAAGAACTCGACGACACGACTAAGGACTCGAAGGTGGCACGGGGCCGGTTTGTATTGATATGGTTGTGAACACTTCTTACAATGGCCGAAGGTTTATATTTATAACCTGGGCTAATAAGAGTCCTGAAGGGACTTATCATCTAAACAAAAGGAAAATATTAAAATACATGGACTTTATCTTCCCTTACGTAAAGACCTTGCTAATAAAGCTTCCTCCTAGTTTATCGGATTTGCATACGTGATTGGTTTGGACTCCTCCCTGTGTGTCACATGCAAAGTAATCCAACGCCTGTACTAATATTTTATTTCTTTATTCCATATCTTTTTCTCTGTACGCGTAGACCGATTAATCAGGCGAACACTTCACTTTGCCTTAGGACTCCACCAATACGTACTACAGCTCTATTGGCTCCATCGGCTTCATCAGCTAATCTCCTTCAGTTGGACATGCCATCTTCTCGGAAGATTTTGCTGGTCAAAATCCGGTGTCAACACAGGCCCCCCTAGTTTGGAGTATGAATTTTCATGCTTCGAACTATTTTCATCTGATGTTCTTCTCTTTCTAAGTTGATGTCTTCTGACCTCTGCATGAGCTCCATACCGATTACCTTCTATCGACCAGATTTCCTGACTTTATAATCACAATCGGTCACCTGTATAACTTGATATCCTCGATTGGCTGCCAACAGATTGATTGACTTGGACTGTAGATTCAACATCAGTAGTAGTCCTTACTATAATCGGCCCTCTCAGTAGCCGATGAAATATTTCTTGGGAATTACCAACTGATTATCTATAACATATCAATGTTTCTTCCAAGAAGCCGAGGAACTCACTGGCAACAATAGCGTGATCTCACCGAATTTCCACAATTTTTCTGTAAAACAATAAACCTCCAATGCATGTGGAAATAGGTTAACAGTAAATGCGTATATGTATAAATATAATAGTTCTCCATTTTGTTGATCAGAAGATGTTGCATGCTGACTATATCTCAAGAGTATCACATTTATAACTAAGATTTCTGTTAAACTTGAATAAAATGGTATTCTAGCTATCCTTCTTTCTCTTCAACCATGGGGCTTTTAGCTTTGACTAAATCTGTCAGTAAACCGCAAAACAAAACAAAAACAGAATTGCTTATCCTTTATTCTTTGAACACTCTTCTTCTGTCGATTTCAGCGAACACTTGTTCGTCATTTTTATTTCGGAGTATGAAAGATATCACACAATATTGCAAAGTCAAAAATCTGGACTATAAGGAGATACAAGTCATATACTTACATCAAGAAGTACGAGCAAAGATTTTTATTCTTTTACATATCATTCTTTCTTAGTCATTTTAAAATATATGAGGCTACTGGACCTTTGGTCATCTTTTATTTTATCTGGCGATCACGTGACCGTCATTTTTCTAACTCAGTTTTGGCGGACACGTGCCCGTCATTTTTATTTCTGAGTTTTTTTTCTTTTAGAGCAAAAATAGACTCATATACTTTATTCAAAGAAAGAGTGCATGCACAAGATATTATTAATTATATTGTGAATCTTGATCTTGGGAATATGACTATAATCTCACTAGAAGTCTCAACAGTTTGACAAAGCTCAATATGACATTTAAGAAAATTTTATTTTATGAATTCTCCAGAATTAAAGTATCTCTTAGAATAATATTATAGCAAACTCCATTCTCATTCATATTTTACGATCACTTTTAGACAAAGCTTAAACTTCATGCAACCCACAAGTTTCAAAGATTTCCAGATAAATATTATAACCACTAAACTCAAATTTAGAGAAATCAAAGCTATAAATTAGACACGGGTAAAACATAAAACAGAGTATCTATTAACAATAGATAAGCTAGAACATTATTTATATTACATATGATTATTATTCTCAAGACATTAATTTATCATGGAGATGCAACATCATAAGTTTCGCCCTTTTAATATTTTTAATTCTAAACTTCAACATTGTTTGAAAAGTAAAGGTAGAGTCACACAAACCACCGTTGAAGATGAAGGAGTCAATGAAAGTCATTCATCTTGTCCTTCTTCATGATGAATCACTCGAGATATTGCATAATACATATGCGTGGCGAGTCCAAATCTCCATCAATAGAAAATTTTTGCTTAGCTGATGATCGACTATCTATCTCGTCTTTCTCAATTCTGAGCCTGATCAACTCAACATACTCTGTGACTCTTCTTGCCGAATAATAACAACTCGTGGCCCCCAGTCGATCCCCGTATATCTATATTTTGAGCCAATCCTATTCTCGAACGACCAATATTCAGACAATCACGCCCCATTATGAACGAGCTTGACTAACAAGCTAATAGGATATGCTCAACCAACAGAGTAAAATTTTATCCATCGGCTATGAACTTAACACGTTGTTTTCCGATTGGTCACCATATCAACGTTTTAGCCTATGGAAGTGAGGGAGCAAGAGTTCCATTTGCCTTTTGGTTTATCAATCCGACACTTATATTTGGGATACCAAAAATACTCGCTTCGTTCAGCTAATCTGAGTAGGACTTGTATGTTCTTTTAATAAACCAAAGTGAACACTACTTTGGTTGCGGCTAGTTCAATCTGCTTTCGGCCGCTGCACAGAATACCATGTATCGACTGGTAGCTTTCTAAAACACTCGCACATGATCGGTGAGTGGTAACTCGAAAAATGCCACACATAAAGATCGGCTGATTATTCTCCAAGAACAATATGCATGCATTGAGGAGAGGGCTTAGTGCTTTGAACCTCAAGGTTGATAGCCGATTTCAGCTTTAGAATTGCCGATCTCCATGTAATAAGCAACACCATTACCAAACATGCAGCCATATAAAAGTACAATGCTCAAAATCCCAGTAGATTAACATTGCATGTGTGTACGTAGAAGTGAGACTGCAACATTATCGGCTCAATGTAGCCGATTAGCATCATGTTCATGGTATGCTTAGATTCTTACAGTACACAGATACTGTAACTTGTGACCTCTTAGCTCCTTAATAATTTCTATATTGAATATTGTCCGGGAACTTTGACCTTGACCACATCGGCTATTATTATAAGTCTGATACTTTCAAAAGCCGATGCATTTAATTGATCTACTGATCAACTCGATGTAACAATATATTTTCAATATAGCCAATATACTTCCAACTAGCAATATTGGCTTGTCTTCATGTATTCATCGACTTCAATTGCATATCATCTAGCGGGTGCTGCTATCCCTTCCAGCTTCAACAGTACATCCTGAATTTAAATCCTCTAAATTTTCACAACAACAATATGTGTACCATAGGTAGCTGACAAATGGTACATTGTATACACAAGGTTCATCACCGGCTGTTTTTCTTATCCAAAGCTGATGTCCCGAATTGTCTTTTCCTTTCAATCACTTGTACATAGACAAAGTAACCACCAGAACCATCTCATCCAATTCCACACATGCATGTGATCGGCTTGTGACTATCTTGAATAGCCGATTCAAATAACCGAATAAGCCCATTTACGGCGCAGCTGTTATTCAGCGTTCCAGTTTCTAGGCTTCCAACTAGGAGATCAACTTGATGTCTTGAAACCGATGTCAGTAGGAAAAATATCATCATAATCTTATATTGGAAGATCATCGGCTAAGTGTAAAATATTGTTGTGACTTTCTTGGCCGATCCTTGTTGATGAAATATAAACCAATAGACATCTGACTTCTAATCAGGCGATTGTGGGTTTGAGTCCCACCGGGCGTGCCAAAAAGTGTGTTGACGCAAAACGTGACACCTCACGCCAAGCACACAGCAAGCCAAAAAGCTAGCTTCAATCGGGTGCCCGAAATGTGCTGAATCTGGAGACGTGCCAGTCGGTTTGACCTGAAAACCAACAAGGGAAAAAACTATGAGAATACCTTTGGAACATGCCGGATAAAACCAGACAGTTCCATATGTACGGCTTTGAAAGCCAATCACGACGGCACACAGCTATAGAAGCTGTCTGTCAGAGCATGTTTATAAAGTCATTCGGCTAGTATGAGAACAGAGTATGTAAAGCACATTAACTGTCAAATACATATGTAAAGAAAGACATGCTTGAACAAATTAAAGATATTATAAACAGATAACTTGCAAATATAGATCTATTCAAATAACACATGCATAGGCTAATCCAACTAATCTGCCGCACGTTTAGTCTTAATAAACCGGTCAGGTATAAACTCAAGCAAAGCTAATCCACCGCATGATACCACTTGCTATAAGTCTACACCACTTCTTATAATTAGATTAATCCACCGCATGATACAATCTAATTATAACAAGCTAAAAGCATGCATATATTTGGACAGATCTATAAAGGCTCATTACTCGTGTAAGTTTAACCAAAATTAGCAAACCAGCCGAATTGGGGTCCATGAAGAAGGAACAAACAAGCAAGCATGATTAAACTAATCTAAAACCTGCATCTGCCGCACGACACCTAGTTTCATCAAAGTCTAA
This sequence comes from Coix lacryma-jobi var. lacryma-jobi, assembly GCA_009763385.1. Lineage (NCBI taxonomy): Eukaryota > Viridiplantae > Streptophyta > Magnoliopsida > Poales > Poaceae > Coix > Coix lacryma-jobi. The sequence continues at coordinate 120,136,115 of CM019826.1, read as the reverse complement.
CCATGATTGACATGCATGAACCCACAACATGTGACAATCTAGATTGAGAGTTGATTCAACCATCATGATCTTATGATTAAAAGAAAGCACAAGCAAACTCGTGCGACAAGGCCGAACAAAGATCAATCTAGATTGGGCAAAAGAGTGTTACAAGAATTAAATAAATAAAACATATAACACATCATAACTTAATGAATCTATTGGATCTGCCAAATCTAATAGAGCCGATAACTATTTTTACTCATGACTTAATCCGCCGCACGATACAAGGCATAAGCAAAAACTCCCCGTCATAAGCTTAAATCCGCCGCACGATACTAATCCTAACATACGAGACTACTTGCATCATATCTAAATCCACCGCATGATACTAGACATGATAGCAAGGTTGTCGTTACTTACGGAGGTCGACAGATCGATGATTCCTCTCGAAGAACTCGACGACACGACTAAGGACTCGAAGGTGGCATGGGGCCGGTTTGTATTGATATGGTTGTGAACACTTCTTACAATGGCCGAAGGTTTATATATATACCCCGGGCTAATAAGAGTCTTGAAGGGACTTGTCATCTAAACAAAAGGAAAATATTAAAATACATGGACTTTATCTTCCCTTACATAAAGACCTTGCTAATAAAGCTTCCTCCTAGTTTATCGGATTTGCACACGTGATTGGTTTGGACTCCTCCTGGTGTGTCACATGCAAAGTAATCCAACGCCTGTACTAATATTTTGTTTCTTTATTCCATATCTTTTTCTCTGTACGCGTAGACCGATTAATCAGGCGAACACTTGACTTTGCCTTAGGACTCCACCAATACGTACTACAGCCCTGTTGGCTCCATCGGCTTCATCAGCTAATCTCCTTCAGTTGGACATGCCATCTTCTCGGAAGATTTTGCTGGTCAAAATCCGGTGTCAACACCAACATCTTGTGTATGCTTCAAGTACCTCAATATTGTCTTAGTGGCCTTCAAGTGACTCTCTCTTGGTGAGGATTGGAATCTTGCACACATGCATACACTAAACATAACATCAGGTCTTGATGCGGTCACATAGAGTAGGCTTCCAATCATAGACCGATACAACTTTTGATCCACCATATTGCCACTTGCATCACTATCCAATTGTCCATTTGTCCCCATAGGCGTGCTAATAGCTTTTGCATCTTGCAATCCAAACTTCTTGATCATGTCCTTTATATACTTTCTTTGACTAACAAATGCGCCTTCCTTCAATTGCTTGATTTGTGGACCAAGGAAGTAGCTAAGCTCTCCAATCATGGACATTTCAAGCTCATTAGCCATCATTTCTCAACATAGATTTGCAACACAAACAAGTCTTTTCCAATCTTCTTGGTGAAGAGAGTAGTGTCAACCTTTCCCATCTTGAACCCTTTAGAGAGGAGAAAATCCCTTAACCTCTAATACCATGCTCTTGGTGCTTGTTTCAAACCATAAAGTGCCTTCTTGAGCTTGTAAACATGGTTGGGCTTCTTGTCATCTTCAAAACCGGGTGGTTCCTCAACATATACTAACTCATTGATGTAGCCATTGAGAAATGCACTCTTGACATCCATTTGATATAACTTGATGTTGTAGGAGCAAGCATAAGCTAATAGGATTCTTATTGCTTCCAATCTTGCAACCGATGCATATGTTTCACCAAAGTGAAGACCCTCTACTTGAGTGTATCCTTGTGCCACTAATCTTGCTTTGTTTCTCACCACAATGCCATCTTGATCTTGCTTGTTTCGAAAGACCCATCTAGTGCCAATCACATTGTAGTTCTTAGGCCTCTCTACTAATTCCCATACTTGATTTCTTGTGATGTTGTTAAGCTCTTCATGCATGGCATTGACCCAATCAACATCTTGTAATGCTTCTTCAATCTTGGTTGGCTCGATGGATGATACAAAATAGTAATGTTCACAAAATGAAGCCAATCTTGATCTAGTTTGCACACCACTCTGAATTCCACCAATGATTTGATCTAATGGATGATCTCTTGCAACATTGGTTGGTTGGAGCACTTGGACTTGATTGCTTGTACTTGCTTGATCATTTGGTTGAGATGAACTAGCTACTTGTTGATCTTGCAATTGAGAACCACTAGGTTGCACAATTGGAGAAGTGAGCACTTGATCTTTGTCATCTTCAACATCAATCACTTCCCTGGGCCGAATATCACCAATGTCCATACACTTCATTGCATTTTCCATTTGAGTTCCTCTCACATCATCTAGATTTTCTTCTTCATCTTGAGAGCCATTTGTTTCATCAAATTCAACATCATGCACTTCCTGAAGAGTACCACTAGCCGAGTTCCAAACTCTATATGCTTTGCTTGTAGTGGAGTAACCAAGTAAGAAGCCTTCATCACATTTCTTCTCAAACTTACTCAATCTAGTGCCTTTCTTCAAGATATAGCATTTGCAACCAAAGACTCTAAAGTATGCAATGTTGGTCTTTCTTCCATTCAATAGCTCATAGGGAGTCTTCTCCATCATAGGGTGACAATAGAGGCGGTTGCTACACTAGCAAGTCGTGTTGATAGCTTCGGCCCAAAATGAATGACTCACATTGTACTCACTAAGCATAGACCTTGCCATATCAATGAGAGTTCTATTCTTCCTTTCAACAAGACCATTTGATTGTGGAGTGTACTTGGTTGAGAATTGTTGTCTAATTCCAAATTTATCACATAACTCATCAACTCTTGTGTTTCTAAACTCACTACCATTGTCACTTCTTACTTTCTTGATGGTTGTTTCAAACTCATTGTGACATCTCTTGACAAAAAATTTGAATGTAGCAAATGTATTACTTTTGTCACTTAGAAAGAACACCCATGTATATCTTGTAAAATCATCCACTATCACAAAGCCATATTTGTTTCCACCAATACTAGTATATGTTGTTGGGTCCAAATAGATCCATGTGCAATAACTCAAATGATTTTCTAGTGCTCATCATGCTCTTTTTAGGGTGAGTATTTCCAACTTGCTTTCCGGATTGACAAGAGCTACAAAGTTTGTCCTTCTCAAACACCACATCTTTCAAGCCTCTAACTAGATCATGCTTAATCAATCTATTCAATTGTTTCATGCCAACATGACCAAGTCTTTTATGCCACAACCAACCCATGCTAGATTTGGTGAACAAACAAGTTGACAATTGAGCTTCACTAGCATTGAAATCAACCAAGTATAGATTCTCATATCTAAAGCTTTTGAAGATCAAATTTGAACCATCTACACTTATGATCTCTACATCATCAACCCCAAATATGCATTTGAATCCAAGATCACACAATTGAGCGACAAATAGCAAATTGAAGTTCAAGCTCTCTACTAGCAACACATTGGATATGCTCATGTCATTTGATATAGCAATCTTACCAAGCCCTTTGACCTTGCCTTTGCCATTATCACCAAATGTAATACTATCAATCCCATTGTCATCATTCTTGTTGATTTAATTGAACATTCTTGCATCCCCGGTCATATGTTGAGTACACCCACTATCAAGCACCCAATGCCTTCCTCCAGCTTTATAATTGACCTACAAGAAACGATCAATTCTTTTTAGGTACCCAAACTTGCTTGGGTCCTCAAGGTTAGTCACTAAGCTCTTGGGCACCCAAATTGCCTTCTTCTTTGGGCCAACAATGGGAGCACCAATAAACTTAGCCTTCACACCATTTATACCCTTGGTAAGCAAATAACAAGAATCAAATTGAATTGAGGATACATTGGCATTCTTGTTCTTATTCTTGCAATATTGCTCTATATGCCCGGATTGCTTGCATTTGTTGCAAAACCAACCATTGCTTCTCACAAAACTAGTTTTGTGAGTTATAAAAGCTGCCTTGCCATTCTTGGGGTATAGCCCAAACCCTCTTTGTTAAGAGAGAACCGTTGGCTACCCAAGCACTTAAGCAAGCGGGCATCTCCACCATAGGCATTGCCTAAGGCACGAGTGAGCTCATTGACCTCCTTTTTCAAGGTCTCTTTCTCCACCATTAGTGAGGCATCACAAGTGAAACCATCACTCATAGTAGAAGTAGTCGTGGATGAGCTACATGAAGCGTTAGTGGGAGCAACAACAATAGGAGTATAGAAAGATTCATCAAGAATATCACAAGTTACTCTTATGTCACATGTTGGAACAACATTCTCAACCTTGACTTGATCAAGGAGGGAGGAGTGACCTTTTCAAGCTTGGTGTGAGCCTTGTCAAGCTTCTCATGGGCTACCTCTAGCCTCTCATGAGTAAACTTGAGCCCATCCATGGATTGCTCAAGAGCACTAAGCTTCTTGCACAATTCCTTACAGTCCTTCCTCTTCATCTCAAAGCAAGTGTGAGCTTGCTCCAACATGTCCATGAGGTCCTCCTTTGAGTGCTCCTCATCATCATCGCTCTCACTATCACTCTCATCATCGGATTGTACCTTTGTTGGCCTAGCCATGAAGCATGATGGAGTGTCAAATAGAGAAGGCTTGTTGTTGATTGCAATGCTTGCAAGTGCCTTCTTCTTGGTGCTTTTCTTGTTGTCATCATCACTTGAGTCTTCACTATCGGATGATGCATCACTATCCCATGTGACAACATATGAGCCACCTTTCTTCTTCTTGAAGCTCATTTTCTTCTCTTTCTTCTCCTTCTTATCTTTATTCTCATCTTCATCATTGTCACTATTGTAGGGGCAATCCGCTACAACGTGATCCTTGCTCTTGCACTTGTAGCATCTTCTCACATAGTCTTTGTTCTTGTTGTAATCTCTCCTCTTTCTTGCACCATAGCCCTTATTCTTCATGAATTTGCCAAACTTGCACACAAAGAGAGCTAAGGCTTCATCATCAATGTCACTAGCTTCTTCATTGTCACTTGATTCTTCCTTCTTGGACTTGCCCTTGCTCTTTGATGAGGTGGCTTTGAATGCCACACTTTTCTTCTTCTTGTCCTCTTCCTTGACCATCTCTTCAATATCTTCATTGTATTGATCTTCGGTCATGACATCACCAAGCACCTCATTTGGAGTCACATTCTTCAAGCCTCCTCTAAAGATGATGGTGCGAAGTGTCTTGAATCTCTTGGGCAAGCAACTCAAGAACCGGTGAGTGAAGTCTTCATCTTGCACCTTTTCTCCCAAGGACTTGAGATCATTGATGATGACTTGCAATCTATACAACATTTCCGGAATTGATTCATCATCCTTCATCTTGAAGTTAGTGAGCTTGTCCTTGAGCATGTACAACTTGGCACTTTTTACCGTTGAAGTGCCCTCATATGTTTCTTCAATCTTTTCCACACCTCACTTGCATTATCAAGATCTTTGATTTGCTCGAACACGTTTGGATCAATGGCATTGTATATGATGTTGAGCGCCGTTGTGTTGCATTGCTTGTTGATGGAGTCATTTGGTGTTGGATTGGTAGGATCAAGAATCACAAACTCATTTTCAACCACATCCCACACCTTGTCATTGATTGAACCCAAATACATCTTCATCTTTCTCTTCCAATAATCAAAAGATGTCCCATCAAAGAACGGTGGTTTGCCCCCAACATGGTTGAACACAATTTCAGCCATTTTTAACACCGAAGGTTGTTAATCCTTATGCAAACGGTGACCACGGCTCTGATACCACTTGAAAGGTCCTAAATGGCTAGAGGGGGGTGAATAGCCTAATAAAAATTCTACAAAACACTTAGAGCAACTAGTTAGACAATTACAAAGCGAAGCTTTTTGCTCTAGCTCTACTAAGTGTAGCAAGCCACCTATCCAACAATTCTAGTAACCTATAATCACTATGGCACACAAAAGATGTCACTACTCTCTAAAACAGCGAGCTAGCAAGAAATAATTACTTCTAATTAGAGAGCTACTTCTAGCAACAAATATCTCTACACAAGTGATAAAGAATGTAATGCAAAGACAAAGAGATATGCCGACGCCGGCAAGAGATAATCAATCACAATAAGAATACCAAGAAACTTCGGGAGAAGTCCAAAGAGGCAAGAGACACAAAGATTTTCTCCCAAGGTTCACGTGCTTGCCGGCACACTACTCCCCGTTGTATCGACCAACCACTTGGTGGTTCGGCGCTAATAGGTGTTTCACAAACCTAGCTCAACAAATGAGTGCCGCAAGAACCAACCCACAAATGGAGGTAACTCAATGACACGCATAATCCACTAGAGTTACCTTTTGGCTCTTCACTGGGGAAGGCACAATACCCCTCACAATCACCGAGAGATGGCCACGAACAATCACCACTCATGCCAAAGCTCCTCCACTGCTCCAAGCCGTCTAGGTGGCGGCAACCACCAAGAGTAAAGAGAATACTTGTTGGTATAAATTAACGCACACTCTACTTTATCCCCAAGCGCACAAATAAAATCTACCGATGTAGCACTTCACTGGAGTAACCCAGTTTTAATATCGAACCCAAAGGAACGGATAGTGTTAAGTCTTAAAGTCTAACCCCTGAGTAGCTAACAAGGTTGGAGAATCTATAAGTATAGAGGGGATCACTAAGGCTGTCTAATTCCAATTTAAGAGTGATATGTTTATATTATTCTTAGTGGGGAAGTTGTCATAAAAGGTCACAAACAGAGTATGAGTCTTTTATGCAAATGTATAATCCTACCGAGCCTACACATGGGTAAGTGGACTATAGAAGAATCAACAAGGCTATAAGAGTTCCCCTTGCGAACAACCACTACTACCGGCGTTATAGGAGGCAATTATGAGCTATCAAGTCTAAGCACCACGCTTACACTATCCAACTACTCTAACTCTAGCGCAACTAGAATTAAAGTACTCAAAAGAGAGTCATAAACCTTAAGAATAATAAGAACAATGACTCAAACTTAAATATAGACGTTGATTACCAAAACAATCGCTGAAGCAAGTTGAAGATGAACTTGAATCAGCAGGTACAAGATGAAGAAGTTGATCTGACAGGCCGGAGCTCCTTCTTGATCTCTTCCTCTCTCTCTCTCTCTCTCTCTCTCTCTTCTAGTTCTAGTATAAGACTATGTTCTAAACCTAAACTAGAGGGGTAACTAGTCTTCTACTTGAAAGCTGGCTCTTAAAGTCTTCTTCTCGGGTTTCTGAATGAGGCGTAGACTTTTCTGAAGAGAGACTTGTTCTTCCTTGGGGCCTGGGGGCCTGTATATATGGCCCTGAGGGATCAATCGCGACCGTTAGATCAAACCGACTTCACGTAGGGCTGAGATGGATCCTCAGAGGTGGTAGAGGAAGGTTTCAGAAGGAGGAGGCGTGGGGGCCCGGGACCCAACCGACCGGTCATGAGGTGGGACCGGTCGGTCCCACCAGGAAGCCTCTCGGGGTGTCCCGCCTCGTGGTGTCCTCTGGTGTCCTCTAGGTCCTTCTGGAATATTCCCGACGTGCCGGTTCCGTAATCTTCCGTCAGTTTCCTTCTAGGAGAAGTAATCAGTGCTGGTTTTCCTGTTTAGTCCCTGCAGAATCACAATCCACCAAAACTTGTGGAATATTATCAATTAAAACCCTAAACCTTTATTGGTGATTGAATTCATGCCCTTTTCATATTTATTTATTCTTTAATTTTGATAGATAACCAGTGTCAACAACTCCGCAAGCTTACCTTTTGCTAGTCCCTTAGCAAAACCAAAAATTAACAATGGATCAGGAGTTGCTAAAATATCTTCACTTCCAACAAGTATACATGTTGTTAAACGAAAATGCTCCAAAATATATTATGTTATTCTTCATGGGGCTTATTACTTTTACCTTAGATCTTGAGTAATTGAAAGATTGAACGATCAAATCAAGCACTATGTCTCTAGTTCCTTCACTTCACCTTTATCCCAGAGTTTTAATTAATTTTTTTAAAAACTTTAATACATATGTTGTCAAATTAAACAATGGATCCAAAGAGAAAGTCAACCAACCATTGAATAAAGAAGTGTGTCCCTTTTTATTTCCTCAGGATCTATCTTTTTGAGGTTTTGGACACTTGTCCCTTTTTATTTCCTCGGATCTTTCTCTCTTTCTCTTTTTTTCTTTCTCTTCTTCTTTTTTAATAGCCACATGCTTCCAACAAACTTCTGAGAGGGTAGCAACAGATAATTATGAGCAATTATGCGGAAGATGGATGAAATGTGTAAGTGATCTCAATTCAATGGCATGATAAACTACTCATAGGGTCACAAAGCTTAATTTAACTCAATGCAATTATTAGTCATGTTTATATTTAGAAATCTCTGGAACTTTAGTGTTGTTTAGAACAGGATAATAGCAGCTTAGATCATCACATGTCATATCCCAATTACCTAGACCTTAGATTAAGTATTTGCCAACCATGCATTTAATTTTATTTTAAGGCATCATTATTAATGAGAAGAACTCATGCTTTGAAGACTAGGTCCTTGAAAGAAATTAGATAAAGCAACTATTCATTATTTCCATGCAAAAGATTAGAGAGAGCGGGTTCTTCTTTGGTCATCAACTTCTTGAAACAAACTAGACACACTATTTTATTTATTTAATCTAATACACTTAAGATATAATATAAAAGCTAATAATAGTAGTAGTAGTAATAATAATAATAAATACATACCTAAATCGCGAAGATAACGGGGGTGCGTCTCTCCCAAGCTGGTTCCCTTAATAGCGTTGAACCTTCATGTGCCCATATATTTTTGTCTCTTTTTTAATTAATGGTGAGCCTTCATGTCTCACATTTTTTTGTTCTTTTTTAATTAATGGTGAGCCTTCATGTGCCCACCTATTTTTGTCTCTTTTTTAAGGGTGAGCCTTCATGTGCTCACATTTTTTTAATTTGAATTTGTTTATAGAATAAAAAAACTTAAGAGGATAAAGATACTTACGTGGATACACGGGGGTGCCTTCCCCAAGCTGAATGTTAATGTAGTCGTTCGATCTTGCAATGTAGCAGACTGACAGTGAATATGTCCTTCCTCTATTAGAGCTTTGATTGATGTTGATGTTTGTTGAGACAGTGCCCCAACAGTGGATGGAGCATTCACTTGCTTGTCAGCTTTTCTTGGCTATGCAAATCTTGTGAAACTCAAATCGAAAACAAAACTTGTGGAACGGATTAAGCATTAGCGGTTAGCCACTCAAGCCTTAGTTGTCTAGAATTTCAGTAAGATCTCTTTCTCAATATCTTTGTATTTTAATATTTTTACGATGCAAGAGAAAAAATGCAACAGGATGAATGTATGCATATTTATTTTTATTATTATTTTTTATGCCACCACGGTGAACATTCCTGTGGGTTTTTACACACCATAGAATTATTCATATGGGGCTTCATGGTTTATGATGCAGTAAAGTATTTTTTTATTTTGTTTTCTAATTAAAATGTTTGTGAATTAAATATGATGATATAAGAAATGATTATGAATTAAATATGAGAAATATGCAGCAAAGTAAATATAAAGATAACTACCGATTTTTAACTTTTGGCGAAGGTTCGGATATTTAGGTCCGACGAACTGGACCTTCCCTTGGTTCAGACCTCCCAAGGTATGTCAGACGTTTGGAAGGTTGTTATTGATTGTACCTGTTAGGTGCAGACATTTTCTCCCATACTTTCTTGGTCTGAGTCTTCACTTCCTGTGGTTCACTGTCTTGAGGTTTCTCTCCTTTCTTTTCTGGGACAGTGTCGATAGCTTCTTTCTTCGTGATTGGCATCTCTATTTTTTATAGTTTGTCTTCTTTGGCTTTGAGAGCGGCGTCTTTCACTTCTATTCTTCTTGGGTGCTTCATTGGGCATGTAGTTGATGAAGTTGCATCGTTCGTTTTTCCAGGAAAGTGAAAATGGATTTCCTCTTGTAGATGATTGTACTTGTAGCATAGAGGAATGGCCTTCCTGGGATGAGGTGGACATCATCGTCTTCTCATGTCAAGGATCAAGAAGTCTATGGGGACTTCATGACCTCTAATTCTAACTACGACGTCTTCCATCATTCCTTCTTGTTTATGCCTCTTGATATGGTGTCACTCATGTCATTTGTTCGTCCAGTAGTTTGAAGTGAAGCGTTAATTGTGGATGCTGGCAGCATCTTGCTCAGTGTGCATGTTCTTGTAGATCTAGGACCTGCACTCTGTAAAATTTGGGAGTGACTTCTCCATGTTTTGCTCAAGAGTGTGTCCTACTCGTAAAGACAAGGTAGAGATCAAGTGCATCGGCTCTGTTGGTGGAAAAACGCCAACAGAACCAAAAGTTTTGTTTATTCCTACAAGGAATCTGGGCTTCTGTGACGATTTTTTGGATTATGACGCACCTTCTGTGACAACAGCATATCGTCATAGAAGGGCTACACTGACACGAAAAAGCCTGTAATTGTCATAATCAGTTTGTCATAGATGGATGGTCCTTCTGTGACAAACTAATTGTGACAATTACAAGCTTTTTTGTGTCACTGTACCCCTTCTGTGACGATATGCTGTTGTCACAGAATGTGCGTCATAATCCTGAAAATCATCACAGAAGCCCAGATTTCTTGTTCTCTAACCTTAGGCACATTGCACAAGATAAACTTTTTGTTTATGTGTTCTATTCAATCTTAATATGAGTGATAGGATCAGAGGATGAGCATGAAAGTAGCATCTTAAAATATTTAACAGATCAAATTACTTAACCCAAGGAAGGATAATCTATGCATAAAGTGTCGATCTTTTCATGATTGAGATATATCATCTTCCAAAGGTTAGATGCAAAATATTTTAGCTCATTTAGTTAAGACAATGAGATTCAAGAGAGTAAAGCTAGGAACAAAGATCAAAGGACTAAACATGTTGAGTTGATTAGGTTGGATCAAGTGAGGTGCAACTTAAACATGTTTTGTTCTTTATTTATGTTCATACTAGAATCAAGAAGTAGCTTTTAAAGTGATGGTCACTTACCTTGAAATGTTACTTTGTCATTGAAGAGTGATGTGTCGAACCACCTTGTGGAAGCTTCTCTTGTCTAGCTGGCTTGTCTTCTCTTGCCTGTCTCACATTGTGCTTGAGAGGAGGAAGATCACAGTGGAATCATCTTTAGAGGTATCGACCTTCCTTCTCTTGTGTCAACTTATCAGTGAAGGTGCATTGTTCCTCGAGTATGATGACTAGGACCCTCTCTCTTTCTTGTATTAATTCTGTACTATGAGGATGTAGGGACAGTTCCACATTCTTCTCTTGTCAACCTTTATTGGGTTGGCAAGAGACTTGAATTTAGAGCTGTTACTCAAGTGCCTCCTTGAGAGTCTTTTGTCTTGTAATGTCACAACTGAGACTTGTCCTCTCAACAGTGTCTAGATGATGGAGATCTTATCGGCTGTTCTTCTTGATTTGCTGGCTCAGGTACTATCTCTCCATCTTCAAATTCTTGTGGTGTAGTGGCTTCATCCTTCATAATGCCCTTCTCAATTCTTGGCAGTTGGTTCTTCCCTTGATGTTTTCTCTTGGTTCTCTTTGGCTGCTCATAAGTGATGTAGTTGTTGAAGATGCAGCGAAAGATCCAAAAGTTGACTTCTCCAGGTCTGGCAAATATGACATTGATGGTGTTCAAGAACGATCTTCCAAGAATGTGTGGTGGATCATATTCTTCTTCTCGACTGGGACAACATCTAGTGGTTTGTAATGATCAAAGTGGTGAGTAGAAAATCAATATGTTTGATGTTGGGTTTCTCCTTCCTCCCTTTGATTGTGAAACACATCTAGACAACAGAATTGTCTCTCACAGGCTGGCTTGTGATGTAGATAGACTCCCAACAACATGTTCATGTGTTTTGACTTGTAGATCTTGCTATTGTTGTAGTGGTACCATCTTGTCTCCCAAGCTAGCTCTTGATTAGAAAAGAGGATAACTTTCTACTTCTTGTCTTGATGTCTTGGGCAATGATGGTTGCAGGCATAGGTTGTCTCATATGAGGTAAGTTGCATCATGTTTGTCATCAGCGCCCAAGCAAGACTCAAAGCTAGGCTAGCACCATTTGTGATCTGAGAGTAGGTTTGTGTGTCTATGGTTTGAGTTTTGGATCTTCAATGTTCAGACCAAACCATGGATGAACAAAATCTCTCTCCTGCATAATGTTAGTGGACATATACCCGAAGGATTGCAAGAATTTGTAGCATGGGTTATTATCCACAACTTATGTATTTTGCATCTGTGCTAATAAAAAGAGGTTTTTAGGATTACTTTAGCATAGACTAGTATTTCATGTGTTGGCTGCACTTTAACATGATTCAAGGCAAAAGATAATTTGCAGTAGAAGACAAAATAAATAAACTTTGATACTCACAGTTCTTTCATCCATGATGAATGAGCTGAGTCTTCATTGTGCAAAGTTGTTGAAGTTCATTGTACGCCTTGCTTCATCTCCAGTGTGAGATCATCTCAGGACTTTCCCAAATTAATATTGAAAGTTTCCTACAGGGGTTAGTCTAACAAAATATCCAACATCCACTATAGCATACTATCAGCTCAAAAATCAACTTAGAAACCACGTCTAATTTGATCTAGGAAGGCATTTTAACTTAATTGCTTAAATTAAAAGCCTTTGAAAGCAAGATCACCACTCCTAAACTGGGCACCATGCTTAATTTAAGAGATGTATGAAAGTACTCCAAACCTAAACATATAATATAGCGAATGAGGGTAGCATGAAAGTATTATAGAGATTTATTCAGATGGTGATGAAAGAGCATGATTAGTATATGAGCATATCTTAAAGGTAGGGACAACCAACATAGCAACACAGCAAGAGATGCTCTTAGAAAGTCTATTCCCCAAGCTTGGATTTTGCAAATCAAGATTGGATGAATGTAATTCAATGTTACATGATGATTGGTTGGACATACCTTGTGTTTGTTGTTCCTTCGTTCTTTTCTGCTCCAAACCTGGAAAGATTAGTGACAACAATACTCGAAGGAATAATTTCATAATTATATTTCTATGCTCATTACAGAAGGAAGTGCAGCGGAAAGGTAGGCGTAGCTAATAACTAGATGTTATGATAGGGCGTAAGGATTCTACTGGTTATAGCTTGTGCTCATGGGGTAGTGATAGATAAGAGTGGAATTCAAAAACAACATTCATAAGAATGAACACAAAAATAATGAAAAGAATGGGACAAAAAAGAAAAAGATAAAAGTATAATACAAAGTTAAACAAAGACTTAAGATGATCTACTGTTCCCCGGCAACGGCGCCAGAAATGCTTGTTGGTATAAATTAACGCGCAATCTACTTTATCCGCAAGCGCACAAATAAAATCTACCGATGTAGCACTTCACCGGAGTAACCCAGTTTTAATATGGAGTAACCCAGTTTTAATATCGAACCCAAAGGAACAGATAGTGTTAAGTCTTAAAGTCTAACCCCTGATTAGCTAACAAGGATGAAGAATCTAGAAGTATAGAGGGGATCACTAAAGCTGTATAATTTCAATTTAAGAGTGATATGTTTATATTATTCTTAGTGGGGAAGTTGTCATAAAAGGTCACAAATAGAGTATGAGTCTTTTATGCAAATGTATAATCCTACCGAGCCTACACACGGGTAAGTGGACTATAGAAGAATCAACAAGGCTATAAGAGTCACCCTTGCGAACAACCACCACTACCGGCGTTATAGGAGGCAATTATGAGCTATCAAGTCTAAGCACCACGCTTACACTATCCAACTACTCTAACTCTAGCGCAACTAGAATTAAAGTACTCAAAAGAGAGTCATAAACCTTAAGAATAATAAGAACAATGACTCAAACTTAAATATAGACGTTGATTACCAAAACAATCGCTGAAGCAAGTTGAAGATAAACTTGAATCCGCAGGTACAAGATGAAGAAGTTGATCCGACAGGCCGGAGCTCCTTCTTGATCTCTTCCTCTCTCTCTCTTCTAGTTCTAGTATAAGACTAGGTTCTAAACCTAAACTAGAGGGGTAACTAGTCTTCTACTTGAAAGCTGGCTCTTGAAGTCTTCTTCTAGTGTTTCTGAATGAGGCGTAGACTTTTCTGAAGAGAGACTTGTTCTTCCCTGGGGCCTGGGGGCCTGTATATATAGCCCTGAGGGATCAACCGCAGACATTAGATCAAACCAACTTCACGTAGGGCTGAGGTGGATCCTCAGAGGCGGTAGAGGAAGGTTCCAGAAGGAGGAGGCGTGGGGGCCCGGGACCCAACCGACCGGTCATGGGGTGGGACCGGTCGGTCCCACCTGGAAGCCTCTTGGGGTGTCCCACCTTGTGGTGTCCTCTGGTGTCCTCTAGGTCCTTCTGGAGTATTCCTGACGTGCCGGTTCGTTAATCTTCCGTCGGTTTCCTTCTAGGAGAAGTAATCAATGCTGGTTTTCCTGTTTAGTCCCTGCAGAATCACAATCCACCAAAACTCATGGAATATTGTCAATTAAAACCCTAAACCTTTATTGGAGATTGAATTCATGCCATTTTCATATTTATTTATCGTTTAATTTTGATAGATAACCAGTGTCAACAATACCCGTAGCAACAACGATCCCCAAGTGCCACTAGATGCAAACTCACAAGCAAATGCACTTGGAACCACTCGATCTCACTTAGATTCGCGCTATCAAGCAAGGAGATGAGTGGGAGGGAGTACATCTAGCTCAAGAGGATGTTCAAGAGGTTAGAGAGTCAAGAGCGCCTCCCCATAGCCGGCCACAACGTATTTATATGGAGGGGAGAAGACAACACTTCGTTCTCCCCTTTTTCTCGAGCTCCACGACGACGACCGGTACTTCCGCTGGGGGCGGCCGGTACTACCGGTTCATGACTGGTACTACCGCCCGGCTTCGATCCTCAACCCAACGGCTACTTCACCTGAGCGGTACCTTCGGTCTTGGACCGGTACTACCGCTCGCAGAGCCGGTACTACCGGTCGACCACTGGTACTTCCGGTCAAACCCTTAGGCGCCCATTGGAAGAAACTAAGCACGAAATGAGACTTCCGGAGGCCCGACCGGTACTACCGGTCGACCACCGGTACTCCCGGTCAGTACTACTGGTCCACAAGCGGTACTTCTGACCGGTACTACCGTTCTTCCAGCGGTACTTCCGCTACGAGCCTGAGCTCCGCGTTAAAACGACTATAATTCTTAGCTCCGAACTCCGATTTCGATGATCTTGGACATTTTGGAAAGCTTATTCAGAGGGCTACACAACCCACATGAATACACAATCCAAAACACAAAGGATTAGAACAGATTTCCAATCTAAGATCCATCGCTTCTCTTTTCAAACCAAAGATTTCTCCGAAAACTTCTCCGAGTTGATCCAATTCAACTCCACCACCTTCTCCTTTGCAAATGTGCTAACACCACCAAGTGTACATCATCATGTGCATGTGTGTTAGTATTTTCACAATTATTTTCAAAGGATTAGAGGTTAGCACACTAGGTCCTAATGCATATGCATGTATGAATTCACCTAGTGGCACTTGATAACCGCAATCACCGAGATAGTCCCCTTATCTATCCTAAACACACTCACACCCTCTATGGTGTCTTGAGTGCCAAAACAAAATCCCTATTTATACCTTTCCTTGATCTCCATAGGGTTTTGCTTTTCTCTTCTTCTCTTTCCAAATGTGGAGCACTTGATCCATCTTTTGGTCATCACCACCAATACCATGATCATCATCTAGCTCTCGCACTTGGTGTGTACCAACCTAGCTCATAAACACTTCATGACAAATGTTAGTACCCTAGGTGACATCAATTACCCAAAACCAAACAAGGACTTTCAATCTCCCCTTTTTTGGTAATTGATGACAACCTTTCACAAAGATATGTATTTGAAAATTTGAGTCAGCTCTTTGTTAGTATTAGCTCCCCCTATAAATGTGTTATAGTGTTTGGTTCAAGTTCGGCACATATGCATAGATATGAAATGTGGGAGAGTAATACTATCAAATGATGCTAAGGTGTAAAGAATGGACCTTTGAAGCGTGATACCAATCAGAGTTGCCAATGTATACCATCCTTGGCACCATGGTTAGCTAGACTTACAAAAACACTAGATACCTTATGAGATCAACATTATATGAAAGGTTCTAGTACCACTTATAAGAACAAATTATATCTAGCTACCACCTATGCATGCTAGTTTGCAAATCATCATTCAAAATTTATTTCTAGCATACACCACACAAGCATGGATATCAAGTTAAACAACTTGTGCAATGCAAGCAAGCATATGAACATGCACAAATCAAATGCAACAACCAAGTTCATGAGCTTGCTCCCCCTACTTGTGTGCTCAAAAATCATTTTCAAAGTTTTTGATCCCGTTCATTTTATCTTTGTTACACTCTCTCCCCTTTGTCATCTATTTCCATAAAAGGTTTGCATAAAAAGGTTTCAAATTGTATAGAGAGAGAGGTAGTTCTTTCACATTTGGTTCAATCTAGTTCATTTGCACGAATCATTTGCAAGTCTAAAATGTGACTGCTGGTGTGCAGCTTCTCGAGCTGTGTTGATTGGCATCGTGACTGGATCTGTTCTCCTGATCGTGGGGCTCACTCTGGTTGCATTTTACGCTATACGTCAAAAGAAACGGGCCCAGAGGCTTGTGTCCATCAACGATCCTTTTGGTGATGCACTCTACTAGAGAACTACAGTCAATACTTTATGCCTTCATCTAATGTTGCTTTGTTTTTTGTCTTTACTAAATTTTCAGCGTCTTGGGGATCAATGGGAGAAGATATTGGTGAAGCACCAAAACTGAAGAGTGCTAAATTCTTCTCATTAGAAGAACTTAAGTTATGCACCAATGACTTCCGAGAAATTAATGCAATTGGAGCTGGCGGCTATGGAACGGTAAGCAAACAATGCAATTGAGTACTGAAAGCACAGTATTTATTCTTTTGTAGTACAGGTTTACAGTTTTTCTGATTCCAATGTAACAGGTTTACCGAGGAAAACTTCCTGATGGGCAGTTAGTGGCAATCAAGAGATCCAAGGAAGGGTCCATGCAGGGTGGCCTTGAGTTCAAGACAGAAATAGAACTCCTTTCCAGGGTTCATCACAAAAACCTGGTTGGACTGGTTGGTTTCTGCTTTGAGAAGGGCGAAAAGATGTTAGTTTATGAGTTCATACGTAATGGAACACTAAGCGAGGCCTTATATGGTATGTTTTTCATCCCATTTTATTAGTTACATTTTGTTATTGTTGTGCATCTTGTTGATTAACTGTAAAATCTCTTGATTTTGGGCTACAATTTCTGTAAATCCGCACTAGGTATGAAAGGAATACAATTAGACTGGAGCAGGAGGCTCAAGATAGCTCTGGATTCAGCTAGAGGGCTAGCATACCTCCATGACCATGCCAATCCTCCAATCATTCACAGAGATGTGAAGTCCACTAACATTCTCCTTGATGAGAAGATGACTGCAAAGGTTTCAGACTTTGGCCTGTCGTTGCTGGTAACAGACAGTGAGGAAGGGCAACTATGCACAAATGTCAAGGGAACACTGGTGAGCTTTCACTTTGTATTCCATGATATGTCGTGCTGCTTCATCCTAACTTGACAATACACTCACTAATCAACACATCCAAATTATTTGGATCTACGCAGGGCTACCTGGACCCAGAGTACTACATGACCCAGCAACTCACAGCAAAGAGCGATGTCTACAGCTTCGGTGTAGTGCTCCTAGAACTCATAGTGGGTAAGCCACCAATACACAACAACAAGTACATTGTCCGTGAGGTGAAAATGGCACTAGACAAGGAGGATGGCACGCACTATGGGCTCAAGGATGTGATGGACCCGGTTCTTCAGAAAATGGGGGGCCTCCTCGGCTTCCCACGGTTCCTAAAACTAGCACTGCAATGCGTTGACGAGGTGGCAACAGGCCGACCCTCGATGAACAACATTGTGAGGGAGATTGAGGCGATAATGCAGGACAATGGGCTCACACTGGGCTCAATGTCTACGAGCTCTTCATTCAGCATTGAATCAAGAACGATGAAGGTTGGACCTAAGCACCCATACTCCAGTACATCCACGTCAACCTCGACGTTTGATATAGATAGCAGGGCCTTTGAGTACAGTGGGGGGTTCCCTTCTTCTCATGGCAGCTTGAAGCCCTGAAGATTGGAAGTCCTAAACGCCAATTTGCACGACCTGTTAAAATATTAGTGCAAATTATTAGTTATATAGGTTTCAGTAGAACTGTACAGAATTGATAAACTTGACGATTCTTTTTGCCTCAAGAGAGAAAAGTACCTATTGGTTTTCCTTTTTAAAAGAAGAGAGATGTATATAACACTTCAATCACTGTCTCTCAATCATAAACTGTCGTTGTCTTCGTGCAATTCTTGGGGGTAATATGGTATGCATTGAATGTACCTAGCGCGGTCCTAGGATTTTGAAGGTCCTCCGCTAATTCTGTGCCACCCACAAATTTTCTTAGATAATTGAAAGGACCGTAACGCCTAAGAGGGGTGAATCCACAACTAAAATTTTTACTATAAGCTATGACCTCTAATTACCATCTAGTCAAAACCTATGCAAGAAAGTAATCTATCTAATTGTGCAACTATGGTTTTGCTAGGTGTGTTGCTATCGCTACTGCAAAAGAGTTATGCAACCTAGGTTCCAATCCTAACAACTAGCTTATCAACTAAGCTAGGAAGATAAAGCATATGACCAACAAGTTAGCAAAGTAAATGCGGAAGCTAAAGAGTAAGGTAGAGATGCAAAATCCCGTCGATGACTTCGGTGTTTTTACCGAGGTATCAAGAAGTGTGCAAGCTTCCCCTAGTCGTTGGAGCCCCTCGCAAGGAATCCCTCATTAGGGCCAAGCTCCTGGTCGCGTAACTCCGTGAATAGCCCCGGGTCTTCCCCACGCGCAAGTGGGTCTCCGGTTAAGCCACTCGTGGCAAAGTCTCTCCCGGACTGCTCTCCGCCATCTTCACTATCAAGCTTCCAGCCGAACCGTCACGGGCCTTGTTCCCTTCGGTACACGGTGACGCCCACACCACAAACGCGGTATGTGAGAACCGATAAAAACATTTTTATTTTTATTTTCTTTTTCACCGTTGCATGTTTGTTTATTTCATTATATCTAGTGCTTTCTTTGGGTAGCTCCTAGTCTTTGAGTTGTATTCGAGCGCCATGCCTAGTCTAGGTAGATGATAATTTTATTGTTACCTATCTATTCAGTGCTCTTAGTCTAGCTTCGTAGCAGACGAAGGTGAAATAGGATCATCTCGAATCATACGTTGGCTTTGCCAGTTGATATGATATCGTTAGATGGTCCGCGCTACGAGGAAAGAGCTAGGTCCTAGATTTTGCATGCATATCACTCGCTTGATTAGAATTTCTTGTTTCAACCCATGACATGTTTGTTTAACTTTCATTCACTCACCCCATTTGCATCTGCATTACATAAAAAAAGAGAATGGTTCTCTGATTTTATATTCCAAGTTCGCACATCCGTTTAAACAAATCTCATGTTCTTCATTCACATGCCAACTTTTGTATTCTAATATGTTTTGTTTTGGATGTTGGTCATACATCGTTTGAATTAAGCATGGTGCTTAGTTTGGATGCAATGATCATATATCTATAGGCTTGTTAAATTAAGCTTGGTGCTTAGGTTAATTTGTCTACCTGAATCAAATTGGATATGGAGTCTAGTTTGATTTTTGAACTGAAACTGCTAGTGTAGACTTTGGTAGTATGCATTGACTAACCCTGTGTCACACCCGGTTTTAAGAACAAAACCAGGTATACACCATATGTGAGCCCAGGAAGTCAAATCTCACATATAGTCACAAATAAAGGGTAATATCGAAAGACAATGCTCTTATATAGCGTATATAAAACAAAAGAACATAACCTTAAAGAGCAGACAGCGGAAAGACACTCCGATCTTCAGATGGAGACACCACTTCACAGGGAACAACTGACTGGTTGACCACAAGCCTAAGCTTCTCCAAAGCTTAACTCTCTGAGGTGTGGGGAAAAGCAAGAGTGAGTCCATGTCGAACTCCACAAGTATAGCAACAAGTGATATCGATCCCAAGTCTCATGATCAATGTAACATAAATAATGAATAGCATAAAACGGTAAATAATGAACATGTTAACCAACATAAGTCATAAATGTAAAAGTCTTCAAGGCCGCTCATGTCCTTGAGCAAGGCTGATATATCAGTTTAATAAACTTTGCGCAAAGGTGTACACTTTCACTGCGAGACGTGAATTGCCCTTTCGCCCGAGGGAGCCAGCCTCTTAACCCACTTCCAAGGAAGGTCGGCAGGGTTCACGATGAAGCCTTTCAAAGGTTCGTCTAACAAGTTAGGGCCGCTAGGTCTTAAGGCAAGGGGAAGAAGGGTCTCTCAACCTTACGGCAACGCAGGCAAGGTGAAAGTAGCCGCCCTAAATCCAGCTCGGCAAGACCCAACGCGCCTATACAGGTGTCCACTAACAAGCTAGAAAAAGTCCTCATACTGAGCTAAAGCCAGAGCCATATAACCCCCAACAGTTGCACTGTAAATCCCAAAGGTGCTCATACAGATAATTTCTTAAGTTGCTAATAAGTCATTTTTATCATTCGATGCATACATTAATTAAGTAACATGATCATGATTGCGAAAAGAACACTCGATTGCTATACTTGCCTTAAACTCAAGATCCTTCTTCTGTTGACTTGTAGATTTCCAAAGGTTGACTCTTGATCTTGAACTCTTGATCACGAACTTCTTCTTGATCACCAACGTACAACTCACCGACTGGACATACGATCACAGAACACCACACAAGCATCCAATAGCAGTCATGCAAAGCAAACATAGCCTATGATTAGAACAATACACCAATAAATAAATAAATAAATAAATAAATAAATAAAGAGTTTTGAAAACTGATCTACGATTCGCTACGAACACACAGACGCGAAAATCACGCTAAACGGAGTTTTAACGGAAAAGATATGAACTAAACAAGATTAAAGACACTAATTACTAGATTAGATTTAACTCAAACTTTAATTACAGAAAACAGTGGTGAAAGTTATATATTTTGAAAGAACTTTTCGAAACGAATCTAACGCAAGTTGAACGGACTAAAACGGAGTTAAAACAAAGAGGTTATAAGGGTTTAAAGTCAGTGGCAAAACTGTAAATAAATCAAACTTGATTTTTTTGCAGATTTAAATAAATAAAACAAAACTGGATTTTGGCTGGACTGCGCCTCATTTAAGAGAAAACGCAGGGGCTAGATTGAAAGTTTTCGCAGACTCAATGAATAGGATGGGTTGGACTGCGGGTTTATGATTATAAAGTTATAAGGTGTTTTCTGCAAAGATCGCAACGAAGGGGTATAGGGAGATGGTGGCCGTCAGATCTTGAACGGACGGCGCAGATTAGATCGGGGAGGGAGAGGCTGTGCTGGCGCCGGAGTTGGAGCAGGGGACGGCGGTTCCTGGCGGCGCCATCGCCGGAGAGCGGCGGCGATGCTCGGGATTGCCCGATAGGGCAGCAGAGACTACGGGAAAAGCACCAATCGAACCAGAAACTCGAGGGGGTCTCACCAGACGCGATGAGGACGACTCGGTAGCGGCACACGGCTTGATTCAGCGGTGGCGGCGGTTCTGCAAATCCGGCGAGCAATCAGAGCATGAATCAAAAGGAGAAAAAGAGGGGAAAGTTCTCAGGTGGCTTTGGGAGATCGATACAGAGCTCTGGGTAACTTCGGTGGACGCTGGAACTCACCGAATCGCTGATTAGACGGCGGCGGGATCTATGGAGCGGCGGAGCTTGCGGCTATAGCGGATTAGGGCACAAGGGGCTCGGGTTTCCGGGAAAAGGAGAGGCGGCGAGAGCTCGGGAGATTTATAGGGGTGGTCGACTTGGCCAGAAAGGCAGGGGGACACGGCGCAGAGAGGGGGAGTCGGACTCGGCGTCATGGGACTCGTGGCCGAGCAGGAGTCGAAGGAGGGAGATGACATGTGGGGCAGGCAGTCAGTGGGAGGAGCGAGGCGAGCGTGCGCGCGGCTCCAGCGGGCGCAGGGTTGGGCCGGTCATCACCGCGCTTGGCCCACGCGGGAAGGGAGAGGGAGAGAAGGCCGCGGGGAGGGGAGCTCGGGCCGGAAGGGAGTGGGCCGGGCAGGAGATGGCGAGGCCGGGAGAGGAGGACGGGGCGCTGGGCCAGCGGCAGGCCAAAAAGGAGAGGGGCGCGGCTATCGGGCCAAAACCGAAGGGAAAGGGAAAAGGAAGGGTTTTGCCCTTTTCTTTTTCTGATTTGAATGTTCCAAAAGGATTTTCAAAACATTTTTGAATTGTTTGAACTTTTGATTTGAAACTTTGGGAGAACAACAAGTTTTTTTGAAACTTAAACTTTTCCAAACTTTTTGAAAACCAAAAAGTCTTCATTTTCAAAACCCTTTTCTAAGGAATTCGTTTTTAAATCATTTCTAAACCATTTTGAACACAATTTGGATTTTGAACCAAAAACCACACATCACAAAAACTCAAATGCTCCAACATGAATGCACAAATAAGTTTTCTAAACCCTAGGATAAATTTTAATTTAGAGAGAAAATTTTTATTTCCCTATATTTTATAAGCACAAAAATTCATAATTAAAGCATTTTAGCTCTAATTTAAGAAACACAAATTTCAGGGTGTGACACCCTGCAGAAATTTATCAGACATCATATGGGTAAGCCATTGAGACGAATTCAAAATGGAGGTAAGTCAAGACTTAATTGGTGAACTTTGAATAGACAAAGGTTTCGAAAAAAATTAGCTCTCTTTGCTAACTAAATTGAACAACAGTCTTTCATTAGCTTCGAGGGAAATCTTTAGCTCAATCATAAATGCTTAAAAAATCTTTTTGAAGTCCCTCAGGTACGTATGGTGCACTGATCTTTTGCAGGGATGAGACCTTGATTAAAAAAAGAGAGAAAAGATACTCAAGCACCCGCCAAGCCGAAACCACACGAAGATCACAATGGCACGGCGGAAACAAAGAAGTGTAATCATTCTCATCCATCTCTAGGATTGAATGATGCACATTGAAGCCAAATTCAATGGAGAAGTCCCACTCAATGGACTTAAAACGGTGAGCCCTTGCCGATAGGTAAATCAGTATGTATCTCATATTTTATTTTCATCTAACTTTTAATTTGAATTTTTGCATGTTTAATTTTTAACCAATATATTTTGCATATAAAAACTAAAAACAATTTCACCTTTGAAAAAACTTTAAATAATAAATTTGTTTTAACCTTATTTTCAAAAGATTTACTTATGCATCAATCCTTTTTTGAAAAAAATCCTTCTTAAAAAATGATGATAATAAAAAATATTTACTATTTAAAGTAACCAATAACCTAAATTAAAGCAAGTACATTCTGTTCTAATAAAATCTCCCTAACTCCAATAAATAATAAAAAACATTTTGGAATTAGACAAAGTTCCCTTCGGGTATTCTTTGTCACTAATAATTACAGGAACAAAGGACGAACAATGTCTAGACATGAGCGATGCACTACATACTCAGGAGATGCTCCAACATTCACACTTGGCTTTTAGTGCCAAATGACATAAAAGTCGAAGTGTAGGGGACCCGACCCTTCCACGCCATCTCTCGGGCACGCTGGTTTGCACTCCATAATCTCACTCATGTCATACTCTTAAAAGTTTGATTATGTTCAAAAATACCAACCATGCTAATCAAACTTAAAAATGAAAAATAAAATCTTGCCAAATTATGAACTTGTCTTTATAAAGATTGGACGGTATAAAGTTTATTCCTAGTTCATATATTTGTTACTTGTGGACACGTCTTTATTAGAAAAACATGTCAACTAAGTTGTTATGAAGTGAGATATGGTAAGACTAAAGAAATCCTTTCTTTTTTTAATGTAAGCTCTTGGAGAATTTCTGTTTTGCTAAAATTTTAAAAATTTATAGCAAATACTTCTCCTCAATGATTAAATATCCTACCAGAGCCACATGACACTACACATTTGAAAGGTCCTAAATGGCTAGAGGGAGGGTGAATAGCCTAATAAAAATTCTACAAAACAGTTAGAGCAACTAGTTAGACAATTACAAAGCGAAGCTTTTTGCTCTAGCTCTACTAAGTGTTGCAAGCCACCTATCCAACAATTCTAGTAACCTATAATCACTATGGCATACAAAAGATATGTCAGTACTCTCTAAAACAATGAGCTAGCAAGAAATAATTACTTCTAATTAGAGAGCTACTTCTAGCAACAAATATCTCTACACAAGTGATAAAGAAAGTAATGCAAAGATAGAGAGATATGCCGACGCCGGCAAGAGATAATCAATCACAATAAGAATACCAAGAAACTTCGGGAGAAGTCCAAAGAGGCAAGAGACACAAAGATTTTCTCCCGAGGTTCACATGCTTGCCGGCATGCTACTCCCCGTTGTGTCGACCAACCACTTGGTGGTTCGGCGACTAATAGGTGTTTCATAAACCTAGCTCAACAAATGAGCGCCGCAAGAACCAATCCACAAATGGAGGTAACTCAATGACACGCGCAATCCACTAGAGTTACCTTTTGGCTCTTCGCCGGGGAAGGCATAATACCCCTCACAATCACCGAGAGATGACCAAGAACAATCACCACTCGTGCCAAAGCTCCTCCGCTGCTCCAAGCCATCTAGGTGGCGGCAACCACCAAGAGTAAAGAGAATACCCGCAGGAACAATGATCCTCAAGTGCCACTAGATGCAAACTCACAAGCAAATGCACTTGGAACCACTCGATCTCACATAGATTCGCGCTATCAAGCAAGGAGATGAGTGGGAGGGAGTACGTCTAGCTCAAGAGGATGTTCAAGAGGTTAGAGAGTCAAGAGCGCCTCTCCACAGCCGGCCACAACGTATTTATATGGAGGGGAGAAGACAACACTTCGTTCTCCCCTTTTTCTCGAGCTCCATGACGACGACCGGTACTTCCGCTAGGGGCGGCCGGTACTACCGGTTCATGACTGATACTACCGCCGGGCTTCGATCCTCAACCCAACGGCTACTTCACCTGAGCTGTACCTCTGGTCTTGGACCGGTACTGCCGCTCGCAAAGCCGGTACTACCGGCCGACCACCGGTACTTCCGGTCAACCCCTTAGGCTCCCGTTGGAAGAAACTAATCACGAAATAAGACTTCTGGAGGTCCGACAGGTACTACCGGTCGACCACCGGTACTCCTGGTCGGTACTACTGGTCCACAAGCGGTACTTCTTACTGGTACTACTGTTTTTCCAACGGTACTACCGTTCTTCCAGCGGTACTTCCGCTACCAGCCTGAGCTCCGTGCTAAAACGACCATAACTCTTAGCTCCGAACTCCGATTTCGATGATCTTGGACATTTTGGAAAGCTTATTCAGAGGGCTACACAACCCACATGAATACACAATCCAAAACACAAAGGATTAGAACAGATTTCCAATCCAAGATCCATTGCTTCTCTTTTCAAACCAAAGATTTCTCTGAAAACTTCTCCGAGTTGATCCAATTCAACTCCACCACCTTCTCCTTTGCAAATGTGCTAACACCACCAAGTGTACATCATCATGTGCATGTGTGTTAGCATTTTCACAATCATTTTCAAAGGATTAGAGGTTAGCACACTAGGTCCTAATGCATATGCATGTATGAATTCACCTAGTGGCACTTGATAACTGCAATCACCGAGATAGTCCCCTGTTAATAGTACGACTATCTATCCTAAACACACTCACACCCTCTATGGTGTCTTGAGTGCCAAAAAAATCCCTATTTATACCTTTGCCTTGATCTCCATAGGGTTTTGCTTTTCTCTTCTTTTCTTTCCAAATGTGGAGCACTTGATCCATCTTTTGGTCAT
The DNA here is from genome assembly GCA_009763385.1 of Coix lacryma-jobi var. lacryma-jobi. NCBI lineage: Eukaryota > Viridiplantae > Streptophyta > Magnoliopsida > Poales > Poaceae > Coix > Coix lacryma-jobi. The sequence continues at coordinate 120,110,237 of CM019826.1, read as the reverse complement.
CACCACTGTTGACGCTCACTAAGTGTCATATTCTTAGCATCAACAAGGTCATATAACACAACACAAGGGCCTAAAATCAACCAAAAACCTTTTATAAACTAACGATTTCCAGTTGTCCTTGAGTTTTATTTGAATGTAGAAAATTGCAGGGTTTTTGAGCAAAATAACCAAATGGACCCACCAGGAAGCAAGCCCACTTGCCTGGGCTCACTTTGGGCCAAGGAGGGGTGGCGTCCGCCACCCCTAGGTGGCGGCCGCCAGGGGGGAGAAGCCCAAACTCCCCCCTGCCATGTCACTGATCCATGGGAAGCACCCCACACTCATTGGCAGTCGTTGCTCACCTAAGTCGGTTCATCCAAGGGCTAAGAAGCAGCATCACATGGATCATGGCCTAATTGCCCATGTGACGATTATTGGACAACCCTAACCGACGCCAAACCGACTTGGAGGACCTCCTGGATGCCGTTGGTGAAGAGGCGATGGATCCAAGGGCCAGGGGAGTGGCGCCCACCACCCCTAGCTGGCGCCCGCCACCACACTCACCCCCCTGACCTAACCCTTGGTCCATAAGTACCCCCCTAGGTCCCTTAGGCTATAAATAGGACCCCCCCCCCCGAGCTCATTTGTACTCAGACCTCACCTCATTAGTCCCACTCTCTTGTAAGCGAAGCTCTGGTGAAGGAACACTCTAGTTGAGAGACTTAGAGTGAGAGCGAGAGTGTAGAAGAGAAGAGCTGGAGTTGTAATAGAGGATCTTCCAAGTCTCTGGTATAATTCCAAGTCTTCCTTCATTTATCTTAGTGTTCTTCTACTTTCAGCATTTACTTTAAGTTCTTTACTTATTGTTCTTGTTGAGTGCTTTCGATCATAGATAACTTAGTATTTAGTTTATATCTAGTTTGGGTTCTTCGCTGAGTAATCAGTGCTCTAGTTTTGGACGCAAGATTAGAGTAGTATATATTAGTGTAAGCGCGGTGCTTAGACTAGTTATACCTTAGTTTGTGGCTAGCCCCCCGGATAGCTGTGGTAGCAAACAGGTGGTGACAGCCCTGGGAGCCTTGAATTCCACCACGTAGTTGGGTTAGTTCTTAAATCATAAACCTCGTTGTGCATGTCTGAGGTAAATAGTCCAGAGGGTGTGTACGGTTCGAAGAACTAGATAAACTCTTTATTGCTAAGTTAGTTGTGTTCGTAAGTGTGTAGGAAAACATTAATCTGTTCATCGGCCAGACCCCGCCGATTTAGTTCAGTAGTAGTTAGTCTTTCTTTTCTTTTCTTTTAGTAGTAGGAACCAACCCCCATTCATACTTTTCGATCAACCCTGCTAGAATCACTAGTTGTTCATAGCGGTCCTAGTGTTAGTTCTGCCATAGTAGCTTCCCTGTGGAAATAAATACGATACTCGGTTACTCCCGGGTGAAGTGCTACAATAGACTTATTCTGTGCGCTTGCGGAACCTACCAATAGTCATACGAATAGTTAGTTATACTTCTTACATTAAGAAGTATCAACAAACCTTTCTGGCGCCATTGCCAGGGATAGATTCCATAGTCTACTCCTAGTGACAACGTTAGCAAGAGTCAACAAGCATTTCTAGCGCCGTTGCCGGGGAAGCAATTGGCTAGAATTAATTCTTTGTGATTTCTATTGAATTAACCCCCGTAGTTCTAGCTGGTATATATATTCGTTGTTTGTGATCGTTCAAGTAGTCATGGCCGTATTCAATCTTCCGAGCGACTATCAAGAAGATCCTGAGGCCATTCTTAGGAGAGCGAGAGCTAATCTCACTCCTCCGAGGAAGAACCTGGAGCTTCGTGAGAGGAGTTCGTCGAGACAAGAATCCCAGTCAAAAGTGACTGACGAACCAAGCTGCTCCAACGATCAATCAACATCGACGTCGACCAAAACACTCTGTGAGTATTCCATGCCTACTCTTGCTCACATTCCAGTGTTACCTTCTACTAGTAATGTAGATTTTGAGTTTAAACCTCACTTAATACGTATGGCTCAAGCTATTGCATTTAATGGCAAACCTTCCGAGGATGCCAACGCTCACCTCTGGAATTTTCTGGAGATATGTAGTACAATTTCTGTGCAGGGAGTTTCGCAGGATGCCATCAGACTTCGTCTCTTTCCATTTTCATTAGTGGAAAAAGTGAAGCAGTGGTTCCTCTTCAACTCTGGACACCTGCTGACGTGGGTGAGATGTGCGGATCAATTCCTCAACAAGTTCTGCCCGATAAGTCGGACTATTCTTGTCCGTAGCAAGATTTCCAACTTTGGACAGGGAGATGAAGAAACAATCACTGAAGCTTGGGAGAGACTACAAGAGTATGTTGAATACTGTCCCCACCATGGTATGCAAGACTGGTACTTGATCCAGAGCTTCTACCATAGACTCCAGCAAGAATCTCGACAACACATTGATGCTGGCGCCGGAGGTGCATACCTCTCTCTCACTGTAGAGAAGGCAACCAAACTGATCGAGACAATGGTGGCAAATCAAGGATGGACAGAAAAACGTGCTAGAAGTATGTCTGAAATTAAGCAAGCTGATTCTGTTACCCTGCAAACTTTGGTAAAATTGCTAGAGCAAAGGATAAATGAGAAGAGAGATCGTGCTGCAAAGGAGTACTACGCCAAGTAAAGAGCCGCTTCGTCAAGTGAAGGTCAAGCAGAAATTAAGAAAGAGGATGCCAAATCCCTTCTTAATAATGGTGGCTACGGAGAACCTCCAATTCCAATGATCCAACAATGGAATAAAAAAGGTATGCCTCAAACCTCCATATTTAATTCTCCTATCAAAAAATTAGTTTCTAATCAAGGTAGAATTAATGATAGCATAAATAACAAATTAATTGAACATGATAAAATGTTAGAAAGAATTTATGCTAAACTAAAAGATTTTTCTGAAGCATTTAAGGAACAAATTAATTTTAATAAAAGATTAGAGCAAAAAGTAGATAACATTAAATCTCAAATTAAATACTATGAGGTGGTAAAAGTTGTAACCACGAGAGGTGGTAAATCCACTCGTGATCCACCTCATCCTAATTTAGTTCCTAGTAGTAATGCTGCTACAAAGAAAAATATTATTAATGTTGAAGAAGACGAAGAAGAGGAGACCCCAGCTGAACCTTCATCCAAGGTACGAACTACTCCTCATGAATTCTATGATACACATGTATTACCTTTTCCAGATCGAAACAGAAATCCGACGGAAGACGACCAATTCAAGAAATTCGTCGAGGTAATTCAAAAATTATATATACATGTGCCATTTATTGACGCTATGCAGGTTCCAACTTATGCAAAATATTTGAGAGACATGCTCAATAAGAAGAAACCAATTCCAAGTAGGGATGTGGTTAAATTGACCGAAGATTGCAGTGCGGTCGTTTTAAACCAACTCCCAGAAAAGAAGAAGGACCCAGGAAACCCAACGATCGCATGTTCAATTGGAGAGCAGCACTTCGAGCACGCACTCTGTGATCTGGGAGCAAGCGTCAGTGTCATGCCCAAGGTAATATATGATAAATTAAATCATCATACCTTGTCCCCTACTTCTATGTGTTTGCAGCTAGCCGATCAATCGCTCCGATATCCCGCGGGAATAGCAGAGAATATTCCGGTGAAAATCCGAAATCTCTTTGTCCCGATGGATTTCGTGGTTCTGGATATTAATCCCGACCACCGGACGCCATTGATCTTGGGACGGCCATTTCTGAGCACTGCAAAAGCCACCATTGATGTAGGAGCTGGAGAAATTCAGCTCCACATCAGTGGAAAGGAGGAGAAATTCGAGTTCACACCGCGACCGAAAAAATACCCGTCATCAAGGTTCGTCGGTGCTGACACTCCACCACAACCACCGTGAAAGCGACACTAATCGGGAATCCAAAGCGGCTAACCAAGGTAAGTTAGGCTAAGGTAAGTCTTTATCCCCCATTTAAATTTTTGTTTTTACTTAAGCAAATTAATTTTCTGCATAGTAGATGTTTACTAGAGTGATTAGGTGGCTCCTAGGGGGCTTAGGGCAACCATAGGGGTGGCGCCCGCCACCCTAGGGTGCACTAGGGAGCACTAGCCAATCTCTAGGCTATTACACCTACCTCCTAGACCCAAATAACACTAAGGGAGACCCATGGCTTTGCTCATTTCAATGCAATCACTCGCTCCCATGTCTCCCCATGTCTCCCCCTCTTCACTCCACCTTTTGGACACATCTCCACCCAAAAATTCTGGTGCACATGTGATGGAGAGTGACAAGGAGAGCACTAGGTGAAAGGAGGGGTGAGTTGGAGTGAAATTCAGCCAAGGAGGGCGGCACCCGCCACTTTTTCCTGGCGCCCGCCACTTATTGGTGGCGCCCGCTAGGTGGGAGGAGCTCACAGCCTCCCCCCTTCCATCCTCAGCCTATAAATACTACCCACACCCCATGCAAGTTCTCACAACTCACTCAAAACACAAAAAAAAACTCCAGCCATCTTGAGCACTAGCAAGGAAGTCATGGGCCCTCTCAAGAACTTCTTCACCGACAAGAAGAAGAAGAGTAAGGGTGAGGGAAGTTCGTCAAGAGCAAACACCCACATTCGCTTTGCTGGGAGTGATGTGGAGAGCGCCGGGTGGGGTACTCCATCCACCAACGAAATGTCGGTGGATCGGAACTCTCCATTCACACACCAGGCCGGACCGACCATACCGCATCCTAAACTCCGTCAATGATATCATCTGGCAGAGTGATCGGGAGCAGCAAGCCCGGAACATCCTCAGTGAGAGGGAGTTCGTTCACACCCGCCGCATCGACGACGACTTGCTACGTCGCACTGGTATGGACAGTGAGTTTCTCTATATTTCTCGAACCCTAGGATGGGAAGATGCATGGATGGTTAATGAGGAGGGAATCCTTCCCCTCACAATGGAATTTCTAGCTACCATGCAATTGTCTGCTACTCACATAACATTCTGGCTTTTTAATGAAGAGCACACTCTTTCGTGGGGGCAGTTCAGCAAGCACTTAAATTTTGATGATTCATGCTTGCTAAACCTGGAATCTGCTTGTACGGGTTTTAATAGAAATGATTTTTGGAAAAGCATTGCTGGGAACAGAGACCCAGACTTGCCCTGTACAAGTAATGTCCACAACCCCACGCTCAGGTTTTTCCACAAATATATTAGTATCACACTCTTTCCAAGACCTAACTTGAGACCAATTAAAAAAGCCTGAAATGCTGCTGCTGTATGCTCTAGTTAACCACATAAAAGTATCACCCGCCAAGGCCATGGCGGACTACTGGTCTAAATTTAATCAACGCATTGGAAATATTAAAATGACATCTTGGATAACTAGACTGGCTTTTAACATGGGTCTGCTGAACACCGCTATATACTCCTACATTCCTAGTGACCGAGACCTTTTGACCATAGAGCATTTCTCGCAAGGACACCTCTTGCGTGAGAACCAGGAGACCGGTGAGATTCACATGATCTACCAAGATTATGTGAATAAAATCGCTCTTCCTGACATGTCACTTTGGTTGGTGAATGCACCAATATTACTTTTGGCCCTGGAAACCGAGGCAGAGCAAAACCGCAGGTTCGCCCAAGAGAACATCATGCAAGTTCCCAGGAGGAGGACGCGAGCGCAGACCCGCGCAGCAGAAGAGGCCGCAAGAGCAGCAGCAGCGGCACAGGAGTTTGACCCTTTCCATGCAGGGCAGTATGATGGATGTAACACCCTAAAAATTTCTCCAAAATAAAATAGGTGAAAATAATTTATTTATGAATCTGTGAGCATTTAACCTAGGGGTTAAATAATTTTTAGTGAATTAAAATAAATGTGGCAACATGTTTATGCACTCATTCTGATGCACTGGAATTTATTTGTGTGACTAGTTTTTGCCAAAATTCAAAATGAATTCAAATTTCATTTGAAATGGATTTGAAATACTTTGAAAACAAAAAGGAAAAGGGTTTTTTATTCCTTTCTTCCCCTCTCCTCGCTTTCGGCCCATGCGGCCTGGTGGCCCAAGCCCGTCGGCGCCTCCCTCCCTTCCCTCCTTTCCCCAGCTGGGCCTCCCTTCTCCTCTCTCTTTCTCCCGCTGCGGCCCAGCAGGCCGGCCCGGCGTGCCGCTGCCTGCGCCAGCAACCGCCGCCTCCCTCCTCCTTTCTCTCTGACGTGACGGTTCCGCCTGTCAGCGCCTCCCCCTTCTCCAACCCAGTGCCCCTCTGCTCTCCCGAGCTCGTGCGCGCAACCGCCCACGCCCGCTTCGCCCGCGCGCTCTCCCCCATGACCTCGCTCTCTCCCTCGTCCATATAGTGGACGCGGTCTCCTGCCCGCTCCTCCTTTCCCCACTCCCGCACCCTCAGCGCCCTAGAGCAACCACCCGAGCACCTCCAGAGCCTCGCCGCGCCATTGCCGCCGCCCGTCGCCGTCGCTCTGGCGAATCTCCGCTCCGCAGGCCGATTCGTCACCCTCAGAGCTCCGCGCCGAAGTGGTGACGACCCCGAACCACCTTTCTCTCTCCCCTTCGCTTGGTTTAGCCCTAACCGCCGCCGTTTGTCCGTGCAGTCCGCCGCCGACCGCCGTTCGCCGCGGACCGCCTCCTTCGAGCCACCTCCTCCATTCGTATCGCAGCGGTGAGCGCTCCCTTGGTTTCCCCTATCTCTCTGTCCGCTTGGCTTAGCCTAGGGAAGACTCAACGGCCGAGTCCGCGAGCTCCGCCGTGCCATCTATGGCGTCTGCGCGCGCGACGTCGTGCGGAAGCCGCGACGTCACGGCTAGAGCCGCGCCTGGGCGCGCCGTCGGCTCGCCCCGCGCGCACCCCCCCCGTATCTGATCTGCGCCGTCCGACTCCGATCCGACGGCTCAGATCGGCGGATACCCCTTCGCCGGCCATCTTTCTAAAGAACCCCCGAAGAAACCGCGAATCAACCCGCGCTCCTTTAGGCACTGTTCGCTGTGCCTTGAAAATCTTCCGACCAGGCCCCTGCATTTCTGTTGAATTGAGGCGCAGTCCAGTCAACCGAGAATTTGATTTAAAATTCAGTTAAAATTCCGATTTAAATTCAAATATATTTCCAGTTATTAACAGATTTGCCACTACACTAAAACGCTTATAAAATTCACGTTTTAGCTCTGTTTTGACCCGTTCAAGTTGCGTTAGGTTCATAATTTAGTTTTCTATCTGTTTATGCCTCTGTTAGTCGGCTTAGGTCAGTTTTGTTTCAGGGTTTATGTTAATCATGTTTAGGGTTTTAGAAACGCTGTTTCGGCCGTAACTTTCGCGTCGTAACTCCGTTTTCGGTGAACAAAAACTTGTTGTGACCATAGAAACACGTACTTCAGTTTTATCAAAGTTTTATTTTTGTTTATTACTATTTGGTGTACTGTTCTAATGATAGCCCTGTTTGCATTGTATGTATGCGCCTGGAATGCGTGTTGATGTTATGTGTTCGAGTAGATGGTGAGTCGGTGTGGTACGACCAGGACCCTTCTTTCGACGATCAGCAGGAAGACCAGCCGTTCAACAACCAAGGCAAGTTAGCATGGGATCTCCTTGTTACCTATTCACCTTGCTTTTAATTTACTCATTTATGCATGTGTCCAATTGAGCAACCTTAGAGACCCACTTAGCTTTGTTATCTGTGATGTTCTTGACTCCGTGGGATATATGCATTTGGGTAGAATGCTAGTGCTAACTGACTTATAACTGATCCAGTCCAATGATGAATATTTCTCATGTTGATATGATGATAAACGGTTAATAAAACTTGCTGTTAGCAAAAGCTAGGATTGACAGTGCTACCATGAGTGCTATATGGCTCTGGTTTTAGCTCAGTAAACTGGACCTTTTCTAACTTGTTAGCGGTAACCCGGAAGGGCGCAAGAGGGGCTTGCCTCTACGGATGTAGGGCTGCTCCTGTTCCTATGAGTATAGCTGCGATGGCCTTGTGCCATAGGAAAGGGGGTTTGCTACGTCTGATTGCCAAGGAAACCTCGTGGCCCTAACCTATTAGACGAACCAGCGAAAGGCTTCATAGTGTACCTTGCGATCTACCTTGGAAGTGGATCAAGAGGTTGGCCGCCTCGGGCACAAGGGCAACACGGCTTGTGGGTAAAGATGCACCACCTCTGCAGAGTGTAAAACTGTTATAACAGCCGTGCTCACGGTCACGAGCGGCCCGGAAAACTAGCAGAACTATGATACTTGAATAACTGTTACTCTATGTTGATGACACCTTATGATGTTATATTTTATCTTTGTTGGACAAATGGATCATGGGTTAAGGGTTAAGCACAATATTCGTTTACCTTAATGCTCAAACTTTGCCAACTTAAAAGCTAACTGCAGTCAGACAGTGTCAGCCTTTTGAGCCTCATGAACTCTATGTTAGCTTGCTAAGTACGTGGAGTACTTACGCTTGTTATTTATCTTCTTTTTGGGCAAAATCCCGGATGGGTAACAGATGAAGGTGGAGTTAGTGACTTCCCAGAGGACTTCTAGGCTAGCTATTTCCCCTAGTCAGCTTTCTCTGTGGAGTGGTCTTTGTTAGCAGTTCAGTTTTCTTTTGTTCCGCTTGATGCAAGACATGAGATGATACTATCATTATGTAATAAACACTGTGATGATGCCTCTTTTTTTGTAATTTGTCTAACTTATGTGTGTGATTGTTTCCTGGGCACACATGAGTATTCCGCCTCAATTTTATCCTTAAAGTTGGGGTGTGACAAATTGGTATCAAAGCTTTGTTGACTGTAGGACGCAAGCCAAGCTAGGAAATGGCCGTTCTAACACCTTTTTGTTACCTGTTCATGCTTACTGTATTATCTTGTTATTTTGTTAAAATTTACATGCTTCTTATTCTAATTCTATTATGCAAAACTAATTGTTTCTACTTATCTTATCTTTAACCATAACGTCAGGATGCCTCGCCTTAACGCCCGTGCGTATCGTGCCCTCTTCACCGCCAGCACCAGCTAGCCCCCTCACCCAGTGGTCAACATCTCCGACGGTGATGGCTCCTCTAGCTCCTCCAACACTGCTTTCATCGTGGAGGATGAAGAGCTGACCTCTACCCCGACCGTTTCTGGGGAGCTTGCAGCGCCACCCCCGCCCCCTGCACCAGTTCCTGAGGTGCCAGCTCCTGAGGTGCCCGTCCCTAAGGCGCCAGTACCTGAGGCCCCTGCTCCGGAGGCACCCGCTCCTGTGGTGCCTGTCGCTCCACCAGCCATGGAGGCCCCCGCCGCTCCAGCAGCTCCAGCAGCTCCTGCAGCACCGGCCTTCGTGCCAGTGTACCCTGTGGTGCACTCCCCCGCCGCTTCGTCTGCTTCAGCACCAGCACCCCCTGTCTCTCCAGAAGTGCAGGTGGTGGATGAAGACCTCGGATGGACTCGTCGCTTCATATTCAAGAAGCCTAACGAGACAGCTTACTATCACAGTATGCTGGTTCGTCTGCTGAATGAGTACTATCCAGAGTTGGAGGCCAAGCTCCAGTACCACTGTGGCGAGTACACCCATCCCTTGGAGGCTACTTACTGGAAGTCTGACCTGATGGTTACAGGTTGGAATGATGTGGACCAAGGCCACGTCATAGAGTCTGTTCACAGGACCACCACCAAGCGTGGTCACTCTTTGGCAAGCATGGAGGACGCAGCGCAGGATGCCTTCCTGCATTACCGTGGACTGCGCTTCCAGTCCATGCGGGAGGACCGCTACCGCTACCTGCCCCACAACGACCAGGAGGGCAAGTGGCAGACCCTGCTTCCACCTGTGGAGTACCCAGTTCTGGCCTCTACAGCACGGCACGTCTACGAGGCGCAGAAGAAGGCAGATAGTGTGCAGGATGACCTGCGCTCTGCTTAGAAGGTGATGAGGCATCTGGAGTGAGAAGTGGACTATCTTCGCGCTGAGCTGGGATTCCCAGCCGTCTACAAGAAAAGGTTCAGGGCCAACAATGCCCCCGGTGGAGCCCAGTAGTTTGCCTACCATGTTTTGCTTTCACGCTTAGAAAACGATGTTTAATTTCAGTTTGTGTCTGGTGAACTTTTAGTGTATGTGTTGCTTATATTGGTGAACTATGGTTGTTTGGATCTTTGTTTGTGTGTGGTGGAGAAGTATGGGTTATGTCTGTGCTTCCCCAGTTTAAAACATCTTTTTGTGATGTATAAAGTGGTTTATCCCTTATCCGTGTTGCTGTTTTCTGGAGCAGCCTGTGGTTAAATCAGTATATCTCTTAATCTATGTTCCCAAAAATTATGAAATTTTTATGGAAGTATCTAGACTGATGTATCTTTCAAACAAATCTAGAACCAAGTCTTTATCTGTTGGGACCTGTGAGATATAGCTGTTCAAAGTTGATGTTTCTGCGCAGTCTGTCACCCAGAACAGGTTCTGTTCAACTCTGTTTTCGATCCAGAATCTAGCCGAATCTGAAAATGTGTTCTGAATGAAAGTTGTAGCTGGTTTCTTAAGCTTTCCAATGATGTCTGGTTCGCCCCTGTTGGATTTCTGTATCTTGAGTTATGTCAGTTTTCGTACACTGCTGTTGATACAGATGTGCCCAGAAATTTTCAGCAATGCTCTTTTGTTCTTTAAAATAATTTATATGATGGATATAAGGGTCTAACTCTTGCGCATTTGTTGGTGAGCAGATGGCAGCAAGGGGTGGACGCGGAAGGGGTCATGACCGTGGGCGTGGTGTTCCCGTGAACCCGCCACCGCCACCGTCGCCGGTGACTATTGAGCAGCTGATGGGCATGCAAAATCAGCTCATGCAAGCCATGATGAACCGCCTGGATCAGGCGCCAGCTGCAGCACCCCTACCTCTCCAAGTCAGGGACCGACGAGGAGAATTCCTGAAAGGCCACCCACCTGTATTCACCCATGCCTCTGAGCCTTTGGAGGCAGATGACTGGCTTCGTGCAGTAGAGAAGCAGCTGAACATCGCCCAGTGCACTGATTATGAGAAAGTGCTCTACGCTTCTGGGCAACTGCAAGGAGCAGCCCAAGATTGGTGGGATGCATATATGTTCGGCCGTCCTCAAGATGCTCCTGTTGTCACTTGGCAGGAATTCAAGGAGAACTTCAGGTCATATCACATCCCTGATGGCCTCGTGGAGCTGAAGCAAGAGGAGTTCCACTCCTTGAGGCAGGGTTCTATATCAGTGGCGGAGTACCGCGACAAGTTTGCTCAACTGTCGCACTATGCCCCACAAGATGTGGCAGAAGATAAGGACAAGAAGCGCCGTTTTCTGAAAGGGCTATATGATGTATTGCAGCTCCAGCTTATGTCAAACACATATCCAAACTATCAGGCCTTGGTCAATAGGGCGATTGTTATTGACAACAAGCGGAAGGAGATGGAAGCAAAGAAGAGAAGCTTCCAAGGCCAGTCTTCGAGGAGCAACACTCGTCCCCGGATCAACCCCCAGCAAGGCTATCCCAAAGAAACCAAGGCCCCTCCAACCAGTGAACATTTACAAATAAAGCAACCCCCAGGGTAACAGAACCAGCAGCGCCCTCCATACCAACAGCAGTCAGGTGGGCAGCGCTACGAGCAGCAGCCAGGAGGGCAAAGGTACCAGCAGCAGGGCAGCCAAGCATCACGTCAGGGAGCACCCAACTCCGCTCCCATGAAGAATGCAGCTCAGCAGAGCCCCAATGCTTCCTACCGCTGCGGGGAGATAGGACACTATGCTCATCAGTGTCCTAAGAAGCAGAACCCCCAAGCCCCGCGGAATCAAGTGGGAAACCCGAAGCAGAGCACTCAACCCACTAACACTGGGCGAGTGAACCATGTGGCTGCCGATACTGCCTTGGATGCGCCAGATGTCATGATGGGTACGTTCAGAATCAACTCAATCCCAGCAACCATACTTTTTGATTTTGGTGCTTCGCATTCCTTCATTTCCCAGTCATTTGTTAGAATGCATGGTGTGCCTTTATGTGCAATGAAAGAAACAATCATAGTAAACTCAAGGGGTAGTATGCCTGCAAATTTCTGGAGCCCCACCTCTAGTGTCATCTTAAGGGGGTAGAATTTAAAGTAAAGCCTATAGTGCTGAGAACAGCAGGCATAGATCTCATCTTGGGTATGGACTGGATGAAGCAACATGGGGCTATCATTCAATGTCAAGAAAGATCAGTTGTTGTATCTACACCTAAGGGAGACAGAATCTGTGTGGAAGTGGTGATGCAAGAGCAGCCTACTGCCACGATCAACCAGATGGATGCTAGTGGTGCAAATCAAGATCAGGTGGTGGACGAGTTCCCTGATTTCTTCCTCTGATGATCTGCCAGGTATGCCACCTGATCGCGATGTTGAGTTCATTATTGAATTACTGCCTGGAACTGCACCAATAGCTAAAAGACCATATAGAATGGGAGTAAATGAATTAGAAGAGCTTAAGAAGCAACTTAAGGAGTTGTTAGAGAAGGGGTATATACGCCCAGTGCTTCTCCTTGGGGAGCACCTGTGATCTTTGTGGATAAGAAAGATGGTAGCCAGAGGATGTGTGTGGACTATAGGTCTCTGAATGAGGTTACCATTAAAAACAAATACCCTCTGCCCAGGATAGATGATCTATTTGACTAGCTTAGAGGAGCATGTGTGTTCTCTAAAATAGATCTCAAATCTGGGTACCACCAGTTAAAATCCGGAACTCAGACATTCCTAAGACTGCTTTCACTCACACACAAGCGGTATGGATTGTATGAGTATATAGTTATGTCTTTTGGACTGACCAATGCCCCAACCTACTTCATGTACCTGATGAATAAGGTGTTCATGGAATACCTGGATAAGTTTGTGGTGGTGTCATAGATGATATTCTAGTGTTCTCTAAAACAAGAAGGGAACATGCTGAACATCTGAGGATGGTTTGTAGAAATTGAGAGAGCATCAACTCTATGCCAAGAGGAGCAAATGTGAGTTTTGGCTGAAAGAAGTCTCTTTTCTTGGGCATGTAGTCTCTGACGGAGGTATATCCGTTGATCCTACAAAGGTGCAGGATGTGTTGAACTGGAACCCACCAACCAATGCTAGCGAAATCCGAAGCTTTCTAGGTTTGGCCGGATATTATAGATGGTTCATTGAAGGATTCTCCAAACTTGCAAAGCCTATGATAGCCTTATTAGAAAAGAGTGCTAAGTTTGTGTGGTCTGATAAATGCCAAGCAAACTTTGAAGAGTTAAAGAAGAGATTAACCACAGCACCAGTTCTAGTTCTGCCAGACTTGAACAAAAGCTTCTCCATCTATTGTGATGCATCTCGTCTGGGACTTGGATGTGTTCTGATGCAAGAGGGAAGAGTAGTAGCCTATGCATCCAGACAACTGAGAAAGCACGAGGTGAACTATCCAACCCATGACTTGGAGTTAGCAGCTGTTGTCCATCCTCTGAAAATATGGAGACATTATCTAGTTGGGCATAAGTGTGATGTGTACACAGATCATAAAAGTCTGAAGTACATATTTACTCAATCAGATCTGAATTTGAGGCAACGCTGTTGGTTAGAACTGATCAAAGACTATGACCTGGAGGTACATTATCACCAAGGAAAGGCCAATGTTGTGGCTGATGCCTTGAGCAGGAAAACCTATGCAAATGGTTTGCAAGTAGAATACATGTCAGCAGAGTTGAAAGCTGAAATGACATATCTTAATCTATGTTTTGCAAACAATGTTGTGGAGATGACAATTGAACCTACTCCGGAAAAAGACATCCATGAGGGTCAACTGAAAGATGAGAAATTGCAAGAGATAGCAGAGAACATAGTGCTTGGAAAGGCACCAGGTTTCAAGATGGATGAAAATGGAACACTATGGTTTGGAAAAAGGATATGTGTGCCTGAAGTGAAAGCTATTCGTGATGCCATCTTGCGAGATGCACATGAATCTGCCTACTCTATACATCCTGGCAGTACCAAAATGTACTTAGATCTGAAGGAAAAGTACTAGTGGTATGGATTGAAGCGAGATGTGGCAGAATATGTGGCCCTATGTGACACCTGTCAGAAGGTCAAGGCTGAACATCAAAGACGGCAGGATTGTTAAACAACCTGCAGATACCTGAGTGGAAATGGGAAGAAGTGGGAATGGACTTTATCACTGGATTACCCCGTACACAAAGAGGCTATGACTCTATATGGGTAATCGTCGACCGTCTCACTAAGGTCGCTCACTTCCTACCAGTTAAGACCACTTATAATGGGGCAAGATTAGCAGAGTTGTACATGGAGAGAATTGTGTCCCTGCATGGTGTTCCGAAGAAAATAGTGTCTGACAGAGGAACACAATTCACATCTCATTTCTGGCATCAGATACACCAATCGTTGGGAACCAAGCTGAATTTTAGTTCTGCATATCACCCGCAAACAGATGGGCAAACTGAAAGGATAAATCAGATCTTGGAGGACATGTTGAGAGCATGTGCCCTTCAACATGGGGCTAGTTGGGATAAAAGCCTGCCATATGCTGAATTCTCCTACAATAACAGTCATCAGAAGAGTCTCAAAATGGCTCCTTTTGAAGCTTTGTATGGGCGAAAGTGTAGAACTCCCTTGTTCTGGAATCAGACAGGAGAAACTCAAGTGTTCGGACCGAATGTTCTTATAAATGCTGAAGAACAAGTAAGAATGATCTGGGATAACTTGAGGATAGCTCAGTCCCGACAAAAGAGTTATGCAGATACTCGCAGGAGGGACTTAATTTTCAAAGTGGGAGATTATGTGTACTTGAAGGTATCACCCATGAGAAGTGTAAAGAGGTTCAACATGAAAGGAAAGTTGGCACCCAGATACATAGGTCCTTTCCGGATGATGGCCAGACGTGGAGAAGTGGCCTATCAACTTGAGCTACCTGAGAGTCTATCAGGCGTTCATGATGTGTTCCATGTCTCTCAGCTGAAGAAATGTCTGAGAGTGCTAGAAGAGCAAGTTCCCCTAGAAGAGATCAAGATAGGAGAAGATCTCACTTATGAAGAGTACCCTATCAAGATCTTAGAGACAACAGAAAGAGTTATCAGGAGCCGAGTTATCAAGATGTGTAAAGTTCAGTGGAACAGATATACAGAGAAGAGGCTACTGGGAAAGAGAAGAAGATCTTCGGAAATCTTATCCGCAGCTGTTTGAGTAAGCACCAGTCGAATCTCGAGGACGAGATTCATCTTAAGGGGGGTAGAGTTGTAACACCCTAAAAATTTCTCCAAAATAAAATAGGTGAAAATGATTTATTTATGAATCTGTGAGCATTTAACCTAGGGGTTAAATAATTTTTAGTGAATTAAAATAAATGTGGCAACATGTTTATGCACTCATGCTGATGCACTGGAATTTATTTGTGTGACTGGTTTTGCCGAAATTCAAAATGAATTCCAATTTCATTTGAAATGGATTTGAAATGCTTTGAAAACAAAAAGGAAAAGGGTTTTTATTCCCTTCTTCCCCTCTCCTCGCTTTCGGCCCATGCGGCCTGGTGGCCCAAGCCCGTCGGCGCCTCCCTCCCTTACCTTCCCTCCTTTCCCCGGCTGGGCCACCCTTCTCCTCTCTCTTTCTCCCGCTGCGGCCCAGCAGGCCGGCCCGGCGTGCCGCTGCCTGCGTCAGCAACCGCCGCCTCCCTCCTCTTTTCTCTCTGACGTGACGGTCCCACCTGTCAGCGCCTCCCCCTTCTCCAACCCAGCGCCCCTCTGCACTCCGAGCTCGTGCGTGCAACCGCCCACGCCCGCTTCGCCCACGCGCTCTCCCCCACGAGCTCGCTCTCTCCCTCGTCCATATAGTGGACGCGGTCTCCTGCCTGCTCCTCCTTTCCCCACTCCCGCACCCTCAACGCCCTAGAGCAACCACCCGAGCACCTCCAGAGCCTCACCGCGCCATTGCCGCCGCCCGTCGCCGTCGCTCTGGCGAATCTCCGCTCCGCAGGCCGATTTGTCACCCTCAGAGCTCCGCGCCGAAGTGGTGACGACCCCGAACCACCCTTTCTCTCTCCCCTTGCTTGGTTTAGCCCTAACCGCCGTCGTTTGTCCGTGCAGTCCGCCGCCGACCGCCGTTCGCCGCCGACCGCCTCCTCCGAGCCACCTCCTCCATTCGTATCGCAGCGGTGAGCGCTCCCTTGGCTTCCCCTATCTCCCTGTCCGCTTGGCTTAGCCTAGGGAAGACTCAACGGCCGAGTCCGCGAGCTCCGCCGTGCCATCTATGGCGTCTGTGCGCGCGACGTCGTGCGGAAGCCGCGACGTCACGGCCAGAGCCGCGCCTGGGCGCGCCGTCGGCTCGCCTCGCGCGCACCCCCCCCCCCCCATATCTAATCTGCGCGTCCGACTCTGATCCGGTGGCTCAGATCGGCCGATACCCCTTCGCCGGCCATCTTTCTAAAGAACCCCCGAAGAAACCGCGAATCAACCTGCGCTCCTTTAGGCACTGTTCGCTGTGCCTTGAAAATCTTCCGACCAGGCCCCTGCGTTTCTGTTGAATTGAGGCGCAGTCCAGTCAACCGAGAATTCGATTTAAAATTCAGTTTAAATTCCGATTTAAATTCAAATATATTTCTAGTTATTAACAGATTTGCCACTACACTAAACGCTTATAAAATTCACGTTTTAGCTCTGTTTTGACCCGTTCAAGTTGCGTTAGGTTCGTAATTTAGTTTTCTATCTGTTTATGCCTCTGTTAGTCGGCTTAGGTCAGTTTAGTTTCAGGGTTTATGTTAATCATGTTTAGGGTTTTAGAAACGTCGTTTTGGCCGTAACTTTCGTGTCGTAACTCCGTTTTCGGTGAACCAAAACTTGTTGTGAGCGTAGAAACACGTACTTCAGTTTTATCAAAGTTTTATTTCTATTTATTACTGTTTGGTGTACTGTACTAATGATAGCCCTGTTTGCATTGTATGTATGCGCTTGGAATGCGTGTTGATGTTATGTGTTCGAGTAGACGGTGAGTCGGTGTGGTACGACCAGGACCCTTCTTTCGACGATCAGCAGGAAGACCAGCCGTTCAACAACCAAGGCAAGTTAGCATGGATCTCCTTGTTACCTATTCACCTTGCTTTTAATTTACTCATTTATGCATGTGTCCAATGAGCAACCTTAGAGACCCACTTAGCTTTGTTATCTGTGATGTTCTTGACTCCGTGGATATATGCATATGGGTAGAATGCTAGTGCTAACTGACTTATAACTGATCCAGTCCAATGATGAATATTTCTCATGTTGATATGATGATAACAGTTAATAAAACTTGCTGTTAGCAAAAGCTAGGATTGACAGTGCTACCATGAGTGCTATTTGGCTCTGGTTTTAGCTCAGTAAACTGGACCTTTTCTAACTTGTTAGCGGTAACCCGGAAGGGCGCAAGAGGGGCTTGCCTCTACAGATGTAGGGCTGCTCCTGTTCCTATGAGTATAGCTGCGATGGCCTTGTGCCATAGGAAAGGGGGTTTGCTACGTACGTCTGATTGCCAAGGAAACCTCGCGGCCCTAACCTGTTAGACGAACCAGCGAAAGGCTTCATAGTGTACCTTGCCGATCTACCTTGGAAGTGGATCAAGAGGTTGGTTGCCTCAGGCACAAGGGCAACATGGCTTGTGGGTAAAGATGCACCACCTCTGCAGAGTGTAAAACTGTTATAACAGCCGTGCTCACGGTCACGAGCGGCCCGGAAAACTAGCAGAACTATGATACTTGAATAACTGTTACTCTATGTTGATGACACCTTATGATGTTATATTTTATCTTTGTTGGACAAATGGATCAGGGTTAAGGGTTAAGCACAATATTCGTTTACCTTAATGCTAAAACTTTGCCAACTTAAAAGCTAACTGCAGTCAGACAGTGTCAGCCTTTTGAGCCTCATGAACTCTATGTTAGCTTGCTAAGTACGTGGAGTACTTACGCTTATTGTTTATCTTCTTTTTGGGCAAAATCCCGGATGGGTAACAGATGAAGGTGGAGTTTGGTGACTTCCCAGAGGACTTCTAGGCTAGCTGTTTCCCCAGTTAGCTTTCCCTGTGGAGTGGTCTTTGTTAGCAGTTCAGTTTTCTTTTGTTCCGCTTTATGTAAGACATGAGATGATACTATCATTATGTAATAAACACTGTGATGATGCCTCTTTTTTTGTAATTTGTCTAACTTATGTGTGTGATTGTTTCCTGGGCACACATGAGTATTCCGCCTCAATTTTATCCTTAAAGTTGGGGTGTGACAATGAAGCAGCACACTATGGTCATTTGACACCCCCTGGCTCGCACCAAGCAGGAGGATCAAATTGGCACAACGCAACGCATCCGCCGGGTGGTAATACGGCAGGGAGGCGTCCTTTCACTCATCCCAGTTGGGGAGTTCAACCCATTCCTTGGGAGGATCCACCCGGTACACTGGCTGTGGTGATGAGTTCTTCCATAGGAGAATCTCGCCACAGGCCGCTCGCCATTCGTCCTTTCATCAGGACCAGTGGATGCGCGATATGGGATATCTTCAGCACCAAATGAATGGACTCACCATGGATACTGCTGAAATCCATCAGTACTTGAACAACTTGAACCAAAATTTCCAGGAATTCCGCCAGGAAACTGGTGGAGAACTGGGTAATATTTCTTCTCTCCTTGCAGCAGAACCAGCAGAACTGGGATGACATGTACCGTCGTCAGGGATGGATGTAACCCAACCACGCCAAAAGCCAGCTTGGAGGACCCCCGTCATCGAGGTAAGTATCACTGCCATCTTTATTACTGTCAGTTTTATTTTTATTTCAGTAGTTTAAATTTGAATTTTATCTTAGTTAATTTGCAGTTAAAAAAAATAATAAAAAATAAATAGCAATAATGAAACGCTCTCATTGTAAGTCTTTCTAATAAATAAAAATGTATGCCATGCATTAGAGTTATCATGGGAGAACGTATGCTAGAACTAAACTTGAGACATGAGCATTAGACTAAGTAAAGGGGAAGTAAGTTTTCTACTTTGACATGAGCAAGTCAAGTTTGTGGAGTAATTATTTTGAAAAATTTAAAACTTGCTCTAAGTACTTATGTGGCAAAGAAAGTCCTACCAAAGCCAAATAATTTTTACTCTTAGTAGGAGCTTCCACTTGCTGCATGTTTAGTGTTGAGCTAGTTAGACTTTTGTTGATAGTCATGGTAGAGAAAATTGTCATATCTTTAGACCAAGGAATTCACTTGCACCCACCTATATAGTGCTATTCTTACACTGAGAATACGCACACAACATGCCTTATTTCCATTCATTGTTAGGAATACTTCATGGCAAAATATCATGCTCCATAATGAAATCTCAGGGATGCGGATACATGGGTGTATGCCGGGTCTCTGAGTGATGAGTGATTGTCAACTGGGATGATGCGCATGTTCTTTGGCTTGTGTTGTGCAGGTGTCGAGCACGGATGCAGTGATCGAAGGCAGGTGAAGGTCAAGCTAAGACGTGCTGTGCTGACGGACCGGGTGCGGTGAAGGATGGGCGTGCCGTGCGGCGGACGTGCCATGCCAAGGTACCGAGCGGTGAAGGGAGGACGTGAGGTTTGGACTGAGGACCAGAGGCCTGAGGATCAGCTGTGGTGGCAGCCTGTGACGACGACAAGTGAAGAAGTGCGGTCATGTGTTGCCTGAGTCGTGACTTGGGACACGTGTCGGTGGACGGGGTGCACGGGAGGTGCATCCCATCTACGACGTCGGTTTGGTGTTAGAGCCAGAGAAAACCATCGGATGGACGGTTTCCAGGTTTGGGCCTCAAAACCTGGGCGTGGACGGTTTCCGAGTTTGGCCACAAAACTCGGTGAGGGTTTTCGAGTTTGCCCACAAAACTCGGGCTGACGGTTTCTGAGTTTGGCCAAAAACTCGGGCTGAGGACGGTTTCCAGTTTGGGCCTCAAACCTGGGCGCTGAGGTTTGCTGAGTTTGGCCTCAAAACTCAGAGGCTGATGGGCTGGTTTCCCGGTTTGGGCCTCAAAACCGGGGGTGGCTGGAAAAGGCTGGTTTCCCCGGTTTGGGCCAAAACCGGGGGTGCAGAGCGAGGGCGGCACTGGCGGCGATCTGGAGGTTGTGTCGAGGCAACGCTCGGTTTGTGCGGGCGTGGCCGTCGGATACCCTAGCCACCGAGTTGGTCCAGAATAACCCTAGGGTTTAGCTGTTCGCTCTGTAATTAGAATAGAGAGGGGTAGAGTAGGAAAGACTTAGGCTAGTAGTAGGATAAGTAGTCGGGAGACACCCTCCTCCCATCTATCTCAGTCATTTGCTCTTTTCGCACTTAGGGTTTCCTGCTCCTCCCATCCCCTGCTGTAGCTAGCTGAGATCCGCAGCAGAGACTTGCCTCTGTGTACTGTTGATTCTGAGGAAGTGAGGCCGTATCCTCATTGTTGTAGCGTGTGGTAGTCACACGGTTGCAATTCGTGGTTGTGATTCGCGTTTTGTTTGTGTTCTTCGCGGAATCCTTTTTCTCCATGATTTTCTCTTTGCTTGATCTCTTTGCTTGGTTCATCTTTTGCAAAACCGTTTGAACCAAGTTGTTCTAGATCATGAGGCATTTCTTTCCACCGAAGGAATTCCCCTCCAACCTCACGGTCTAGGAGATCGATCGATTTTCGTTTCGGGTCAAGTTTTCTCCCTTCCCCCGAAATTCTTCGATTCATCGATTTGGAGATAGGTTCGAGCCATGATCTCTTAGAGATAGCTCACTATACTCTTTGTGACTCATCTCTCCAAGTTTGAACCCTAGAGGTTTCGTTTTTGCAGGTTTGATTCGAATCGGTGGATGAACAACACTGCTGCGGGGTGACCGGACGCTAGGGCAAAGCGTCCGGTGGTTGAACATCACGTGTTGAACTTCTGGGCTTGACCGGACGCACCGTTCCCACTAACCGGACGCACAGTACTTATTGTTCACTTGCTTTTGTCCTTGTGACCGGACGCTACTGACTTGACCGACGCACCGTACACCAGAGTCTGGTCACGAACAGTAAGGTCTGAAACTGGTTTTCTGCCGACCGGACGCGTCCGTGCTCCCTGACCGGACGCAGTCCAGAGTCCGGTCGAGTCTGTGCTGCGTTGTTTCATTCGCGGTTCGCTCGTTCATTGACGGTTTTGGTTTCCGTCTTTTGCGTTGGCTTTCTAGAGTTGTGTAGTGTCCCGCTGTGCTTCTTGGAAGCAATCCACCCTACATCTAGGGTCGTGGACACTAGCAAGCTCTAAGTTCGCTTTGGGGGTTGATTCTTGGTCAGTGGCTACTAGTTTCCGAAAGAAAATTTTGAAGCTCCCATTCACCCCCCTCTGGTCGCTTTCTGGTTGCTTCTCGGTCCTTCAATTGGTATCGGAGCAGTTAAGGATCTTCCACCTTAGTCGGTTCCAGATCCACGGAAGGCGACATGGATCGCGGTGTGGGCAAACCGCCATTCTTTGATGGGACGAACTATGCGTATTGGAAGATACACATGTCGGCCTATCTCCAGAGCATGGGCTCTTCTGTTTGGGAGATTTGCAACAGGGATGATTACGTTGTCTTGGCTGCTCGTGTCACTCGGCTCCAGATCGATGAGCACGAGGCCAATAGCCAGGCACGTAATGCCTTGTTCTCCTGTTTGAGCATGTCCGAGTTTGATCGCGTTTCTCATCTCCCCACAGCTCGCGAGATTTGGCGACCCTCATGCGCTTCCATGAGGGAACCACTCAGGTCAATCCCGCCTCTATGAGTCGCACAAGCGGGAGTATGAGAACTTTCGACATATGCCTGGCGAGAGCATAGAGAGTTTATTCGCTCGCTTTCAGGTTATTGTCAACAAGATGAGAGTGAACAAGGAGCTGTTTGCCTTTTGACGATCATGAGAGGGCTTTGAAGCTTTTGCACACTCTTGATCGGTCAGTGGGACTCAAAGGTCCAGGCGATCATCAATCATCTAACTATGAGACCTCACCTGCGACGAGCTCTTTAGTAAGCTCAAGTCTAGTGAGACTGACGCCATGTCGAGGGCTTCTTATGAGAATCCTTCTGGCCCGACTATGGCTTGGTTTCTGGCTCTTCTAACTCCTCTGGAGGTTTTGCTCTTCATCTCTCTTTTCTGTCACAGAGGACCAGCTTGAGTCATTGGGGGATGACGAGCTAGCGATGCTCGCCAACTGGTTCACGCTGTTTCACAACAACCCCATGAACCGTCGCCGCGGAGGAGGACGCTCAGGATGCTATGAGTGCGGCGACCCCGACCACTTCATCGCCAACTGCCCCAAGAAGAACAAGCATTCGGGGAAGGGCGATCCATGGGCACAAGTACGACTCCGGCAAGCGCAAGGAAGTACGTTCCCCCGAGGCACAAGCGGAGGGCGGCTTCGACAAGGAGTACATCAAGAGAAGTACTTGGAGAAGGCCCAGGCTGAGCAGCGTGCGTTCTTCGCCACGCTCAGCGACGTTGACGCTCGGATGACGACTCCGCTTGCTCAAGCGATGACGAGTCCAAGAAGAAGAAGAGGATCGAGGACAAGCTAACGGTCTCTGCTTCTTCGCCGACGACGACGGCTTCTGCACCATGGCGCTTGGTGATGAGGTCGACGGCAAGCTGGAGCACACCCCTCGAACAACGACGACGACGACGACATCTCCCAGGTATCTCTCACCCCGCGAGCTTTCTGCTGAGGTCGAGAAGCTTACTGCCGCGCTCCTTAGTCAGACAAGTTGCTTAGGCGTGCCGCTAGAGAGCGCAAGGAGTTTAGGCAGAAGTGGGAGGACACGATGAGGAGCTTGAGTTTGCAATCCACCGTGGTCGGTCGGAGGAGGTTGAGTGTGAGATGTGCACCACGCACATGACTGACCTTCTCACTTTGAGAGGTAAGTATGCTGCGTTGGGTAGGAGAGGTGGATGAGCTGAAGGCTAGACCTTCTCTGTTGTTGCGTGCAAGACTTGTCCTGTCTTGCAATCT
Organism: Coix lacryma-jobi var. lacryma-jobi; assembly: GCA_009763385.1. Lineage (NCBI taxonomy): Eukaryota > Viridiplantae > Streptophyta > Magnoliopsida > Poales > Poaceae > Coix > Coix lacryma-jobi. The sequence continues at coordinate 120,087,333 of CM019826.1, read as the reverse complement.
GAGTTGGCAAGAGAAGAATGCCAAGATTGTGTCTCTTGAGGAGGCCAACTCAGGTAGCACTTGTGTGGCTAAGTGTGCTTTGTGTGAGGGTTTGGAGATGGAGATTGCGAATGTCAAGCATGGCAAGATGCAAACCGAGGAGGAAAACACATACCTTCGGACCATCTTGTCATGGTCTCTTGTAGTGAGCCGCAGCTCGGGATGATGATCTCCCAATTTAAGCGAGCTGCTGGAGGTTCTGGTTGGTCTGCTCATGGTGTTTGATCTTTCTGCTTTTGGGAAGATTGGAGAGTCGAGTGGTCTGAATCCTAGTGAGAAGCCCAATCCACCACTACTCCCAAACTGACCAAGCTTCCACCTAAGAGCCCGTCAAGCCTACCACCAAGGATGGGGTGTTTTGAGGAACCTCCGAGAGCTCCACCCAAGAACCAAGTGTGGCATCCCAAACCCAACCACCTAAAGAACAAGTTGGACACAATGCCACCTATCCAGGAGGAGTTGCCACAGAAGGGCAAAGTGATCCACACCCACAGCCATGAGTACCAACAACCCCCTTTGCGTGCGGTGATGTACCATTGTGATTTCTGTGGGAGAGATGACACTGAGCGAGTTCTGCATTAGGCGCAAGAGAGAGGCGCGCCGTGGCTAGGGAGATGAACAACCCGGACATGTACCATCCTTTCCATGATGTACATGTGCCGAATGTTCAGAGAAGCACCGACGTGCTGCTAGGCCCAGAGGTCCAGAACCTCAAGTTCCCAGGCCTAGGCAGCAGAGAGCTCCGAGGAGAGTCGCTAGGCCTAGAGGTGTTGCAGCCTCAAGTCCCTAGGCCTAGGCCTCGTAGAGAGCATGCCCGGCAGGAGCCTGCAGTTGTAGGCTATGGACCCCGTGGCGGAGGTTTTGTAGTTGAGCGTTTTCCCCACCGCGGTTTGAGTATCGCGATGGACGCTCCTCCTTAGCGGACCACGTTTTCCTCTACTGGGTGATCGCTCCTCTCGTAGACGTGCTAGGAATGGTTTTTCTGCTAACCGTTCTTTTGAGCAGACAGCCCAACACTGGTATTCTTCCTACTTCACTAACCCCAGTGTTGGACCGTATGCCTCACCCTATGTCTTTTATTGATGTAGGTAAAACGGTTGGAGGACATTTGGTTTGTGGATTCCGGTTGCTCGAGGCACATGACCGGAAACGCCAAGTGGTTCCTCCATCCTAGCCCTGTTGCCGGAAAGGATAACATAACCTTCGGCGATAATAGCAAAGGTAAGGTATTGTCTCGCGGGTCGGTAACGAGTTAATGAGCACTTTGTGTGGCGCGATGTTGCTCTTGTTTCTCACTTGCATTTAACCTTCTTTCTGTTTCGCAACTCTTTTGACGACGACTATGAGATTCGTTTTAAAACCGAATCTCAGTCGTATTTTGGATCCTCAGGGCAATCTTGTGTGTGTTTGATTTCTCCCTTTGGAAAAGTCTTTCGTGCGAATTTCTCGGAGTCTTTTGGCACTTCTCGTTGTCTTGTGGCTGGAACTTCCTCCTCTGATCTTTGGAAGTGGCATAGGAGACTTGGACATTTGAGCTTCGACTTGCTTGCAAGGCTTAGTTGACTTGGCCTAATTCGAGGATTGCCCAAGTTGCATATGGAGAAGGATCTTGTTTGCCACTCTTGTAGACACGGGAAGATGGTTGCCGCTCCCCACCATCCAGTGACTCAGGTCATGACCAAGCGCCCTGGAGAGCTTTACACATGGACCTTGTTGGTCCGGCTCGGGTGAGCTCGGTTGGGGGAAGTGGTATGTGCTTGTTGTTGTTGATGACTTTTCGAGATATTCATGGGTCTTCTTTTTAGCTGAGAAGACCGAGACTTTCTCCTTTGCTCGCAATCTAATTTTGCGTCTTCAGAACGAGTTCCCTTTGAACTCGATGCGAGCAATTCGGAGGAGTGATAATGGTTCCGAATTCAAGAATTAGGATTTTGAGAAGTTTTGTAACTCTTTGGGTTTAGAGCATCAGTTTTCTTCCCCTACACACCGCCACAAAACGGTGTTGTAGAGAGGAAGAATCGGACCCTTGTTGAGATGGCCAGGACGATGCTCGATGAGCATAGGAGTCCTAGGCGATATTGGGCCGAAGCTATGAGCACTGCATGCTACATTTCCAATCGCATTTTTCTCCAAGCTTTCTTGAAAAAGACTTCTTATGAGTTGCGTTTTGGAAAACTACCAAGGTGAGTTATTTTCGAGTTTTTGGTTGCCATTGTTTTATACTCAAAAAGGGCAACTTGGACAAGTTTGAGTCTCGTTCTTCTGACGGTGTGTTTTTGGGTTATGGCACTCACACTCGAGCTTATCGTGTACTTAACCTTGACACTAACCGAGTCATGGAGACATCCGATGTCACCTTCGACGAGACCATGGTTGTCCTTCTTCTCGCTTTGAGCGTGCAGGTGATCATGAGGTTGGCGAGCCTCTTTTTGATGATGATGAAGAAGTGCTGAAGGGATAGATGACCCAGCACCTCCTCCACCTGCAGTGCCGCAAAGAGCGGCTTCTATGACGACTCACGGCCCCGACACCTCTTCTTCCTGGGGGCCGTGGGATCCGCCACCCCGAGCAGTACCTTTTGTACCCGGGGAGGCACCAGCTGCTGTTGAGGGGGAGGCTACTTCAGCTCGTGAGGCCCACGACACATCCAGCGCCAGCACCCGCCTCAGCAGATGATCGGCAGCATCAACGAATGGGTTACTCGGTCCAGGTCACAACACATCTCTCACTTCGCTCATTCTGCTTTTGTTGCTAATTTTGAGCCCCGAGATGTTGGACACGCCTTGACGGATCCGGATTGGGTCAATGCCATGCATAGAGGAGTTAGAAAATTTTGAGAGAAATCGGGTTTGGGTTTAGTTCCTCTCCTCCTCCTAACTGTAATCCTATTGGGACAAAATGGGTTTTCAAAAACAAGCAAGGAGAGGATCGCCACGTTGTTAGAAACAAGGCCAGGCTTGTAGCGAAGGGTTATAGTCAGAAGGAGGGGATAGACTTTGAGGAGACTTTTGCTCCTGTAGCTCGTTTGGAGGCTATTAGGATACTCTTGGCTTTTGCTGCATCCAAAGTTTTAAACTCTTTCAAATGGATGTCAAGAGTGCCTTCTTAAACGGCTACATAGAAGAGGAAGTGTTGTATGTTGAGCAACCCCCCGGTTTTGAAAATCCCAAGTTTCCAAACCATTTTTAAACTCACAAAGCTTTATATGGTTTGAAACAAGCCCCTAGAGCCTGGTATGATAGGGTAAAACCTTTTTGCTTGCTAAGGGTTTAAAATGGGATGTGTAGATAAAACGCTCTTTCTCCTCAGGCAAGGCAAAGACACTCTCTTGGTCCAGATTTACGTGGAGATATCATTTTCGGTGGTTCTTCTCACGCTTTGGTTGCCAAGTTTGCAGATACTATGAGCAGGGAGTTCGAGATGAGCATGATGGGCGAGCTAACATTCTTTCTTGGGTTGCAAATCAAGCAATCCCGGGAAGGGACGTTTGTGCACCAGGGCAAGTACACCAAGGACTTGCTGAAGCGGTTCGATATGGGTGAGGCCAAGCCTCTTCCAACACCCATGTCGACGACGACTGCCCCAGATGCGGACAAGGATGGAGAAGCAGTGGACCATAAGGAGTACCGAGGCATGATCGGGTCGCTCCTCTACCTGACGGCGACACGCCCGGACATCCAGTTCGCGGTGTGCCTGTGCGCGCGCTTTCAGGCGTCGCCGCGCACTTCTTGCGGATACATGGGTGTATGCCGAGTCTCTGAGAGATGAGTGATTGTCAACGGGTTTGATCGCATGTTCTCTGGCTTGTGTTGTGCAGGTGTCGAGCACGGAGACAGTGATCGAGGGCAAGGTGAAGGTCAAGTTGAGACGTGCCGTGCCGATGGACTGGGTGCGATGAAGGATGGCGTGCCGTGCGGCGGACGTGCCATGCGATGGATCGAGCAGTGAAGGGCGGACGTGAGGCTTGGACTGAGGGACCGGAGTGCCTGAGGATCAGCTGTGGTGGCTGGCAGCCTGGACAGCGACGAGCGGAGACTTGCGGGGCACGGTGTGCTCGGGTCGAGGACCAGGGGACACGTGTCGGTGGACGGGGTGCACGGGCGGTGCATCCCCTCTACGACGTCAGTTTGGTGGTAGAGCCAGGGAAAAACCATCGATGGACGGTTTCCAGGTTTGGGCCTCAAAACCTGGGCGTGGACGGTTTCCGAGTTTGGCCACAAAACTCGGGCTGAGGGTTTCCGAGTTTGGCCACAAAACTCGGGCTGAGGACGGTTTCCAGGTTTGGGCCTCAAAACCTGGGCGCTAGGGTTTGCTGAGTTTGGCCTCAAAACTCAGAGGCTGATGGGCTGGTTTCCCGGTTTGGGCCTCAAAACCGGGGATAACTGGAAAAGGCTGGTTCCCGGTTTGGGCCACAAAACCGGGGGTGCAGAGCGAGGGCGGCACGTGGCGGCGATCGGAAGGTTGCGTGGAGGCAACGCGGACGACTTGTGCGGGCGTGGCCGTCGGATCTACCTACCACTTGAGTTGGTCCAGAATAACCTTAGGGTTTAGCTGGTTCGCTCTGTAATTAGAATAGACAGGGGTAGAGTAGGAAATAGACTTAGTCTAGAATAGGATAAGTAGTCAGGGGAGACACCCTCCTCCCGTATCTCAGTCATTTGCTCTTTCACACTTAGGGTTTCTTGCTCTCCCATCCCCTGCTGTAGCCTGCTGAGATCCGCAGAGAGACTTGACTCTGTGTACTGGTGTTTTTGAGGAAAGGAGGCCGTAACCTCCTTGTCGTAGCGTGTGTTTGCGCTTCGGCTGCAAGATCGTGGTTGTGATTCGCTTTTCATTGGTGTTCTTCGCGCAATCCTTTTTCTCCACGTTCTTCCCGTCGCTTGATCTCTTTGGTTGGTTCATCTTTTGCAAAACCGTTTGAACCAAGTTGTTCTAGATCATGAGGCACTTCTTTCCACCGAAGGAATTAACCTCTAACCTCACGGTCTAGGAGATCGATCGATTTTGTCTTGGATCGTGTTTTTGCTTCCTTGTCCCAAAATTTCTTGATTCACCGATTTGGAGTTAGGTTCGAGCCATGATCTCTTGGAGATAGCTCACTAACATCCTTGTGACCCCTCAGATCGAATCCCAGGCCTAGAGCTTTTGATTCGGAGGAGGAAATCGGGGTTGAATCATCAAAGAACCGCGCAGTTTTCGGGGGCATCGGACGCTGACACGGGAGCATCGGACGCTAGGGTTCTAAGCGTCGGACGCTCCGGTGACGCGTGTCACTTTCTGAGCGTTTGTAGTGGCATCGGACGCTAGGCGTCAGACGCGTCCGTTGGCCATCGGACGCGCCGGAGCCAAAGATCGGACGCTGGTTGTTCACTGTTCACAGCGTCCGATTGGTGGAACAGTAAGGTTCCCGAGAGGCAGTTTTCGCATCGGACGCGTCCGGTAGTCTCGCATCGGACGCAGGCAGCATCCGATGCTACTGTTTTCACACGGATTTGTCCGCGGTTCGCTCGTTCTTTGACGGAATTGATTTCTGTCTTTTGCGTTGGCTTTCTAGAGTTGTCTAGTGTCCCGCTGTGCTTCTTGGAAGCATCCACCCTACATCTAGGGTCGTGGACATTTGCAAGCTCTAGGGTTTGCTTCTGGGGTTTATTCTTGGGACAGTGGCTACTAGTTTCCGTAAGGAAAATTTGAAGCTCCCATTCACCCCCCTCTGGTCGCTTTCTGAGTGCTTCTCGGTCCTTCAATTGGTATCGGAGCAGGTTAAGGATCTTCCACCTTAGCCGGTTCCAGATCCACAGAAGGCGATATGGATCGCGGCGTGGGCAAACCGCCGTTCTTTGATGGGACGAACTATGCGTATTAGAAGATACGCATGTGTCGGCCTATCTGCAGAGTTGGGGTGCTTCTATTTGGGATATTTGCAACTCTGCTGATTACGTGGTCTTAGCTGCTCGTGTTACTCAGCAACAGATCGATGAGCACGATGCCAATAGCCGAGCCCGCAATGCTCTCTTTTTCTGTTTGAGCATGGGTGAGTTTGATCGTGTTTCTCACCTCGCTACGGCTCGGGAGATCTGGGACACCCTCATGCGTTCCATGAGGGCACCTCTCAAGTCCAAAACCCGACTCTACGAGTCGTTCAAGCGTGAGTATGAGAACTTTCGACATCAGCCTGGCGAGAGCATAGAAAGTTTATTCGCTCGCTTTCAGGTGATTGTCAACAGGATGAGGGCTAACAAGGAGCAGTTGCCTTTTGACGATCATGAGCGTGCTTTGAAGCTTTTGCACACTCTTGATCGATCTGTGTGGGATTCCAGGTTCAAGCGATCATCGAATCGCCTAACTATGAGACCCTCACATGCGATGAGCTCTTTAGTAAGCTCAAGTCCAGTGAGATTGACGCCATGTCGAGGGCTTCTTATGCGAATCCTTCTGGCCCGACTATGGCTTTGGTTTCTGGCTCTTCCGCTAACCTCTGCTGGCTTTGCTCCTTCTTCACTCTTTTCTGTCACAGAGGACCAGCTGAGTCATTGGGGGATGACGAGTTGGCAATGCTCGCCAACCGGTTCTCGCGGTTCCACAACAACCGCATGATGAACCGTCGCCGCGGAGGAGGACGCTCAGGATGCTATGAGTGTGGCGACCCGAACACTTCATCGCCAACTGCCCCAAGAAGAAGCATTCATCTGGGAAGGGCGATCATGGGCACAAGTACGACTCTGGCAAGCGCAAGGAGAAGTATGTCCCCGCGAGGCACAAGCGGAGGGGCGGCTTCGACAAGGAGTACATCAAGAAGAAGTACTTGGAGAAGGCCCAAGCTGAGCAGCGTGCGTTCTTCGCCACGCTCAGCGACGTCGACGGCTCGGATGACGACTCTGCTTGCTCAAGCGATGATGAGTCCGAGAAGAAGAAGAGGATCGAGGACAAGCTGAACGGCCTCTGCTTCTTCGCCGACGACGACGGCTTTTGCACCATGGCGCTTGGTGATGAGGTCGACGCAAGCTGGAGCACACCCCTCGGGACGACGACGACGACGACACCTCCCAGGTATCCCTCACCCACGACGAGCTTTCTGCTGAGGTTGAGAAGCTTACTGCCGCGCTCCTTAGTCAGGACAAGTTGCTTAGGCGTGCCGCTAGAGAGCGCAAGGAGTTTAGGCAAAAGGGGAGGACACGGTGAGAGAGCTTGAGTTGCCAAGTCCACCGTGGTCGTGTCGGAAGAGGTTGAGTGTGAGATGTGCACCACACACATGACTGACCTTCTCACTTTGAGAGGTAAGTATGCTGCGTTGGTAGAGAGGTGGATGAGCTGAAGGCTAGACCTTCTCTGTTAGGTGCGTGCAAGACTTAACCTGTCCTGCAATCTGAGTTGGCAGAGAAGAATGCCAAGATTGTGTCTCTTGAGGAGGCCAACTCAGGTAGCACTAGTGTGGCTAGGTGCGCTTTGTGTGAGGGTTTGGAGATGGAGATTGCGAATGTCAAGCATGGCAAGATGCAAACCGAGGAGGAAAACACATACCTTCGGACCATCTTGTCATGGGTCTCTTGTAGTGAGCCGCAGCTCGGGATGATGATCTCCCAATTTAAGCGAGCTGCTGGAGGTTCTGGTGTAGGTGTTGCTCAGGGTGTTGATCTTTCTGCTTTTGGGAAGATTGGAGAGTCGAGTGGTCTGAATCCTAGTGAGAAGCCCAACTCCACCACTACTCCCAAACTTGCCAAGCTTCCACCAAAGAGCCTGCCAAGCCTACCACCAAGGATGGGGTGTTTGAGGAACCCCCGAGAGCTCCACCCAGGAATCAAGTATGGGCACCTAAGCCAAACCACCTCAAGAAAAAGCTTGACACAATGCCACCCATTCAGGAGGAGTGCTTGCCACAGAAGGGCAAAGTGAACCATACCCATAGCCATGAGTACCAACAACCCCCTTTGTGTGCGGTGAGGTACCATTGTGATTTCTGTGGGAAGGATGGTCACTTGAGCGAGTTCTGCTTTAGGCGCAAGAGAGAGGCGCGCCGTGCTCGGGAGATGGACAACCCGGACATGTACCACCCTTCCTGGTGTGCATGTGCCGAAGTCCAGAGGAGAGCTGCTAGCCCAGAGGTCCAGAGCCTCAAGTCCCCAGGCCTAGGCAGCAGAGAGAGCTCCGAGGAGAGACGCTAGGCCTAGAGGTGTTGAGCCCCAGGTTCCTAGGCGTAGCCTCGTAGAGAGCATGCCCGACGGGGTCTGCTTTTGCAGGTGACGGACCCCGTGGCGGAGCTTAGTTGAGCGCTTTCCCCCACCGTAGTTTGAGTATCGCCGTGAGCGCTTCTTCCCTAGCGGACCACGTTTTCCTCAGCGTGGTGATCGCTTCCCTCGTAGACGTGCTAGGAATGGTTATTCTGCTAACGTTCTTTTGAGCAGCCGGCCCAACACTGGTATTCTCCTTACTTCACTAACCCCAGTGTTGGACCGTATGCTCACCCTATGTCTTTTTATTGATGTAGGTAAAACGGTTGGAGGACATTTGGTTGGTGGATTCCGGTTGCTCGAGGCACATGACCGGAAACGCCAAGTGGTTCTCCAGCCTTAGCCCTGTTGCCGGAAAGGAGTACATAACCTTCGGCGACAATAGTAAAGGTAAGGTGTTGTCTCGCGGATCGGTGCGGGTTAATGAGCACTTTGTGTTGCGCGATGTTGCTCTTGTTTCTAACCTGCATTTTAACTTGCTTTCTGTTTCGCAACTTTTTGATGATGACTATGAGATTCGTTTTAAACCGAACCTTAGTCGCATCTTAGATCCTCAAGGCGATCTTGTATGTCTGATTTCGCCCTTTGGGAAAGTCTTTCGTGCGAATTTCTCGGAGTCGTTTGGTTCTTCTCGCTGTCTTTTGGCTAGTCCTTCTTCCTCCGATCTTTGGAAGTGGCATAGGAGGCTCGGTCATTTAAGCTTCGACTTGCTTGCAAGACTTAGCTCACTTGGCCTAATCCGAGGATTGCCCAAGCTTTCGATGGAGAAGGATCTAGTTTGCCATTCTTGTAGACATGGGAAGATGGTTGCCGCTCCCACCATCCAGTGACTAAGGTCATGACCTCGCACCCTGGAGAGCTTTTACATATGGACCTTGTTGGTCCGGCTCGGGTGAGCTCGGTTGGTGGCAAGTGGTATGTTTTGGTTGTTGTTGATGACTTTTCGAGGTATTCGTGGGTCTTCTTTTTGACTGAGAAGACTGAGACTTTCTCCTTCGCTCGCAATCTGATTTTGCGTCTTCAGAACGAGTTCCCTTTGAACTCGATGCGAGCTATTAGAAGTGATAATGGTTCCGAATTCAAAAATTCGGATTTTGAGAAGTTTTGTAACCGCTTTGGTTTGGAGCATCAGTTTTCTTCCCCCTACACACCGCCCCAAAATGGTGTTGTAGAGAGGAAGAATCGGACCCTTGTTGAGATGGCCAGGACGATGCTCGATGAGCATAGGACTCCCAGGCGCTATTGGGCCGAAGCTATGAACACTGCATGCTACATTTCAAATCGCATTTTTCTGAGAGCCTTTTTGAAGAAGACTTCTTATGAGTTGCGTTTTGGTCGCCAGCCCAAGGTGAGTTATTTTAGAGTCTTCGGTTGCCACTGTTTTATTTTGAAAAAGGGGAACCTGGACAAGTTTGAGTCTCGATCTTCTGACGGGGTATTTTTGGGTTATGGCACTCACACGAGAGCATATCGTGTACTTAACCTTGATACTAACCGAGTCATGGAGACATCAGATGTCACCTTCGACGAGACTCTTGTTTCTCCTTCTTCTCGTTTTGAGCGTGCAGGTGATCATGAGGTTGGAGAGCCTCTTTTGATGACGAGGACGAGGGTGCTGAAGGTATGGATGATCCAGCACCCCCTCCACCTGCCGCGCCGCAAAGAGCGGCCTCGACGACGACTCACGGCCCCGACACCTCTTCTTCCTGGGGGCGTGGGATCCTCCACCTCGTGCGGTACCTTTTGTACCCGGGGTGGAACCAGCTGCTGATGAGGGGGAGGTCACTTCATCCCGGGAGGCGCCACGACACATCCAGCGCCAGCACCCCCTCAGCAGATGATCGGCGATATCGGCGAGCGAGTCACTCGCTCCAGGTCACAGCACATCTCTCACTTCGCTCACTCTGCTTTTGTTGCTAATTTTGAGCCCCGAGATGTTGGACACGCTTTGACGGATCCGGATTGGGTCAATGCCATGCATGAGGAGTTAGAAAACTTTGAGAGAAATCGGGTTTGGGTTCTAGTTCCACCTCCACCTGACTGTAAGCCTATTGGGACAAAATGGGTTTTCAAAAACAAGCAAGGAGAGGATGGCCACGTTGTTAGAAACAAGGCCCGGCTTGTAGCGAAAGGCTATAGTCAGAAGGAGGGGATAGATTATGAGGAGACGTTTGCTCCTGTAGCTCGTTTGGAGGCTATTAGGATACTCTTGGCTTTTGCTGCATCCAAAGTTTCAAACTGTTTCAAATGGATGTCAAGAGTGCCTTCTTAAACGGCTACATAGAGGAGGAGGTTTATGTTGAGCACCCCCCGGTTTTGAAAATCCCAAGTTTCCAAACCATGTCTTTAAACTTCACAAAGCTTTATATGGTTTGAAACAAGCCCCTAGAGCCTGGTATGATAGGTTAAAACCTTTTTGCTTGCTAAGGGTTTTAAAATGGGATGTGTAGATAAGACGCTCTTTCTCCTCCGGCAAGGCAAAGACACGCTCTTGGTCCAGATTTACGTGGATGATATCATTTTCGGTGGTTCTTCTCACGCTTTGGTTGCCAAGTTTGCAGATACTATGAGCAGGGAGTTCGAGATGAGCATGATGGGCGAGCTGACATTCTTTCTCGGGTTGCAAATTAAGCAATCCCGGGAGGGGACGTTTGTGCACCAGGGCAAGTACACGAAGGACTTGCTGAAGCGGTTCGATATGGGTGAGGCCAAGCCTCTTCCAACACCCATGTCGACGACGACTGCCCTGGATGCGGATGTGGATGGAGAAGCAGTGGACCAGAAGGAGTACCGCAGCATGATCGGGTCGCTACTCTACCTGACGCGACACGCCCGGACACTCAGTTCGCGGTGTGTCTGTGCGCGCGCTTTCAGGCGTCGCCGCGCACTTCTCACCGTCAGGCGTGAAGCGCATCTTCAGGTACCTTCGTTTCACACCTGAGTTCGGGATTTGGTATTCTGCTTCCTCCACCCTCTCGCTTTGCGGTTATTCCGATGCCGATTTTGCTGGTTGTCGCATTGAGCGCAAGTCCACTTCTGGGACTTGCCAATTTATTGGATCTTCTCTTGTTTCGTGGTCTTCTCGCAAGCAGTCTAGTGTCGCCGTCTACCACGGAGGCTGAGTATGTTGCTGCGGCTAGCTGCTGTTCCCAGTTACTCTGGATGATGGCCACTTTGCGTGATTTTGGTTTGAGTTTTTCTCGAGTGCCTTTGCTTTGTGACAGCACGAGTGCTATTAGCGTTGCTAAGAACCCCGTGCTTCACTCGAAAACCAAACACATTGATGTGCGCTTTCATTTCTTGCGAGACCACCAGGAGAAGGGTGATATCGACCTTCGCCATGTCGATACTCATCACCAACTGGCTGATATTTTCACCAAGCCTTTAGACGAATCAACCTTTAATAGGTTAAGGGTGAGCTTGGTGTGTGTTTCCCCTTTTTTAGATGGGGGAAGCATTTTGAGTTGTATCCTAGTCTGACTCTTTTACTTAGATCTTCTTTTCTGTTGCATTTTAGCATACGCATTTACATTCTGAGCTTCATGTTTATAATCACTAGAATGTAACTATCCTCTGTTTAGTATGCTCCGATGCTTATGATTGATGCTTGTAGCTTATGCTCCTTCTGATCACTAATACATGTTATGAGCTGAGCTATTTTTGAAATGGTGAAGTTGCTTAATGTATATAATCTGGAAATGTTCACCATTGAGATATGCAACTAGCATGTGTAGGGTGTGTTGAGTCCATTCCTGCTTTTCATATATGCTAGGTTGCTATGTCTCTAGTTCTGAGTCATTCACTCGCTTGGTCTGTTCATATCATGTTTAAAATTTGAACCAAGTTTAGTGAATTGAAAAGATCGAGATGGGATTGCTTGTCAACACATCACGGTATCGAGACGGTTTCTCATTGCACTTTGAGTTAAACTTGAGCCGTGTAGTGTATGACCGAAACCGTAGCTTTAAGCTTCTGATTGCTTCGGCATAGGCTTCGCTCGGTTGAAAAGTTAGGCAAAGACAAGCTTTCAACCTCTCGCAATCACATGCTAAATAATTGAACTTGTGAATTCTTTACCGCTGCAACTCCGATATAAAACTGAAATCACAAGTATATGCTTCATTCCTATGCATGATGATTGAACTTTGCTAGGGGTAGTTCACCTTGTATACATGTTTAGCACTTGTCTGGATTCCTATCTATACATGTGTAGTGCTATTTTGATGGTGACTATCTTTTTGGCTAAAAACTGCTCACTTGCTCATATGCTTCATATTTCGTATGTGTGATCAGTTTGAGCTTTCGCTATTTGAGTGCTTAGTTGTGCCATTGGAGCTATACCGACTAGAGCATTTTTGCACTCTTTTGACTATATGCCTGAAGCTGCTAACTTGCATTTCTAACTTCATATGCATTTTGGAAGGGGAGCTGTGTTGGCTCAAGAGAAGAGTTTATGCTTGATAAGTGCATTTTCAACTAAGGGGAGAGTTTTTGCAAATCATATGTCTCCTGGAGTTCAACTAAGGGGGAGCTTTTGCTAAGGGGAGTCCCGGGTTGCTTGCACGTGTCGAGGGGAGTTTTGCTAGTTGTGTTGAGCCGTTGCCTCTGTCTTGAGGGACTAGCAACATTTTCCTCATTTGGCGTCGAGGTGGATTTTGATTGGTTCGGAGACCTTTCGGTTGTTTTTCAATTGGTTCGGAGTGGTTTTCGTGCTAGTTGTGTTGAGCCTCTGTGCCTCTATCTTGAGGGACTAGCATTTTGCCATTTTTAGCTCTGATTTCCAATTGGTATTTTGCTAGCGGTGTTGAGCCTGTTCTACCTCTCTCTTGAGGGCTAGCTTTGCTTTGCTTGGTTGCGTCGTCGAGCCGTTGCCCATGTCTTTGGGGACCAAGTTTTCGCTTCTTTCACTTGACCTTCTTCGGCTTTGCTATGCTTTTGGGTCATTTGGTCGAGTTCTCTTCTTCTCCTTCTTCTTTCTTTTCTCTTTCTCTCATTATGATTTGTGTGAGTAGTTGACAATGCACTCATCAAGGGGAGATTGCGGATACATGGGTGTATGCCGAGTCTCTGAGTGATGAGTGATTGTCAAGGGTTTGATCGCATGTTCTCTGGCTTGTGTTGTGCAGGTGTCGAGCACGGAGACAGTGATCGAGGGCAAGGTGAAGGTCAAGTTGAGACGTGCCGTGCCGATGGACTGGGTGCGATGAAGGATGGGCGTGCCGTGCGGCGGACGTGCCATGCCGATGGATCGAGCAGTGAAGGGCGGACGTGAGGCTTGGACTGAGGGACCGGAGTGCCTGAGGATCAGCTGTGGTGGCTGGCAGCTTGGGACAGCGACGAGCGGAGACTTGCGGGGCACGGTGTTGCTCGGGTCGAGGACCTGGGGACACGTGTCGGTGGACGGGGTGCACGGGCGGTGCATCCCCTCTACGACGTCGGTTTGGTGGTAGAGCCAGGGAAAAACCATCGATGGACGGTTTCCAGGTTTGGGCCTCAAAACCTAGGCATGGACGTTTCCGGTTGGCCACAAAACTCGGGCTGAGGGTTTCCGAGTTTGGCCACAAAACTCGGGCTGAGGACGGTTTCCAGGTTTGGGCCTCAAAACCTGGGCGCTGATGGTTTGCTGAGTTTGGCCTCAAAACTCAGAGGCTGATGGGCTGGTTTCCCGGTTTGGGCCTCAAAACCGGGGGATAACTGGAAAAGGCTGGTTTCCCGGTTTGGGCCACAAACCGGGGGTGCAGAGCGAGGGCGGCACGTGGCGGCAATCGGAAGGTTGCGTGGAGGCAACGCGGACGACTTGTGCGGGCGTGGCCGTCGGATCTACCTACCACTTGAGTTTGTCCAGAATAACCTTAGGTTTAGCTGGTTCGCTCTGTAATTAGAATAGAGAGGGGTAGAGTAGGAAATAGACTTAGTCTAGAATAGGATAAGTAGTCAAGGGAGACACCTGCCCCCCGTATCTCAGTCATTTGCTCTTTCACACTTAGGGTTTCTTGCTCTCCCATCCCCTGCTGTAGCCTGCTGAGATCCGCAGAGAGACTTGACTCTGTGTACTAGTGTTTTTGAGGAAAGGAGGCCGTAACCTCCTTGTCGTAGCGTGTGTTTGCGCTTCGGCTGCAAGATCGTGGTTGTGATTCGCGTTTCATTGGTGTTCTTCGCGGAATCCTTTTTCTCCACGTTCTTCCCGTCGCTTGATCTCTTTGGTTGGTTCATCTTTTGCAAAACCGTTTGAACCAAGTTGTTCTAGATCATGAGGCACTTCTTTCCACCGAAGGAATTAACCTCTAACCTCACGGTCTAGGAGATCGATCGATTTTTTTTTGGATCGTGTTTTGCTTCCTTGTCCCGAAATTTCTTGATTCACCGATTTGGAGTTAGGTTCGAGCCATGATCTCTTAGAGATAGCTCACTAACATCCTTGTGACCCCTCAGATCGAATCCTAGGCCTAGAGCTTTTGATTCGGAGGAAATCGGGTTGAATCATCAAAGAACCGCGCAGTTTTCGGGGGCATCGGACGCTGACACGGGAGCATCGGACGCTAGGGTTCTAAGCGTCGGATGCTCCGGTGACGCGTGTCACTTTCTGAGCGTTTGTAGTGGCATCGGACGCTAGGCATCGGACGCGTCCGTTGCCATCGGACGCGCCGGAGCCAAAGCATCGGACGCTGGTTGTTCACTGTTCACAGCGTCCGATGGTGGAACAGTAAGGTTCCCGAGAGGCAGTTTTCGCATCGGACGCGTCCGGTGGTCTGGCATCGGACGCAGGCAGCATCCGATGCTACTGTTTTCACACGGATTTGTCCGCGGTTCGCTCGTTCGTTGACGGAATTGATTTTGTCTTTTGCGTTGGCTTTCTAGAGTTGTCTAGTGTCCCGCTGTGCTTCTTGGAAGCATCCACCCTACATCTAGGGTCGTGGACATTTGCAAGCTCTAGGGTTTGCTTCTGGGGTTTATTCTTGGGACAGTGGCTACTAGTTTCCGTAAGGAAAATTTGAAGCTCCCATTCACCCCCCCTCTGGTCGCTTTCTGAGTGCTTCTCGGTCCTTCACTTCTCACCGTCAGGCAATAAAGCGCATATTCAGGTACCTCCGTTTCACACCTGAGTTCGGGATTTGGTATTCTGCTTCCTCCACCCTTTCCCTTTGCGGTTATTCCGATGCCGATTTTGCTGGTTGCCGTATTGAGCGCAAGTCCACTTCTGTCTGGGACTTGCCAGTTTATTAGTTTCTTCTCTTGTTTCGTGGTCTTCTCGCAAGCAGTCTAGTGTCGCTCAGTCCACTACAGAGGCTGAATATGTGTTGCTGCGGCTAGCTGCTGTTCCCAGTTGCTTTGGATGATGGCCACTTTGCGTGATTTTGGTCTGAGCTTTACTCGTGTTCCTATGCTTTGTGACAGCACGAGTGCCATTAGCGTTGCTAAGAACCCCGTGCTTCACTCGAAGACCAAACACATTGATGTGCGCTTTCATTTTCTGCGAGACCACCAGGAGAAGGGTGATATCGACCTTCGCCATGTCGATACTCATCATCAACTGGCTATATTTTCACCAAGCCTTTAGACGAATCAACCTTTTAATTGGTTGAGGGGTGAGCTTGGTGTGTGTTTCCCCTTTTAGATGGGGGAAACATTTTGGATCTTGTATATTTGACTGACTCTTTTATCTTTCTTCTCTTTTGCATTCAGCATACGTATTCACATTCTAAGCTTCATGTTTATAATCACTAGAATGTAACTATGCTCTACGTAGTATGCTCTGATGCTTATTGATGCTTGTAGCTTATGCTCCTTCTGATCACTAGTACATGTTGTGAGCTGAGCTATTTTCAAATGGTGAATTTACTTAATAACTTACAATCTGAAAATGTTCACCATTGAGATATGCAACTAGCATGTGTAGGATATGTTGAGTCACTCGTGCTTTTCATATATGCTAGGTTGCTATGTCTCTAGTTCTGAGTCATTCACTTGCTTGGTCTGTTCATATCATGTATAAAATTTGAACCAAGTTTTAGTGAATTGAAAAGATCGAGATGGGATTGCTTGTCACACATCACGATATCGAGACGGTTTCTCATTGCACTTTGAGTTAAACCTTGAGCCGTGTAGTGTATGACTGAAACCGTAGCTTTAAGCTTCTGATTGCTTCGGCATAGGCTTCGCTCGGTTGAAAAGTTAGGCAATGACAAGCTTTCAACCTCTCGCAATCACATGCTAATAATCGACCTTGTGTAATTTCACCGCTGCAACTCCGATCTAAAGTTGAATTCACAAGTGTATGTTTCATTCTTAAGCATGATGATTGAACTTTGCTAGGGGTAGTTCACCTGTATACATGTTTAGCACTTGCTCAGACTCCTGTTTATACATTGCTAGTGCTATTTTGATGGTGAATACCTTTTGACTCAAAACTGCTCATTTCTGCTCATATGTTCATATTTCATATCTGGTGATCAGTTTGAGCCTTTGCTAAGCTTGTATGCTGTTGTTGAGTCTTTGGAGTTATACTGTTTAGAGCATCTTTGCATTCTCCTGAATATATGCCTGAAGCTGCTAACTTGCATGATGATGACTCATATGCATGTTGGAAGGGGGAGAACCTCCCTTGTTCGCATTTTTGTTGTGGTGCTTTTTCTGATGGGGAGAGCCTTTTACTTGATTAGTGCATTTTCAACTAAGGGGGAGAATTTGCAAATCATATGTCTCCTGGATGTTCAACTAAGGGAGAGTTTTCCTAGTTGCTTGCACTTTTCGAGGGGGAGTTTGCTAGTTGTGTTGAGCCTTCGCCTCTGTCTTGAGGGACTAGCAAACATTTTTTAGGGTTTTTGATTTCAATTGGTTCGAGCGTGTTTGGTGTCGAGCTTTATTATTGGTCGTAGGCATTGGTATCGAGCCTTCTTGCTAGTTGTGTTGAGCCTCTGTGCCTCTATCTTGAGGGACTAGCATTTTGCTTCGATTTTCCAATTGGTATTTGCTAGCGGTGTTGAGCCTGTTCTACCTCTTCTTGAGGGCTGGCTTGCTTTGCTTGGTTGCGTCGAGCCGTTGCCCATGTCTTTGGGGACCAAGTTCTTTCGCTCTTTCCACTTGACCTTCTTCAGCTTTGCTATGCTTTTGGGTCATTGGTTGAGTTTTCTCCTTCTCCTTCCTCCTTCTTCCTTATTCTTCTTTTCATTATGATTGTGTGAGTAGTTGACAATGCACTCATCAAGGGGGAGATTGCGGATACATGGGTGTATGCCGGTTCTCTGAGTGATGAGTGATTGTCAACTGGGATGATGCGCATGTTCTTTGGCTTGTGTTGTGCAGGTGTCGAGCACGGATGCAGTGATCGAAGGCAGGTGAAGGTCAAGCTGAGACGTGTTGTGCCGATAGACCGGGTGCGGTGAAGGATGGGTGTGTCGTGCGGCGGACGTGCCAAGCCGAGGTACCGAGCGGTGAAGGGCGGACGTGAGGTTTGGACTGAGGGACCAGAGGCCTGAGGATCAGCTGTGGTGGCTTGCAGCCTGTGACGACGACAAGTGAAGAAGTGCGGTCATGTGTTGCCTGAGTCATGGACTTGGGGACACGTGTCGGTGGACGGGGTGCACGGGAGGTGCATCCCATCTACGACGTCGGTTGGGTGGTAGAGCCAGAGAAAAACCATCGGATGGACGGTTTCCAGGTTTGGGCCTCAAAACCTGGGCGTGGACGGTTTCCGAGTTTGGCCACAAAACTCGGGCTGAGGGTTTCCGAGTTTGGCCACAAAACTCGGGCTGACGGTTTCCGAGTTTGGCCACAAACTCGGGCTGAGGACGGTTTCTAGGTTTGGGCCTCAAAACCTGGGCGCTGAGGGTTTGCTGAGTTTGGCCTCAAAACTCAGAGGCTGATGGGCTGGTTTCCCCGGTTTGGGCCTCAAAACCGGGGTTGGCTGGAAAAGGCTGGTTTCCCGGTTTGGGCCACAAAACCGGGGGTGCAGAGCGAGGGCGGCACGTGGCGGCGATCTGGAGGTTGTGTCGAGGCAACGCTTCGGTTGTGCGGGCGTGGCCGTCGGATACACCTACCACCGAGTTGGTCCAGAATAACCCTAGGGTTTAGCTGGTTCGCTCTGTAATTAGAATAGAGAGGGGTAGAGTAGGAAATAGACTTAGGCTAGTAGTAGGATAAGTAGTCGGGAGACACCCTCCTCCCATCTATCTCAGTCATTTGCTCTTTCGCACTTAGGGTTTCCTGCTCTCCCATCCCCTGCTGTAGCTAGCTGAGATCCGCAGAGAGACTTGCCTCTGTGTACTGTTTGATTCTGAAGAAGTGAGGCCGTATCCTCATTGTTGTAGCGTGTGGTAGTCACACGGTTGCAATTCGTGGTTGTGATTCGCGTTTTGTTTGTGTTCTTCGCGGAATCCTTTTTCTCCACGATTTTCTCTTCGCTTGATCTCTTTGCTGGTTTTTATCTTTTGCAAAACCGTTTGAACCAGTTTTCTAGATCGTGAGGCATTTTCTTTCCACCGAGGAATTCCCCTCCAACCTCACGGTCTAGGAGATCGATCGATTTTCGTTTCGGGTCAAGTTTTCTCCCTTCCCCGAAATTCTTCGATTCATCGATTTGGGATAGGTTCGAGCCATGATCTCTTAGAGATAGCTCACTATACTCTTTGTGACTCATCTCTCCAAGTTTGAACCCTAGAGGTTTTGTTTTGGCAGAGTTTGATTCGAATCGGTGTGATGAACAACACTGGCTGCGGGGTGACCGGACGCTCGCTCGTGACGACCGTACGCTAGTGCAAAGCGTCCGGTGGTTGAACATCACGTGTTGAACTTCTGGGCTTGACCGGACGCACCGTTCCCTCACTGACCGGACGGCACAGTACTTATTGTTCACTTGCTTTTGTCCTTGTGACCGAACGCTACTGACTGACTTGACCGCAGCCGTACACCAGAGTCCGGTCACGAACAGTAAGGTCTGAAACTGGTTTTCTTCTGCCGCCGACGCGTCCGTTGCTCCCTGACCGGACGTAGTCCAGAGTCCGGTCGAGTCTGGTGCTGCGTTGTTCGTTCGCGGTTCGCTCGTTCATTGACGGTTTTGGTTTCCGGCGTCTTTTGCGTTGGTTTTCTAGAGTTGTGTAGTGTCCCGCTGTGCTTCTTGGAAGCATCCACCCTACATCTAGGGTCGTGGACACTAGCAAGCTCTAAGGTTCGCTTTGGGGGTTGATTCTGGGTCAGTGGCTACTAGTTTCCGAAAGGAAAATTTGAAGCTCCCATTCACCCCCCCCTCTGGTCGCTTTCTGGTTACTTCTCGGTCCTTCAAGGGACATGGCTATAGTAGTTAAAAAAAAGAGCAAGTGCTCTAGAAAGAAAAAAATATTCGAAAGAGCAAGTGCTCCAGAAAGAAAATTCAAAAGAGCAAGTGCTCTAAAAGAAAGAGAATATCCAAAAGAGCAAATGCTCATCCATAGCCATGATCCCACAAATGAGATAGAAAGGAGAAGTGCCATGAAAGTAGTAGCCACAATAAATACCACACACTTGTACATTCCTGGTCTGAACCTATGACTGTTGCTCCTTTGCTCCATTGTCTAACTTAGCAAAATTATGCTAGCATTGCATGCTCACTTTTATCCTACCCATTAAACCCCACATAAAGTCTTAGTGAGAGGATAATTCTTCCATTTCCACATACAAATATGAGTGATCGAGTGAGCCACAAAAGTTACTAAGCATGCTTTCTTTTGAACAAAACTTGCAAAAACTCCACATATCTTGATTAGCAAAATAGGCAAGGGAAAGACAAACCTTCTTTCTTGCTGGTCTTTTGTTCTAATCTTGAGTGCAGGGAAGGCTACCAATTCCATGGTGATGAAAATAATATGGGCATACACAACAAAAACACAGAGTTTCCAAGATTATTTCAAGTCCATGCTTGCTCGAGGACGAGCAAGAGGTAAGCTTGGGGGAGCTTGTTGACGCTCACTAAGTGTCATATTCTTAGCATCAACAAGGTCATATAACACAACACAAGGGCCTAAAATCAACCAAAAACCTTTTATAAACTAACGATTTCCACTTGTCCTTGAGTTTTATTTGAATGTAGGAAATTGCAGGGGTTTTGAGCAAAATGACCAAATGGACCCACCAGGAAGCAAGCCCACTTGCCTGGGCTCACTTTGGGCCAAGGAGGGGTGGCGCCCGCCACCCCTAGCTGGCGGCCGCTAGGGGGGAGAAGCCCAAACTCCCCCCTGCCACGTCACTGATCCAGGGGAAGCACCCCACACTCATTGGCAGCCGTTGCTCACCTAAGTCGGTTCATCCAAGGGCTAAGAAGCAGCGTCACATGGATCATGGCCTAATTGCCCATGTGACGGTTATTGGACAACCCTAACCGACCCCAAACCGACTTGGAGGACCTCCTGGATGTCGTTGGTGAAGAGGCGGTGGATCCAAGGGCCAGGGGAGTGGCGCCCGCCACCCTAGCTGGCTCCCACCACCACACTCACCCCCTGACCTAACCCTTGGTCCATAAGTACCCCCTAGGTCCCTTAGGCTATAAATAGGACCCCCGACTCATTTGTACTCATGACCTCACCTCATTAGTCCCACTCTCTTGTAAGCGAAGCTCTGGTGAAGGAACACTCTAGTGAGAGACTTAGAGTGAGAGCGAGAGTGTAGAAGAGAAGAGCTGGAGTTGTAATAGAGGATCTTCCAAGTCTCTGGTATAATTCCAAGTCTTCCTTCATTTATCTTAGTGTTCTTCTACTTTCAGCATTTACTTTAAGTTCTTTACTTATTGTTCTTGTTGAGTGAGTGCTTCGATCATAGATAACTTAGTATTTAGTTTATATCTAGTTTGGGTTCTTCGCTGAGTAATCAATGCTCTAGTTTTGGACGCAAGATTAGAGTAGTATATATTAGTGTAAGCGCGGTGCTTAGACTAGTTATACCTTAGTTTGTGGCTAGCCCCCCGGATAGCGGTGGTAGCAAACAGGTGGTGACAGCCCTGGGAGCCTTGAATTCCACCACGTAGTTGGGTTAGTTCTTAAATCATAAACCTCGTTGTGCACGTCTGAGGTAAATAGTCCAAAGGGTGTGTACGGTTCGAAGAACTAGATAAACTCTTTATTGCTAAGTTAGTTGTGTTCGTAAGTGTGTAGGAAAACATTAATCTGTTCATCGGCCAGACCCCGCCGATTTAGTTTAGTAGTAGTTAGTCTTTCTTTTCTTTTCTTTTAGTAGTAGGAACCAACCCCCATTCATACTTTCGATCAACCCTGCTAGAATCACTAGTTGTTCATAGCGGTCCTAGTGTTAGTTCTGCCATAGTAGCTTCCCTGTGGAAATAAATACGATACTCGGTTACTCCCGGGTGAAGTGCTACAATAGACTTATTCTGTGCGCTTGCGAAACCTACCAATAGTCATACGAATAGTTAGTTATACTTCTTACATTAAGAAGTATCAACAAACCTTTCTGGCGCCGTTGCCAGGGATAGATTCCATAGTCTACTCCTAGTGACGACGTTAGCAAGAGTCAACAACCACCAATACCAAGATCATCATCTAGCTCCCACACTTGGTGTGTACCAACCTAGCTCATAAACACCTCATGACAAAGGTTAGTACCCTAGGTGACATCAATTACCCAAAACCAAACAAGGACTTTCAACATTGCAAAATCTTTAGAACATTTGCTGCTTGTTATCATGTTGAGTTTTGTCAAATTGTTGTGACCCTTGTTGAGATTCTTTTCATGCACCCATGATCAAGATTCACGAACACCCAGATATAATAATGTTGACCCTTACACTGAGAGTTGTGCAAAAACATGTCTATTTCCATCCACCCAAAATGTTCTATTCCTACACTAGGAATGAACACAAAAAAATGTTTTATAGGAATAAAGCTCCAAGTTCTTGAATATCTCTTTTGAACTTAAAAAATGTGAAGGAGGCATGGGCTATGCAAAAATAAAAAGAAAAGTGAAAAAAAATTAAGGGTATCTCCATACCCACCAGAAAAAATGATGATATGAAAAAAAATGGACAAGTGTCCGAGTAGAATTAGGGGTATTCCATACCCACCTAAAAAAGGAAGAAAAAGATAGCCCATGTTGTCCTGAGCATATGTCCTCAAAAGTTCAAAAGAGATGATGTTTCAAGGAGCAAAGTAGAATTAGGTTAGCCACCAAATATTTCCACACACTTGCACATCTTGATCAAGGTATATGACTTGCATCTCCTTGGATCCGGTTTTTGACTTAGCAATATAATGTGATGTAAGTATGCCTCTCTTTTTATCCCACCCAAAGCTCCACATAAGCCTTTTTAGATGGTAGGAAGGCAAACACAAATGCCTTTGTTAAGGATATATACACCATTGGGTGACTTAGGAGTACCATTTGAGGAGAAGTATGAGCTAAGTTTTCAATTGCAAAAAGTTAAAAAAAAATCCAAGTATGCTTCATAGAAGGAAAGTGATGACTTGGTGTCTCAGCCGTTCCACTTTTCAACCGCTCAAGACGACATGGTACACACATTAAAATCCACAGGTACGAGGAATGATATGGAGTAATTTTTATGCTAGCATCATATCTTTTAAAAGTCATGTTTCATAGTCACATTTTTGTTTGCTCGAGGATGATCAAAGAGCAAGTGTGGGGGATTTTGTTGACGGATGTTAACTCAGAAATCTAACCGTCAATTACTATAAAAAACAAGGGAATTTGGCAAACCAACATCGCATATGCATTTACTTCTGACATAATTCCACATGTATTTGGAGAATTATATTTTTATAGGACACATACACAAATACATGAAGACATACCCAAAAGGCGCCTTCCGACGCATATTTGCGTCACCAAATAAACAGAGACATCAAGAAAATGGGCAAGCAGTTATCAGGAGGCCCCCAGAGCCCACCTCGCGAAGGCAGTGGCCAGGAGGCCCAGCCCAGGGGCCGGCCGGTGCCACCCATGGGCCGACCGACCCCTGGCTAGCCCCAAAAAACACCGCCTTTCTTTGGCGGTTGCATGGTGGTGCGTGGAGGCGGCGCAACGAGTGCTCACATGCAAATTGTGGATTTTTACCGCCTTACTCACCTGTATAAGAAGGGAGCTACACCTCCATCATACACATCACATGGATCTCACATACATATCATCCCAAGATGTAATAGTAAAATAGCTCTAGTTGAGAGTAAGGGTGAGATACTCAAGTTCTGGAGGAGTCCTCAGAGGATCAGTGTAATCTTTTATAGCTTCTTGTAAGACTCGAGTATTCAAGTATTCAATATATGTACCTTCTCTAATTAATGAATCGCTTACATGGTTATCTAGTTCTTAATGTTTACAACAGATTTTGGACTAAGAAGATTGTTATTGTGTAAACATAAACAGCTGATTTATTAAGGAAAAAGATCGGCCTAAAAATAAAGAAGCTTATATGGGTCAAGCATAATCAAAAGGATTCGTATGGACCAGCACGATGGGCTTCAAAGACGTGTCGGACTTGACCAAGGAGTTCAAGTTCGGGTCGTCTTGTATTTTTAGCTTTTTGCAATCTACTCGTGTTAGGGCAGGAGTTAACCGGGTTATAAATAGCTAGAAACCCGGATTTTGTAGAGTAATCCCCAATCAATCAAATACAACCGGCCCTCGGCCAAAACCCTAGGAGTAGGAGTAAAGTAGATCTCGGCGAGACCTTCAATCAGGCAGGGCTACATTGACATCGACCGACCTCCGGTTTGCTTGTAAGTTTCACCAATGGCTCGTGTCATCGTGTAATAAGGCCGCATTGGCATCGACCAAACTCTTGTTAAGTTGTGACATGGCTAGTTATCGGTCTATGCTCGTCTTTTGTAAGACTGTCTTGACTCTGATCAATCTCTTACTTTAGTCGATCTTGACTAGTTATCGGCTCTATTGGTTTGGCAAGCTAATAGATTCATTAAGTTATCGATGTTGTTTCATGTTTTAATTTGTTTATTTATGTTCTAAACAACATCTTGCCCAATCAAGATTGACAAAATAGCACGCGCCTAAAGGATGCTTTGTATCAGCTGTTCTGAGATTTATATGCTCATAGCAGAGGGAATAGCCGATACAAGCTTCTCATTGACTATTTTCATCAACCTTGATTGTTACATGTTGTGCGTTCGAGATATTCGATAAAACTGTGATCTGTTTTTTAAGAATAGATAGATTCCGATCTAGCATGTCTATTATGGATGTATTTCCGAACCCCACTGATATATGTGATAGATTGAGTTTGTTTGTCTTAGATCAAATCATGCTTTTGTCAGGTAGATCTTGTTCGTGCTTCATGGACCCTGCATCGATTGAAATAACCGATCCAGTTATGCTCTCTTCATAATATGTTCCTTTAAGTGGTTTGAAATCAATGGATCTACTTTATGTACGAGACGTGATCTAGCTTGACCATCATCAAGGCTGCATGGAGACACCCCATTGTTGATGTTTAAGTTATTTTATCGATCTATTTGTTATTACGGCTGCATGGAGACACCCCACTGTTAACGAATAGAACTGCTCGTGCATTTAGTCGATACGTTGGTTTTATGCCGTTTGAACGTACATATAGATCTTTATCTACCAATGTCTCTTAAGCTTATCGGTTGTCTGTTTATTATAAATATTCATCTCATACATGTTATAGCCATTATGCTTCATATCTTTTTCATCATTTTACATACAATCTTATGGGAGTTGACTTTGTAGTCAATATCCTAAAGACAAATGGCTATATCAGAGCCACATAATTTGGAATTGTCTGGCACCAAACCGGCAGGTTCCACGATTTGATGATCTTTTTCTTCTCCTTGTCAATTACAGGTCAAATTGACTGGCACGCCCGAAGTCGATTCTACTGAGAATCGGCACCACCGCTTGCTGACGGTCCAGGAGGTCAGGATTCGCTCCATACCCCTCTGAGGACCATGTGCACGAGTGTGTTGGCGCATCCCGACCAAGATTTTGAGTCAACACATTCTTTTGGCACGCCTGGTGGGACACAATCGTCTGAATCATGACGTTTGACAATGATGAAGTGTTGCACGTGAAGATGGAAGACCTCCCAGAGGAAACTCAGCGCTTAATTGGAGAGGCTATTGATCAATACCGACACCAGTGCTTACTGAGTTTCGGCAAGACCACGGATAAAAAGATCGTTCAGAAAACCCATCTTCCGAGAGTGGTCTTTGATGGTCATGTTTATCCAATGATTCAAGTCCAGCATAATGCTATGCAAGAAGTGATCAGCAAGGCAATGGCGTCCACTTTGATGAACCACAATGAGGCTTTTCTCAACAGCCTCACAAATGCCATGAAGGAGGTTTTCAACATAAGTGGCGATAGAAGAGGTCCAACATATAATATTGGTAACAATCAAGGAGCTGGAACTTCTAATGGACCTCAGATCAATGGTCCAAATGGCAACGGGAATCAGATGATGATTAGCCCTGGGGGCATGACGCCGCAGCCAGTGCAACAGCCGATTATGAGTAATAACATATACTCATCGGCTACAAAAATAGCTCCTCAGGCGAGGCGCATCACAAGAGATTTTAATACACCGCCATATCAAGGGAACGTAGCATCTGGTGATATCCCTCAGGGGTATCATTATGTATCTAACTTCTATACTTTGGATGCTCAAGAAAACCCAGGGTATAATAGCAACACCTTCGGGGGGCAGAACATCGGCTATCAGAAGCCGGTGAATCAGATGGACTAGTTAATGAATCAGGTAACTGACCTGGTCCAGAAGCAATTCGGCTTGACGCCAAAATCTATAGTAACTGGTTACAAAAAGCCGTATCCAGAATGGTTTGATCAGGTTGTTCTTCCTCCAAGATATAGAATTCCTGATTTTACCAAGTTCACAGGAACTGGTTCAGTGTCAACCATGGAGCATATAACCCAGTTCTTAGTTCAGATTGGAGAGATCGGTGATGAACAAGCACTCAAAGTCAGAATGTTCCCTCTCTCTCTATCTGGCTCGGCTTTCTCGTGGTTTTCATCTTTGCCACCCAATTCCATTCAGAGCTGGGATGACTTGGAAGATAAGTTCCATAAATATTTCGGCTTCGGAGTATTGGAGAAAGGCTTAGTGGATTTAATCGATACAAGGCAAACCAATAATGAGTCTAGATGCCAATACCTCCAAAGATTCAGAGAGATGAAGAATCAATGCTATTCCTTGACATTGCCAGATTCAGCGGTGGTTAGCATTGCAATTCGAGGATTGATACCTGCTATCAGAGAGAGAATCGGCTTTGGTTGTAACAATATGGCCGATTTAGCTAAAAAGGTGGCAAATATCGATGCCTAAAATCGGTACAATCAAGTCTTTAAGCCTAAGAAAGCTTCTAAGATAAAGAAAGCCATGAGAAAAGCCATTTCTTCCAGGAGAATGAAACAATAATTCCGAAGATGAAAGCGATGAAGAAGTGGCTGCGTAGACTGGGTTTGGAAAAACAATGGCATGAAAACAAATTGGGCAAAGGTTAAAAGTACCGAAAGGGATGTGAAGTACGGCTTCGATATCACTAAGGCCAACAAATATTTGACTACTTGCTAGAAAAGGGTCAAATCAAGTTGACTGGGAATCATACTATCCCATCGGTCGAAGAACTTAAGAATAAAAGGTACTGCAAATTTCATAATTCTGATACCCATACTACTAATGATTGGCGAGTTTTCAGAGATATGATACAGAGGGCAATCGTTAAAGGGAGGATTGGCTTAGAAAAGGCCAAAGGCATGGCATCAACGGTCATCCTTTCCACAAAACCCACATGGTGGCTCCAGCACCTCGAAGTGAAATCAGGGTGTTAACCTCTGATAGAGCCAGAACAGATGGGACAGTTGATCCAAAGAAGCAATTAACAGCTAGAGAGTATCAGGAGATGAAAGGGAAGAAAAGCAATGACCAACCTGAGACTTCAAAAGCTGGAGAAGCAAGAAGGCGTCCAACTGTCAGGGTCTTACTGAACAAATGGCAGCGTCAGAAGGAGAGAAGCCAAATGCAAAGGGAAAGAGATGAACAAGAATATCAAGAATGGCTCGAAGAAGAAGAGTACAGTAAGTCCCACGAAGAAGGAAGACGCATCAGAGATGAAGAGAAGAATCATTGGGATTGTCCTTTCTTCAGGCATTATTGGAATGAAGGTTTAAAACTTCCTACTCTTCGCAATGTCCAGAATGCAGTGATCAATACCAAGAATATAGGCAGTCGAGAGACAACCGCCGATCTGTACATGAAAGGTTGAGATTTGAAAATACAGATCGACGCATAAAAAATAGAAATGTTCATAGTCGGCTTGGAGCAAGGTTAGCCGATCATGATCATCCTTGGCAAGAGGGGCAATGGTGCCCTGGTGGCTTGACCAAAAGCCAGAAGCGACGGATTGAGAGGTTAAGAAATGATGAAACCCAAAGAAGAGATCAAAGTCTGGCAAGTCAAGCAAATCAGATAGCCGATAAGAGTGAGTCATCAGCTAACGTCGCTGCTCTGTTCATGCTACCTGCTGAATTTAGATCCTCTGATCATGAAGAAGAATCTGATAATGAGGAAGCCGTTGCTTAGTGGATCTATCAAGCAGAAGAATGCTACATTTCAACCCGAGAAGCAGCTCAGTAAGCATTGATTAAAGGCTTTGTATTTGTAGGGTTTGTCGATAGAGACCTTTGAACAGAATGATGGAGGGGGCGTAGTTAACTTGATGCCGTATGCTACTTTAGAAACTTGGTAAGACTACAGAAGACTGACTAGACCGATATGAGGTGACCGACGTTGTGCGCAGACTTTCATCTACTAAGTGTGCTAAGGTGCTAAGGTGGAGTTTGACAATTGGCAGCAAGAGTATGCCAACTACTTCTTTGTAGTTGTATGCAAAAGGATCCTATAGTGTGCTTCTGGAAGGATTGGATCCACGCCAATTGTTTCTGCATTCCTGCTCAATTTGATCAGATCGGATGTTGATCCGTGGATTGCGTGACACCGTGGAAGATAGTGCCAGCCGATTCAAGTTAGTAGTAACTGTAGTATGGCATTCAGACCCTGATGTTTGGAACTTTGATAACATGGAGCGCTTTTCTAGAAGGATTCTTGAAGAAGACTTTCTCAGACAACCAACGAGAGTCAACAGCCGATCTAAGCAATCGGCCTCAAAAAAGTTCTAGAGATTAATTTACTAGCACTGATTTGCATCTATGCCAATGAACTAAGGCCGGTGTTGTGTCAGTGAAGATTAATACCTTTAGAATGGGAGCAAGAAATCAACTTGTTGGATTTTATAGCCGATACTGATGTTCGCCTTTAAAGAAAAAATAGTCGATATGTATGTATCGTCTTTGATTTTTAATTGATAGCCGATACTAAAGAAGTATCGCCTTTAGAAGATTCATCAAAAGGGAAAGTTTTGAAAGAGTTCAAGCAATGCAATGCAAAGGAATATCAGGCGAACGATATTTAACAGAATTATTTAGCCTGACGATGCAGGGGCAGACTGGTTGTTCAAATTTGTTCGGGCACCAGGCCGGATAAAAAAAGGGACATTATAAACAAACTAATCTAGATGGAGCCGGTTCAGGAGGTCCTCCAGATGTGACACCTCCGTCATGGTGAGTCCCAAGGGCTGGAACTCCTCCACCAGCTCCCGGAAGTCCTCCCTCGTCCTGGCGCCCAGAGATCTCAACACCGCTGAGTTCAGCTCCGGCGAGGGCGAAGGTGGTGCCGTGGCAGATGGCGTGGAGGGCCAACTCCCTGATGCGCGTCCCGACGTCATCCAGGCGCGTCCGCAGGTTGTCTCCCCGTGCATTTACGAAGTCAGCAATCGATGTGGCTCGCCCAGGGAGCCAATCGATTTGCTGTTGAAGTTCTATATTTGGATAAAGGAGACCAAAATTCAGAAAAATAGCCGATTCAATTAAATCAAACAACAAATCAGCTGAGTATTTAAGCAAGCAGTTTCCAACAAAGTCACTAGTACTGTTGTACAGGAGGTAATCAGAGTGACAAGTTGGGAAATTTGGGAAAATACCAGCAACCTTGGCGTCGGACGCCTCTAGGTGCTCGAGGGCACTGTTGAGGCGAGCACAGAGGACTTCCCGTTCCTCCACCAGGCGGGCGGTTCGACGGCGCTCATCCTCCAGGAGGCGTCATTGTCGGCGACATTCCGGATGAAAGCCCATGCGCCATCATCCAATACCAACTCGTACTCTGATGGAGGTCGACTAGGGCCTTGGCCATCTACCGGAGGAGGAGGACTGCGGAAAAGTTAGGGTTTTTCCTCGAATAAATGAAGAATTTTGGAACATATAGAAGCACTGTAGAGGAAAATCAATACCCCTGCACACGGCGACGGGTCGCCGGAGGACCATCCACGGACTCTGATGCCTCCGCGGGGCGTTTGCCGTGGTTATCTGCCATTGCTTCGACCGCCGAGTGGAGAAGAGAAATAGTTGGTGAAGGAGATGAGCAAAGGCCGAGGAGTAAAGCAATGAAAGCGCGGTGTGTTCGAGAAGTCAGCGTCTGGCATTTATACATAAGACTCGAGAAGGTGAAAAGACGTCAGCTCGAGGACACCCTCGGATCTAGATCCTAAGGTGAATCGACTAAATAAGCCGTTTTTATATCAATCGGCTAAAAATAGGCAGTGCTGGTATTAATCGGCTAAAAGATAAGTTATCTGGGTAACGTCGGTTGAATAGTTGATAAAGTCACAGAATGCCAAATGTAATAAGAGTGTCATGATTGTAGTCAACCAATGAGGAATGTTTACAAAGAGAAGATTGAGGTTGCAAGTCAGATGAACAGGGTTACAGATTTTAGTGCATTTAAGGCATTTGAATGGATAGCATCTATTTTATCAATTTCTTTTTGATCCTCTTCAATGGAGCCAGGGATCGACTTCTTCTTGGCCTTGACATCTTGATGCTCACCAAGGAGAATTGCTAGCTTTTTCTTGTGCTCACGAAGAACGACAGGGATGTTCTCCAAGATGTTCTTCTTCAGCTTGATTTGTTCGTCAATAACTTGAAGCCTGCTCAGCAATTTGTTTCTCTCGGTTTCCAGAGATGACAGGCTGCCAGTAAGAACAATGGAGTCCGAGTTCAGTTGATCTATGGCGTTCTTTTCGGCGACCATATCAGAGATGCAACGTTGCTCATGTGCCGACAGGTGTGCTTGAGCCTCGCGTGCCCTGAGTTTGGCCTTAGCCTTGGAGAACTTTATTTCAAGGAATCCTATGTGAGCAACAGAAGACAAAATCTCTTTCAAGTCTTTGGTTATGTTATCTTTGATCAAATCAAAGATATCCGTGACTCCTTTTGCATCTTGCATCAAGTCGGCTATGTTGACCTCCAGGAGGGGGATTAATGTTCGAAGTCGAGTCTTGATTTCTTCAGGTAGATGTCCTGGGATCTAGGT
The DNA here is from genome assembly GCA_009763385.1 of Coix lacryma-jobi var. lacryma-jobi. Taxonomy (NCBI): domain Eukaryota; kingdom Viridiplantae; phylum Streptophyta; class Magnoliopsida; order Poales; family Poaceae; genus Coix; species Coix lacryma-jobi. The sequence goes on along the minus strand of CM019826.1, from coordinate 120,056,655 downwards.
GCAGAAGCTTCCTCTTCATCCATATAATCATTCAAGTTGAAAGGAATGACAGGCGAAGAAGGCTCTCCTTGCTCCTACACAGATAAGTAGATGAATAATCACAGATAGGAAGCTATTGGGGAAGAGAAGGTGATGTTGATTAGAGTACCTGGCCAGAGGGGATGATTTGGAGCTCAGGGAGTACATCTGAAAGAGATTTTTCATCAGCTCTCAAGAACATCCACCGTAGAAAGTCAAGCTGTTAGCTAAAAGGTATACCTGGTTGGGGGAATTCTTGATCAAAATCAGAGAGAGCAAGTGTTTCAGAATCATATGATAGATATCCACCTGCTCCTGAGGCAACTCAATATTATGAGTACCAGCTTGTTCCTGGGAATTGAAAGATAGAATGAGTCAAAGATTTGGTGATGAGAACAAGAAAAGACAAGTTTTCATTACCTTTGCATTGACATTTTTTGATCAAGGATTGACTGCTTTCAGAGGTGTCTCTTTTCTTCTTCTTGTATGACCTTAGCAGTTGGCTTGTCAGTTTTCTGTTACTTGGAAGAGCCAGCTTCTTTTATGAAAGTGTTAAGGGTTTGATCATCCGAGAAATCAGGAGCTTTCCTCTTCATAGAGTTTTGATTGTGGGGACATCATAGCCAATCCTTGGATTTGGGCACCATATGTTGTAATTTATATTTCTGGAGGATTCAAGGTGACCAAATCCTACAAAAATTTGGCATATATCAGAAGTGAGCAGTTGGCAATAGTATGGAATTTGAAGACAAATTGAGTTATACCTCATCGGTTGCCTGGAAGTCTGAATCTAGTTTCAGACAGTAAGTGCCCACAACCTTGTTAAAGAGATGGGTGCTCCATTGCTGCCACCAGTCCTGGAAAGGGACTAAAGAGAAGGGTCTACAGTTCCATTCCTTGACCATCTTCAGGGAAACAGATTTTTCCAGTTGGAGTATTCTGTCATACTCTAGGGCAGAGTCTACTGCTTCCCTTGGCCTGAGTTTGTCAGCAAAATAAAGGGATGGGGGCACTTGGCCAAAACAAATTGTCTGGCTGCCAGGACAGGATGAAAAAATTTCAAGCATAAGACATGGGAGGCTTTTCTCTACCATGCCTAATTTCAGTTGGCAGGAGGCAAGGCTTCATGATTTGGCACAAGATCTTCAAACCTTCATCATCACATTCTCATTGAAATCTGAAAGTATATGGACTCTCAAAATCTGTGATATCTGGATACTGAAACCAACCAAGAATAGCAGTGGGGAATCCTTTGTAGAAGATCTTGAAAAAGAAGTTAACTGATTCATCAATAGATATCATAGCAGCAGCTTCTCCAAATGAAGTGCACCTTCTCACTTTGGCATTGTTGGCCAGTAGCTTTTCTTGGCTATCTGGGTATAGTTTTGGAAAAGACAAGGATCTCAAGTCTGTGGTTATCAACCTGTGAAGGTGAAGGTTAAGCCATAGTTGAAGCAGCCACCAGGAGCCTGTTATTGATGGGATACCTTCGTTTTCCATCAGACTTTGGGCTACCCTATTCAGCATACTATACAGAGCGCCCAAGAGATATTTTCCCAAGGGTATATCTGAGGTTACAGGCAACTTTTCTGCCAAAGCCAAGAAATTAGAAGTTGGGCCGCAACTCTGCCCACAGAATAGGTACTTCTCCAGCCACATGTTTTGGAAGATGATGTGTTCTCATTCTGAAACGCTGGACTGTGGAGTGTTGAAGGAAGTGATATAGCTGGACCATCCACCTTTTAAGTTTCCAAGCTTAATGGAAGGCTTGATCTGAAGACTATGTGGGTTAGTAAATCCAATGATGTTTAAGCCGGTCAGCATGTGCACATCGGCTAAAGTGGGGGTCATAGGTCCTTGCTTAAACATAAAAGAGTTGAAAGTACCAGACCAAAAGTAGCAAGCTGCCTTCAGCATCCGCTCATTCTTCTTCATATCAGCTAAAGATAGGGTGATACACTGATCTAGATTGCGAAGAACCCAATCTGATTTCTTCTTGGCTTCCACCTTAATCAGCCAATCTCTCCAACCTGGAACAATCGATGGCCAGTTTTTGAAAGGAGTTTTGCCCCAGTGCTTTGAAGCAAAATCTGAATTCTTGAAGGGTACTCTCTAAGTTTCAGCAATAATAACTTCAGTAGGATCAAGATTGCCTACTGTACCCAGAAAGAAATTATATGGGTTATCTTGAACTGGAATAAGGATCTGGTCATGAAGCGCCTGAAAATTCAAAATTTTAAGAAGAATGTAAAAGATGGAGATTCATTAGAGAAGAGGGATGATAGAGAACCCGAAAAATTACCTCAGGAATGAATATTGAGTTGCCATTTTTAGGGAGAATTAGGTGTATGGCCCTGAAAAAAACTCAGTTTAGGTATTTGGCCTTATTTTTTTTGAAGTTAGTTCTATGGCCTCAGATCAAATTTTATTTAGGTGTATGGCCTTCCGTCCATTTAGACATGTAACGGTGTTAACTCGGGTGGTAAAAAGACCATATTACCCCTGACAGAAAAACAAAGTTTTATTTGTTTATTATATATTTTCTTGTACATTGATATATCCATATTTATATATATCAAATTGTCATGGCACAAAATATAATTAATTTTCACATAACCACATATATATAAATATAGATATATTAATGTGCAAAAAATATATAATAAACAAATAAAACTCTAGTTTTTTCTGTCAAGGGTAATATCACTACTAGAGAACAGGCCTTTGGACGATTTGCAAAATCAGCATTAGTCACGGAAAAATTTGCGCCCGGGACTAGAAAGGTCTTTAGCCCCGGTTGATAACACCAACCGGGGCTAAAGTTCCCCAGCCCAACGGCTCAATTGTCAGAGGGGCCTTTAGTCCCGGTTGGTGTTACTAACCGGGGCTAAAGACCGGCCTTTAGCCCCGGTTGGTAACACCAACCGGGACTAAAGGTTTTGCCCCGGTTGGTGTATCTAGCCGGGGCTAAATGTTGGCATCTTTAGCCCCGGTTGGTAACACCAACCGGGACTAAAAGGTTTTGCCCCGGTTGGTGTACCCAGCCGGGGCTAAATGCCAACATTTAGCCCCGGCTGGGAATAAGGACCGGGGCTAAATGTCCCTCCCTATATTTGAACTGTTCTTCCACCTCAAGCCGTGCCTGAGCTCATGTCTTCATTTTTTCTTCATTCAGTCACTTGCTTGCTTGTTTGCTCTCTTCTCCGGTGATTTTTGTTTGTTAACACATCTCCGGCGATTGATTTATTTCATTACATCTACACCGCCATCGACTCCTGGAAAGGTTACTAGCTTAAGTTTTTCATTTTTGTAGCTATTTTGAGTTCATTGACTTGATAGTTCAAATTATTACTCTAAAAACAAAATATGACCGTTTAATTAGTTTATTTTAATGTTTTAGAGAAATAGAGATTATTTAAATCATTTGTTGACAAAAAATAGAAATATATAATACTTTAGTTTACAAAATGTGACCGGTTTAATTAGTTTTTTTTTGAGAAATAGAGATCAGTTAAATCATTTGTTTACAGAAATTAGAAATATATAATACTTTAGTTTACAAAATGTGACCGGTTTAATTAGTTTATTTTATTATTTTGGAGAAATAGAGATCAGTTAAATCATTTGTTTACAGAAATTAGAAATATATAATACTTTTTAGTTTACAAAATGTGACCGGTTTAATTAGTTTATTTTATTATTTTGGAGAAATAGAGATCAGTTAAATTATTTGTTTACAGAAATTAGAAATATATAATACTTTAGTTTATAAAATATGACCGTTTAATTAGTTTATTTTATTATTTTAGAGAAATAGAGATCAGTTAAATCATTTGTTTACAGAAATTAGAAATATATAATACTTTAGTTTACAAAATGCAGAAGGATGTCTGCTTGGTATGTTGTTTTCGAGGGCACCAAGCCAGGTATTTACACCAGCTGGGCCGAGTGCAGTCAGTATGTCCTCAAAGTTAAGGGAGCTGTGCATAAAAAGTACAAGTCTTTTGAGGAAGCTTCTGCAGCTCTAGAGGCTTTCAACTCAAGAATCAACTCAATTCCTATTGCACCTACCCCTACCTTACCTTCCTATCAGGTTGGAGTGGCAGGCAGTCCATCTTGTTGGACTGTGATGTGGGAAAAATATGCAGATGTTGTTAGTTGCTTTGGTTGTGGCCAAGTGGATTAGGCTGCACTGTTATCTTGATGTAATAATTAATTAGACAAGTTCAACTGCTACTACTTTTATGCCACCAGTGATTCTTACTAAATTTGGGTGTAATAAACTTGTTTATAAATTTGAGCTAGAAATTAAATTTGCTGATAAGAATGAGAGATATAATCATGTTATATGTCATTTTATAATTTCATTTGTTTATAAGAATGAGAGATATAATTATGTGATATATCATATAATGCAGAAGATGACACGTCACTGGATGTACAATGCCGATCGTCGCTCAAAAGAGTTCATTGATGGCGTGCATTATTTTTTAAGAGTGGTCGAGACAAACAAGCGGAATGGTTTTATGTGCTGCCCATGTGCCCTTTGTAATAATTCAATGGAATATTCTAGCTCAAGGAGTCTTCACTCACACTTGTTCAAGTCGGGTTTCATGCCAAACTATAGTTGTTGGACGAAGCATGGAGAAACTGGGGTTATGATGGAAGAAGGTGAAGAAGAACAATTGGACCCTGACGATGACATTATTGCTCAATACAGTGACTTTGGTGATACTGCAATGGGGGAAGGTGAAGAAGAGGCAAGTGCAAAAGACACACTCGCTGAAGATGATGGTCTTGGTGATGTCATTCGTGATGCACACAAGAGATTGCGAAAGTGAAAAGGAGAAGGCTAAGTTTGACTGTATGCTAGAGGATCATAGGAAATTACTATACCCGTCTGCTGTAGATGGACAAAAAAAGTTAGGTACAACACTTGAGTTGCTACAATGGAAGGCACAGAATGGTGTATCTGACAAGGCATTTGGACAATTATTGAAGATTATAAAACAAAAGATGCTTCCGAAACCTAACGAATTGCCCGCCACTACGTACGAAGCAAAACAAGTCGTCCTTTGGGTTTAGAAATCCAGAAGATACATGCATGTCCTAATGACTGCATCCTGTACCGTGGCAATGAATACGAGAATTTAGATGAATGCCCTGTATGTAACGCGTCATGATATAAGATCAGACGAGATGTCCATGACGATGTTGAGGGTGAAGAACGTCCCCGAAAGAAAATCTCTGCCAAGGTTATGTGGTACGCTCCTATAATACCACGCCTGAAACGTTTGTTCAGAAACAAGGACCATGCAAAGTTGGTGCGATGGCACAAAGAAGACCGTAAGGTAGACAACATGTTGAGACACCCTGCTGATGGGTCCCAGTGGAGAGCAATAGACAGAGAATTCCCGGAATTTGCAAAAGACGCTAGAAACTTAAGGTTTGATTTAAGTACGGATGGGATGAATCCTTATGGGGAACAGAGCAGTAGTCATAGCACGTGGTCTGTTACTCTATGTATCTACAACCTTCCTCCATGGTTATGCATGAAGTGGAAGTTCATTATGATGCCAGTGCTCATCCAAGGCCAGTTACTCTATGTCTACCTGAGGCCATTAGTTGAGGAACTCCTACTTTTATGGAGTAAATCAGGTGTACGTGTGTGGGATGATTACAAACAGGAACACTTTGACCTGCGAGCCGTAACAATCAATGATTGGCCTGCTCTAAGTAATCTTTCAGGACAGACAAACAAGGGATATAATGCATGCACACATTGTTTTGATGACATGGATAGTATATATTTGAAAAAAATGTAGAAAGGTAGTGTACCTTGGCCATCGTCAATTTCTTTCCGTGAATCACCAGGTTAGAAAGAAAGGCAAACATTTTAAAGGTGAGACAGACCACCGGAGCAAGCCTCGCAACAGATTGGGGAAGATATACTTGAGATGATCAAGGATGTGAAAGTAGTCTTTGGAAAGGGGACGGGCAGTGAACCTGTTCCGAAAGACGCTTCGGGACACGCACCCATGTGGAAGAAGAAAGCAATATTTTGGGAGCTACCCTATTGGCATGTACTAGAGGTCCGCCACGCGATCGACGTGATGCACCTAACAAAGAATCTTTGTGTCAACCTTCTAGGATTCATGGGTGTGTATGGAAAGTCTAAGGATACACTTGAAGCACGACAAGACTTGCAGCGCATCAAAGAACGAGACAACCTATATCCAGAGAAGACAGATGATGGACGCCATTACTTAAGACCTGCTAGCTATACTCTTAGCAATGAAGAGAAGGAAATCATGTTTGAATGCCTAAACAGCATCAAGGTCCCATCTGGCTTCTCCTCCAATATAAAGGGAATAATAAATATGCAAGAGAAGAAATTCCTAAACTTAAAGTCGCATGACTGCCACGTGCTTATGACGCAATTGCTTCCGGTTGCTTTAAGAGGAATTCTACCTCCACATGTACGTCTGGCCACTGTGAAGCTATGTGCATTCCTCAATGCAATTTCTCAGAAGGCAATTAATCCACTAGAACTAGCTACTCTACAGAATAATGTGGTTCAATGTCTTGTGAGCTTTGAGTTGGTGTTCCCTCCATCCTTCTTTAATATCATGACACACCTCCTAGTTCACCTGGTCAAGGAGATTCATATTCTCGGTCCTGTGTTCCTACACAACATGTTCCCCTTCGAGAGGTTCATGGGAGTACTGAAAAAATATGTTCACCAACGTGCTCGGCCAGAAGGAAGCATCGCCAAGGGCTATGGGACAGAGGAGGTCATAGAGTTCTGTGTTGACTTTATTCCTGACCTTGACCCGATTGGTGTTCCTGAATCACGACACGAGGGGAGGCTGTGTGGAAAGGGGGCACTAGGGAAGAAAACATATATCGGTACGGGGCATGATTATTTCAATAAAGCGCACTACACAGTTCTTCAAAACTCATCAGTGGTGGATCCATATATCGAGGTACACAAGGAGTTCCTACGATCCCAATTTCCTGGGAAGAATGAAGTTTGGATTACACGTGAGCACATGAATACTTTTAGCACTTGTTGCGAAAATAATGTCTGGGTGATACAATATTGATGAGCACCTATATTTGTTGGCTAGGCAACCATCATGGCACATCCTCACGTACAAAGGATATGAGATAAATAGAAACACATTTTACACACAACATTGCCCAAGATAAAAGGAGCACAAACCAAAACAGTGGTGTTCGCGTAGATGCCACAGACCCAAATGGGAAGAGGCAAACATATTACGGCCGCATAGAGGAGATTTGGGAACTAGACTACGGACCTAATTTTACAGTCCCTTTGTTTCGATGCCAAGATGGGTCAAGACGACCGGAGGCGGAGTAACAGTTGACAAGGAGTATGGAATGACAACAGTAGATCTCAACAATATTGGATACAAAGGTGAACCATTCGTCCTTGCTGCTGATGTGAATCAGGTGTTCTACGTGAAAGACATGTCTACAAAACCCAAGAGAGGGAAAAATGATGAAAATCAACCAAAGAGCCAAACGCCACATAGTTCTTTCAGGAAGAAGAAACATCGTGGTAATTGAGGACAAGTCAGACATGTCAGAAGATTATGAAAGGGATGACCGAATACCGCCCTTCAGTGTGACCAAAGACCCAAGCATCCTGCTAAATGCTGAGGAGACTCCATGGTTACGACATGATCATAACCAAGGGACATACGTCAAGAAGATCACCAGTGTACCCGCTTCAAATATAGTGATGTTTTAACTAATATTATGTATTACAGTTTTTGTGTAATTAATAATGATTATGGATAGTCATGGTTCGTTGATGTCGGTGTCGAAATGACTTGATTTTTTTGATCATTATTTTTATTATTATGTATTATTTTGTTGGTAGGCCCAATTGACCTATAATTATTGGGTGACAGTGTGCGGTAATTCAATTAAACCGGAAAAGTAGCAAACCATCTCCGAAGAAACACAAACTTGTTGGTTGCCTCACCCGTGCCACGTGACAACCTAAGAAAAAGTTTGAGACCAATACGACACAGAAACGTATATGAACTACACAAATTTATCTTTTAAAATTAAATTGTAATTTAATAGTGAATTTCTCTATCGTGCATTTGGACAATAAAAGCTAAACAACCAAAATTTAACGTTCATATAATATAAAAAATATTTTTCTATCGAGAACCAGTTGTTTCAGATATTTAAATTTAACATTATATTTTTGGCATTACAAATATAAATTGTTATTTACATTTATATTTGTTATTATAAGAAAAGAAAAGAATTTATGTTACAAAATTTTCTACTATACAATAAGGTAAAAGGAAAAACAAATGTTATTTTTAAGTAATTTTATACCTAATATTGAATTTACTATGCAATTAACAAGTATTACAACATATTAATATAGCCAAAACTTAATTCAAAACTCAAAATACAGAAAACCCAAAACAAAGGCGGCAGAAACACCTTTAGTGTCGGGCCGTAGCACCACCCGGGACTAAAGGTACCTTTAGTCCCGGGCCGTAGCACCACCCGGGACTAAAGATCCAACCCTTTAGTCCCGGGTGGGCTTACGCCCCGGGACTAAAGTGTTTTAGTCCCGGGTGGTGCCACGGCCCAGGACTAAAGCCTCCCCGTGTATATAGGGCACAGCGCCCTCCTCCTTCCTCAGATCGACGTCAGACCGCCCGTGCTGCCGCCTCCCACGCCGTCTTCGTCTATCTAGTACCCCGCGCCGCCGTCGTCCTCGAGCTCTCTCGCCGACGTCCGTCTCCGTGCCCTCTCGGCCCTCGCCGCGTCTACTCTCGCGCGGCCGCACCGGCGCGCGCCTCTCGTCCTCGCCGTTCGCCGCGTGCGCCGTGTTCCTCGCCGCCGTACGTGCGTGGTGCTCGCCGTTCGCCGTGGTCCTCGCCGTACGTCCTCGCCGTGGTGCTCGCCGTTCGCCGCGCGCGTCGTGGCCTCAGCGCCGTGCGTGGTTGTCGCCGTCGTCCTCTCCCCGTGGTCCTCGCTGGCGTGCGTGTCGCTGCCGGTGTGTGTGCGTGTGTGTGAAGAAGTACTGTGCAGTGCGTGTGTGTACTAATACTGTAAATAGAAAAAGAAAAAGAAATGTGAATGATATATATAGAAATGAATATACATAGATATATATTTATAGAAAAATAGAATATATGCACTGCAGTGTATATATGTTTATAGAAAATGAATATATAGAAAATGTTTATAGAAAAATGAATATACTGTAAATATATGTTTGTAGAAAATATTTATAGAAAACCGTTTTTTACCCTACCAAAATATTATGTTTGCACCTGTAGATAAAAATAGATTGGTCGCGTTGACCTCGCCGCCTTCCGCCGTCATCCTCACCGCGACGTCATCCTCGTCGCCGTCCGTCGTCGTCCTCACCGCGACGTCATCCTCGCCGCCATCCGTCGTTGTCCTCTCGTCAACGGTGTGTCATTTGTGATAGATGGAGGAGGAATAATCACTTAGATATATTTTGGTTCACTTAGATATATTTACAAATATATGTCTGCAAAATCACTTAGATATATATATTTTGGTTCACTTAGATATGTTATGCAAAAATCACTTAGATATGTTTATGGAATAATCACTTAGATATGTTTATGGAATATCACTTAGATATGACGACTTTTTCGATCATGTCGACTGTATTTTTTACGAATATGGTCGTGTATATGTTTTATGGAATAATCCCTTAGATATGTTTATGTCGATAGTGTTTTATTTTTACGAATATGGTCTTTATGAATATACGTTATTTTTAATGTTGTCAAAACCTAGACCCGAAACCCTAAACCCGAAACCCGAAACCCTGAACCCTAAACCCGAAACTCGAAACCCAAACCCAACCCCGAAACCCTAACCCCAAACCCTAAACCCTAAACACGAAACCCTGAACCCGAAACCCCCCCAAACCCGAAACCCAAACCCAAATCCTAAACCTAAACACGAAACCCTGAACCCGAAACCAAACTCGAAACCCAAACCCGAAACCCTAACCCTAACCCTAAACCCTAAACCCTAAACCTAACCCTAAACCCGAAACCCTAACCCAAAACCCGAAACCCTGAACCCAAACCCGAAACCCTAAACCCTAACCCTAAACCCTAAACCCTAAACACGAAACCCTGAACCACCCAAACCCAAACCCAACCCAAACCCTAAACCCTAACACGAAACCCTGACCCGAACCCTGAACCTGAAACCAGAAACCCAACCCGAAACCCTAAACCCTAACCCTAACCCGTAACCCTAACCCCTAAACCTGAAACCCTAAACCCGAAACCCTGAACCCGAAACCCGAAACCCTGAACCCTAAACCCGAACTCGAAACCCAAACCCAAACCCGAAACCCTAAACCCTAAACCCTAACCCTAAATCCTAAACAACCCCTAACCCTGAACCCAAACACGAAACCCTGAACCCTAAACCCAAAACTCGAAACCCAAACCCTAACCCAAACCCTAAACAAAGTTTTACCTTTACAAAGTGTTGAATAAAAATGAATATGGTCTTTATGAATATATATACGTTATTTGTAGAAATATGGTGTTTATTATCCTCCATGTTATTCGCAGAAATGGCCGACCCAGTTGACAACATGGAGGAGGAAATGTACCAATTAATCAACAGCGACGCTAATCAAGATTTAGCAGGTGACGATAATAATAATCAAGAAGTAGATGAAGGCAATCAATACTTTGCCGATTATGAATAAATCATGCAAGAAAATACTAGCGAGGTATACCTACAATAATCTCTATGTGCACATGAAATTCTAAACAATTTATAAATGTATTTATAATCTACTGTTCCTACATACGTCGCCCTTCGGATTGACAACGACTACCGGGAAGAGTAGGACCGTACGAGGTCCGAAGAAGCCGTTGGATGGCCAGTACATTATCTCAGAAAAGAACGAGGAAACAGGCCAAGTATTGGAGAACATGCACAGAAATTTGTTAACCATTGTGGGTACCTTGTAAGGGATAAGATCCCGATCAGTGCTCGTGAATGGAAGAAAAAGACAAGTGCTCCTCATATAAGTTTTGTCTCTGATCTTGATAAGGAACTGGTTTGGCAAGAGGTCCTTGCACATTTCACGCTTGAAACAGAAGATATAAATTTGAAGGCAAGAGTTCGGGACTGGGCTATGAAGAAAATGGCAACACTATTCCAGGACTGGAAGAAGAAATTATACAACACATTTATCAAGAAGGACCTAACTCCGGATTTCAACACTAAGGCCTACGTCAAGTTGAGGCCATTTTGGGATGAGTTTGTAGAATTCAAGAAATCAGAAGAGGGTGAGGCATGGGGTCAGAAGGAACCAACAGAATGCCCGACAAAAACAATACCACCATCACTTGGGATCAGGTGGCTACAAGAGTGCCATTCCTAAATGGGAAAAGAATGGAACGAGAGTTGCTAGCCAAGGCATTGAACCAGAATCAATAAACTACCTGAGCGCGCCAAGTATAGTTTTTTTGGTCATGGAGGAAGCCTGGACCTATAGACAGGAAGGATACAGTATGGCGAAAAACTCCATAGAGTAGCAGAAAGATTTGCTTATGCTAGAGAAATGGCTGACAGTGGCAGGTTGCAGCCGAACAGAGACAAGGACGAGCTGACATACGCCCTGGAGAATCTTGAACATGTGGGAGAACAGAGGCTATGGGGAGGTGTCGTGGAGCATGCCTCCCTCGGGACATAGAGACCTATAAAAGCCGCGCGAGAAAGAAGGAGGAGGAGGCACAGTGGATGCAAAGGTTAGAGGAAATAGTTCTTCAGTCACAGGCCGCGGCTCTTGAAGCAGTTGAGCGAGAAAAGCACTTGAAGGCCAAAATGAACGAGGAAATAAAAAGGCAAGTGCAGTTAGCAGTAAGTTCGATGCAAAGGCAATCTGCATCAGAGCCGGAGTCAACATCAGCCCCCATGATCAAATGAAAAGCAGTTGCACTTCCACAGAGGTCCCAGACGCAGCACTGCGCTTTCCCGTGGACGACATCACCGAGCCTCTCACGACATGTGAACTGCATATTCCACAGGGAAATGCCACAGTCATGGTGGCTATAGGTGTTGTATCTCCTATCGATCCTACGAAGACACCAAGATGTCATGGGGCAATAATACCTCCTGGATATGCTAGCGTCTCGGTGGATAGGGTGGTGAAAGGTTACAAACAATGTCGAACTTGACATTAAAGGAGGTGATGGCAAGAAGACATTAGGAGAAGCGGAGAAGACATTCATATGTTGGCGCAAGCGCTATTCATAATTCCTGGCACATCACCTCCTCCTCCTCAACAACCTAACCCTAGGTGTGTATGAAATTAATGAATGAAAGTTAATAGTATTGGTGAGCTAAAGTATAAATGGAATACCATACCATGTTGTTTTTCGCAGCAGGACATCCCCCAACCTAAGTCCAATTATGCATTCCCCACATGATCACATTGTTGCGGGCGATGATGATCAAGATCAAAACACGACGGGATCCATCACCGCCACTGGCCCCATCTCCTCCACGACGGGATTCCAACACCTGCCAACCGGCCCCATCTCCCCCACGGCGTGATCCAACACCGCCACCGGCCCCATCTCCTCCCGACGGGATCCAACAACCCGCCACCGGCCCACCATCTCCTCTAAAGGCGGGCTCTCCGACACCGCCACCCTGCCCCATCTCCACGGCGGGTTCCGCAACACCCGCCACCGCCAACAAAGAAGAGGCCTGTCACACAAACAAAGGCGTCAGCCCCACCACCTCCGAAGAAGACAGCCTCTGTGAGAAAACCAGCTCCCAAGATGACAAAACTTGCATATGACATGACCGAGGAGGAGACTGAAGCTGCAGTGCAAAAAGACTTGAACAAGTTCTTCGACGCTGCCATTGCTAGTGGTCGAGCAAAGCGAAACCCGGAGAAGCCGTACCTTTTTGTTCGTCCTGAAAAACTAAGGCAAACTGTGGACGCTCACCAGAAAAAGGTACGTGCTGCCCGTAAGGCTTCGCCAAAATCAGACTATGATCGCACGCTCAGCAAATCACTTGAGGAGGCGAAGAAGACAAAGAAGAGAGCAGGAAAGGGTGTCCCACAGCTCGGGGAACAAAAGAAGCAATCAGTGCCGGATCTAGTTGTTGGGAATGAATACGGTACAAACATGGACGTCATACAACGAGCATATGGAGACGTTGATCCTGAGCATCTGCTCAAATTTTTGGAGGAAACTGGTTTAAATGTGGAAAACATACTCGGAGAAGCAGGCATCAAAAGTGCTGCAGTTGTTGATAAATGGCAGAGGGCATATGTATATGGTCAAAGTCTATACAACCCAGCGGCCCTGAGGGATCTTGGTACACAAATGCACTTGCTAAATCAGTGGTACCTCACGGCGTGTGGCAGAAAAGCTGATGACTATATTTGCGTCAGAATTAGAGACCATGATTACTTTCGTGGTGATGACATCATATATGTTCAGTTTAATGAGTTACATCAGCTCTGCCACATGGACGCTCTCGACAAATCTCTCGTCAGCTGCTTTTGCCTGTAAGTGATTGTTTCTTTTAATAATCTCACTTTAGCTTATGTATATGTATAAGTAATTATCCTCACACTAGCAAGCGTTTGTAAACATATGCAGAAACATGATGAGACAACTAAGGCGTAAAAATGACAAGGACATTGGTTTCATCGATCCATATATCGTATTCAAGCACCCAAGTACTCTCTCGGATGCATGGAAAACTCAAACAGAGAGGAATTTGCGGAGGTTCTTCGTAAACCAAAGGGACAAAAGATATATACTATTCCCCTACAACTTTAGGTGAGTTTTGTTATCATATGCACATTTTATTATAGGTTGACATAAAGATATATGTGTTGACTATATAAATATAAATGCAGTTTTCACTGGATACTAATTGTGATCGATCTCCCCGAGAGTCGTTTGCTAATCTATGACTCTCTGAGAAAACCACAAGAAGACTACCAAGATATGATAGATATTATCCGAGGGTAAATGTGATCTTTAAATATTGATTCCTGCTCTTTAACTCTGCAATAGTTAATTAACGATCCAATTATATATATTGTGCAGGGTTTGGGCTTGGTTTGTTGAGAAACACCGTCCGGATCTGAAAGAGCAACTTCTTGATCCTCTACTACTAAATGTAAGTTGTACTACCTCCTCGTCTCTTATCTTAATTAGCATCACTCAGCAGACGCACGCTAAGCGGAGAGTAATCTTTTTATATCTTGTAAAGTGGGTTCTACGGCAGTCACCGGGAAACAATTTATGTGCGTACTATGTTTGTGAGTTCCTGACGGTGTATGAAAAAGAACCTCTACAGAGTCAGCAAGTACGTAACATGTAAATAAATTTATTTTATTTTTGTTGCTTTTACATAAATATTATGTATGTTAATACTTTCTTTTTCTTTTAATCCAAATTGAAGGAGACATGGTTGAAGAACCAGGTGATGGATAAGGTCCGCCTCAAAGCAATTCAAGAGACCATCGCGGGCTTCCTTAATGACCATGTCCTTAAGTCTGGCACCGAGTATTGGTTTAACAAAGACGAACCAATGAAGCCAAACCAAGATGAACACTTGTATGACCTCTAAGTCAGGAACAATATTTGTGTTGTAAATATCAAGTTAAGGATGCATGATGGATAATGTTGTATATTTTATGTACATATGTATAGATAGCTCTATAATATATATGTATATAGTTTCATATTTCATTTGTGTGTAATTGTAAATTTTATGTGTTTATATATATATTTATTAGCAGCGAAGAATACGTATTTGAAACCGGCCTAATGGAATATATTAGCAGCGAAGAATACGTATTAGAAAACCTAATGTAATTGTAAAACCAAAAACAATAACCAATTGAAAAGAAAAGAAAAATGCAGCGGCCTCTTTAGCCCCGGTTGGTAATACCAACCGGGACTAAAGAAGCCAGCCACCGTGGCCCGGCTGGAGGCCTCTTTAGTCCCGGTTGGTATTACCAACCGGGGCTAAAGGTCCCCCTTTAGCCCCGGGCGAGGGAACTGGGGCTAAAGGTCGGGCCTTTAGTTCCGATTCCTTAGCCCCGGCTCTATGTCCGGGGCTAAAGGCCAAAATGGCCCGGGGCTAAAGGCCTGTTCTCCAGTAGTGTATGGTCTTTTTACCAACCGAGTTAACATCGTTACATGCCTGAATGGACGGAAGGCCATACACGTAAATAAAATTTGATTTGAGGCCATAGAACCAAATTCAAAAAAAAATAAGGCCAAATAACTAAATTGAGTTTTTTTCCAGGGCCATACACCTAATTCTCCCTTTGTCTTATGGAAGCACCAAACTTGAGCTCTCAAAAGATTTTTTTTGCTTGAAATCAAGTGGCGGCGGACTTCTTTGAAGGTTAGGGTTTGAAGATAGCCTTGAGGAAAAGCAATAACGGTTGAGAAGAAGACTCGGCTGATCGACTAAGAAATAAGGTTAGTCGATCGGACCCTAAAGGAAGGAGAGTGACATTTCTGGAATAAAATAAATTTCATCCCAAAATTGGGGGGCATGTGTTTACACCAGATTTTGGACTAAGAAGATTGTTATTGTGTAAACATAAACGACTGATTTATTAAGAAAAAAGATTGGCCTAAAAATAAAGAAGCTTATATGGGTCAAGCATAATCAAAAGGATTCGTATGGACCAGCACGATGGGCTTCGAAGACGTGTCGGACTCGACCAAGGAGTTCAAGTTCGGGTCGTCTTGTATTTTTACCTTTTTATAATCTACTCGTGTTAGGGCAGGAGTCAACCGGGTTATAAATAGCTAGAAACCCGGATTTTGTAGAGTAATCCCCAATCAATCAAATACAACCGGCCCTCGGCCAAAACCCTAGGAGTAGGAGTAAAGTAGATCTCGGTGAGACCTTCAATCAGGCAGGGCTGCATCGACATCGACCGACCTCCGGTTTGCTTGTAAGTTTCACCAATGGCTCGTGTCATCGTGTAATAAGGCTGCATTGGCATCGACCAACCTCTTGTTAAGTTGTGACATGGCTAGTTATCGGTCTAAGCTCGTCTTTTGTAAGACTGTCTTGACTCTGATCAATCTCTTACTTTAGTCGATCTTAACTAGTTATCGGCTCTATTGGTTTGGCAAGCTAATAGATTCATTAAGTTATCGATGTTGTTTCATGTTTTAATTTGTTTATTTATGTTCTAAACAACATCTTGCCCAATCAAGATTGACAAAATAGCCTGCGCCTAAAGGATGCTTTGTATCGGCTGTTCTGAGATTTATATGCTCATAACAGAGGGAATAGCCGATACAAGCTTCTCATCGACTATTTTCGTCAACCTTGATTGTTACATGTTGTGCGTTCAAGATATTCGATAAAACCGTGATCTATTTTTTAAGAATAGATAGATTCCGATCTAGCATGTCTATTATGGCTGTATTTCCGAACCTCACTGATATATGTGATAGATTGAGTTTGTTTGTCTTAGATCAAATCATGCTTTTGTCGGGTAGATCTTGTTCGTGCTTCATGGACCCTACATCAGTTGAAATAACCGATCCAGTTATGCTCTCTTCATAATATGTTCCTTTAAGTGGTTTGAAATCAATGGATCTACTTTATGTACGAGACGTGATCTAGCTTGACCATCATCAAGGCTGCATGGAGACACCCCACTGTTGATGTTTAAGTTATTTTATCGATCTATTTGTTATTACGGCTGCATGAAGACACCCCACTGTTAACGAATAGAACTGCTCGTGCATTTAGTCGATACGTTGGTTTTATGCCGTTTGAACGTACATATATATTTTTATCTATCAATGTCTCTTAAGCTTATCGGCTGTCTGTTTATTATAAATATTCATCTCATACATGTTATAGCCGTTATGCTTCATATCTTTTTCATCATTTTACATACAATCTTATGGGAGTTGACTTTGTAGTCAATATCCTAAAGACAAATGGCTATATCAGAGCCGCATAATTTGGAACTGTCTGGCACCAAACCGGCAGGTTCCACGATTTGATGATGTTTTTGTTCTCCTTGTCAATTACAGGTCAAATTGACTGGCACGCCCGGAGTCGATTCTGCTGAGAATCGACACCACCGCTTGCTGAAGGTCCAGGAGGTCAGGATTTGCTCCGTACCCCTCTGAGGACCATGTGCACGAGTGTGTTGGTGCATCCCGACCAAGATTTTGAGTCAACACTTACCTTATGTTTTAGCTAAAGCATGGTTAGTTTAATGTTTTGCACCATGACATATTTCTGCTCAACCGAGTGCTCTAGTTATTATATGTGGCTAGAGTAGTAATTGGTAGTATGGAAGTGGTGCTAGACTATCGGTTACCTGAGGTTGCGCCCAACCCCACGGATAGTTATGGTAGCCCCGGGGGTGACAGCTCCGACCAGGCCTTTGTATTCCACAATGTTTGGGTCCGTGTTTCGTAGAGCTTTTGGCAGCCTTCTCCCGGTTACCCCTTCCCAGTCTCTTCGAGAACCGAAAAGGAACTGCTGCACTGTGTCATGATGTGATCATTATGCTTGACCTTTGTTTTAGTTAATCCCTTTGGTTTGATCTAGATTAGAACCACAGTAATGGAGAAGTATATAAGAACCTTGAAATCTTCCGATGACCTCCCAACTTTGTTGTCTGCTCTTTTATCTTTTTATGGAGTTCTCCTGTGTATCAATTACCTATCAATCATATATGTAACTGTTGACACTTGCTAACGTCGTTACTAGGAGTAGACTATGGAATCTATCCCCGGCAACGGCGCCAGAAATGCTTGTTGGTAGTTCTTAGCTACACCTAGGATAGGGTAACTAAAGTAGTTATCTACTAATGCCAAGCGGGGTTGTCAGTCCTGACACTAGTAGGAGCTAGCTAGCGAGAATGCAATCTACCAGGAGGAGATTCTGCAAGCGCACAGAACTATCGTAGTAGCACTTCGCCTAGGTGTACCAGGTGTCGATTTATTTGATCCCAAGGGAAGGCTAGGGTGGTGTATGAGTTGAGTCAAGGAGGGGATGAGAGTCGAAGAAAAGAGAAAAGGGAAAAGGGGAGAAGAGAGGTTAGAAAGAATATATGGATGGCTAGGTAAGGATGAACTGGATGGCTAAGGTAAGGTGGAGTGGATAGGTAGATAGAGGGTAACTAACTACTAACTACTAACTACTCCTAGATAACTACAAAGCAAGATAACTATGAAGCAAGATAGTTTCGAAGCAAGGCAGGCAAAAGACAATAAAGCAACTAAGTTGAGTAAAGTTTTATTCCTATCTTGTCAAGTATCGAGGAGTGCTAGCCTTTACCACTTACTTAGGTTGAACGCTAGCACAACGAGCCTTACTGTTAAACTGGGCCAACTACGTGGTGGAATTCAAGGCGCACAGGGCTGTCACCACCTGCGTGCTACCACAGCTATCCGGGGGTCCAGCCGTATCTGAAGGTAAGTCTATAACTAAGCACCACGCTTAACTATATTCTAACTATCTCTACCCTAGCTTTGAATAGAGACACCCTTGCGGACGTCAGAGAAAACACTTGACTTAATAAGATAAATACTAAACTAACTAAGCAACCTATTGGCAAAGATCAAACACTAAGCTCACTAGAGATTAACTACTATGGCTAAGTGAATTGAACTGTAGGATAGCTAGGCACTCAAGCAATCAATCAAGTATACCACTCAATACTGATAAGTAGAATAAAGTAATACTTGAAATGATGAACTAGAATATAGTAAATGCTTGAGTAACAAGAGCAAAACCTGAACTGGAGATGAAGGAAGACTCTTCCCAGCTCCAGAACTGATCACTCGCACGCCTCTCCTCTTGAGCTAACCCTTGAGCAGCGCTACCGCGAGGGCGAAGATGCCTTGCTCTACTAGCTACCTACTTGCCTAAGCTCTCTAAGCTTCTAACCTAACTCTCACTTGCTTCTCTTGCTTTGCTTGGGATGGTACTTGGTGTGAGATGGTACAAATGAAGAGGTGCCTCCAGGGGGGTATTTATAGCCCAAATGAGTGAGGGGGGTACTTATAGGGGGCAGCCAGCCGACCTAGGGCTAACCCTAGTGGCGGGCGCCAGCCCTAGGTGGCGGCCGCCACCTCCCTCACCGTTGGATGCACTGCCTTGGCTTCAACGGCATCCAGGTGGTTGTCCGAGGCGGTTTGGAGGTCGGTTGCATGTCCTAGCAACCGACATTCAGCCTTGATCCACGCCACTTTCTCCTGAGCCGTCCGATGCCACTGACCTAGTGACCAAGGGCCAAGATTTGGCCCTGGGGAGGTCACACGGATTGGTGACGTGGCAGGGGTTGCAACTTGGGCCAACCCAAGTGGCGGGCGCCACTTAGAGCTGGCGGGCGCCACCCCTCTTAGGCCCATTTGGGCCCTGCTGAGTGGGCTTGTCTCCTGGTGGGTCTATATGTCCAAATTTGGTTCAAATCCTGCATTCAAATAAAATTCTATGGACATGTAGAATTCGGTTAGTTTGAAACCTATTTGACTACATTTCATGCCTTTTTGGTGAACTTTAGGGTCAGATGTTGACGGTAAAACAGGTGTTTAAGGACCGTCAACAAGCTCCCCCAAGCTAACCTGTTGCTCGTCCTCGAGCAACAATGCGGTTTAAGCATTGAGCATGAAATGGATAGCAACTTAAGATGTCTACAAGTGCATATTGTATAATGAGAAATAACTTAGCATGTATCATAAATCATAGCAATGTGGAGCTTATAGCTTTTCACTTTAAACATGCAAGAGTGAAATAAAGTAGTAGATAGGAAACCTTTATCTTGCTTAGGTTTGACTAGGATTCTGTCTGGAGGTTTTTCAAGGTTTTCAAAAGATAACAACTTGCTTAAGTCCTCCAAGATTCACTCAATCACTCAATGGTGTTTAAATCCTCACTTAGGCCAAAATGTAGCCTCTCCTATTTCTAAAGAATGATATGTGGAGTTATAGGTAGGCTAAGAACCATGAGCAAATTGCCTGATGTTTATTGCTAAGCTAGTCACTCAGATCATAAGGAGCAGCAAATCATAAAAATTGATCAAGAAGTGCATGTGTGGTTTATGTGGAAGTGTATAGAGAGGTATTTCATAATCCTTCCTAGTTAATTTCTGGGGTCTAGAGCTAATGATAATTCTCTCTCTCTTTTTTTTTGGATACATAGTGAGTAGACAAAAGATGTGTCCTCACATTTTCTTAGGACATAGTCCTCTCTTGAGCTACTTTGCTCACTTTTTCTCTTTTTTTTCACAGGACATAGTCCTTTCTTGAGCTATTTTGCTCATTTTTCTCTCTCTCTCTCTTTTAGCTCTAGATTTCCCCAGACATCTATAGGAAAGGATTTTTGAAATGAGTAGGGAAAGGGAGAGAAATGCTTATTCCTAGTGTAGGAATAGCATAAGGCTAGCAATGGGATGTTTGGTAGGGTATTGCATATCTCCGGTGTAGAGAATAAGCAATTTATTTGGTGGTTGCAAACTTCCAAAGTGGAAAGTAGGCAAATTATGGTGGGTGTACGTGAATCTTGATTCAAAAGATATGATAAGCTTCTCTACTAAGATCTATGAGGTCTAACAAAGCTCAACACAAACAAAGCTCTTTGTGGTTTTGACTAATGACTAACAAATATTTGGCTGGTGGTGGGATGGGATAAAAATCTAGGAGGAACTTTTAGCAAGGTTTTCATAATTTTTTTTAAAAGAAATCCTCCAGATTAGGTCCTAATTTCACCTTAGCAAGTTTAAAGAATTACTCCATTTCTTACTAACTTTATTCACTAAGCATGATTTCAGTTTAAGCATGTGCAACCCACAAAAGCTACAACTTAGATAACACTAGTCATTCAAACCATAACAATAGCATTTGCATGACATATTTTAAATCTTATTCAGGTTTCAACTTGTTTAAGCAGATTTTATCCATTTTATTCATGGAGTGGTTATTTAGGCAAGCATGTGACATTCAAAAGATATAGAATTTAAGAACTGAATGTAAAGTGTAGGCTTGAGACGTACCTTATCGGAGCGGGAGTCTCCCCTAAACTGGCTTCTTGCTTGGTGAAAAGATCTTCTTCGTCTCAGTCGGAGCTCTTGTTCTCATTTTATTAAAAAGGGAAACTATCTAATGTTGATATTTTATTGTTCTAACTAAGTTAACATATACCTATGCATATGACTAATGATAACTGATTTTTTTTAGTTACATGCATGACATATGTTATTTATTCGAAAAAGGGAAAATTGAAGGGAAAAATTAAAAATAAAACCATACCTTAGGTCCATGGAGTTTCATCCTTATCGGGTGTATCTTCTTCCTTGGGCACTTCTTCTCTTAGTACTCCATCTGGTTCTTCTTCTTTTGGCACCTCTCCCTTGTTATGTGAATTACACAACTCAGACAGAGGTGGTTCTTTCTTTCTGCTCCACCCTGTTCTTGGCGCCTCTTCTTGGTACGAATGGGTTTTGCTTCCTGCATGTTAGCGGCATATGCGGAACCACGGGAGAAGGAGAATATTTCCTTCCTCCCTCCTAATGTCATTTGAATTTTACCACTTCCCACATATATGCAAGCATTAACAGTATTCAAGAAGGGTCTACCTAAGATTAGAGGCACATCTTACCTATTTCCCATATCTAGTATTATGAAATCAACAGGAACATAGGAGCCTCTAATATGAACAGGTAAATCATTAACTATTCCTTCTACATAGCAAGTGGATTGATCAGCTAGCACAACATAGACAGATGTGGATGACATGGGTGGAAAGAACGAGTTTTCATAGAAATCTTTAGATAGAATGTTCACACTCGATCCTAAATCACACATGGCATTTTTAAAGACTTCACCAAAGATTGAGCATCTAATTATGGGACTACCAGGATCACCCTTTTTAACAGTCATAGTTTGATCTTCATAATAGTTAAAATATTTTATTTCAACCATATTAGCAGTTTCCATGTCGGGTTTAGCAGGAATTTTGCCAGATTCAAAAGATGGTATGATAGCAGCAATTCGAGCTAATTGGGTTTCTAGCATCTTATTAAAGCTAAGTTGATTTTTCAGAGCAGATGAGAAATCTTCCAATTTAGCATTTATCTTCTCAAGAATTTTATCATTCGCCATTAATCTCTCTTTCAAGAAATCAGTAGTTCTACCTTGCGAGTAAACTAAATTCTTCAAGAATGAGAAACTATCAGAATTATTAAAATTAGAGCGAGGGAATGAATTGTTACCTTGAGACTTGGAGTGCTGATTCCATCCTTGAGTCTGTTGACGGAAACCGTTACTGTTGTTGATGAAGTTCAAATCTTCATGTAGCTCAGGGCAATGGCTCCCAGAATGTCCGGTTTCTCCACAGACTTCACAAGTCATGTAGGATTCCAGAGATTGGACACTCTCTTGTTGGTTCATCTTCTCACAGCTGTCCAGCTTCTTTGCCAGCAGGTCCATCTTGGCCACGATCATGTCGGCTTCCTTAAGGGAATGTATACCTCGCTTGCGGGGCTGTAGTCTTTCGTCACTCCATCCTTGGTTTGACACCATCTTCTCTATGAGAGCCTTAGCATCTGCAACATTCAGAGAAAAGAATGCACTGCCGGAGGCGGCATCCAAATAGCTTCTAGAGAGAGGGGTTAGGCCATGGTAGAAGTTCTGGATCAATAGCCAGTCCTCCATACCATGGTGCGGACAAGCGGCGACATACTCTTGCAATCTCTCCCAAGCCTCGGGGATAGATTCCTCGGCTTGTTGCGTAAAGCTGGAGATTTTGTTGTGCAGAGCATTCGTCTTGCCCATCGGAAAGAATTTGGCGAGAAAAGCATTGGAACACTTGTCCCATGTGTCTACAGCGTTGCGATCGGTATAGAACCATTGCTTCGCTTTTCCTAGCAAAGAGAAGGGAAAGAGACGAAGACAGATGGCTTCTTGGGTTATCCCCTTAATGGTGAAGGTGCCGCAAATCTCCAAGAATTGTTGGAGATGAGCATTGGCATCCTCATGAGCCTTGCCACAGAACGGGCTTGCTTGGACCATCGTGATCAGAGCCAGTTTCAACTCAAAATTGAGGTTGGCATCGATCACGTCTGGTCCTATCGCTACATTAGCGGCAGAAGGAGCAGAAAATTCACGAATGGTCTTATTGGCCATCGTGAAGATAGAACGAGATAAGAAAGAAAGAAGTTGAAGAAGATGAAGGAAAAAGGAAAGAAAGAATGGGGTAAGATGGGATTCGCTAAGCGGGAGCTTAAGCGAAGATAAATTCGACATGGACTCAACCGAAACACTGATTGCCTTCCCCGGCAACGGCGCCAGAAATGCTTGTTGACACTTGCTAACGTCGTTACTAGGAGTAGACTATGAAATCTATCCCTGGCAACGGCGCCAGAAATGCTTGTTGGTAGTTCTTAGCTACACCTAGGATAGGGTAACTAAAGTAGCTATCTACTAATGCCAAGCGGGGTTGTCAGTCCCGACACTAGTAGGAGCTAGCTAGCGAGAATGCAATCTACCAGGAGGAGATTCTGCAAGCGCACAGAACTATCATAGTAGCACTTCGCCTGGGAGTACCAGGTGTCGATTTATTTGATCCCAAGGGAAGGCTAGGGTGGTGTATGAGTTGAGTCAAGGAGGGGATGAGAGTCGAAGAAAAGAGAAAAGGGAAAATGGGAGAATAGAGGTTAGAAAGAATATATGGATGGCTAGGTAAGGATGAACTGGATGGCTAAGGTAAGGTGGAATGGATAGGTAGATAGAGGGTAACTAACTACTAACTACTCCTAGATAACTACAAAGCAAGATAACTACGAAGCAAGATAGTTTCGAAGCAAGGCAGGCAAAAGACAATAAAGCAACTAAGTTGAGTAAAGTTTTATTCCTATCTTGTCAAGTATCGAGGAGTGCTAGCCTTTACCACTTACTTAGGTTGAACGCTAGCACAACGAGCCTTACTGTTAAACTGGGCCAACTACGTGGTGGAATTCAAGGCGCACAGGGCTGTCACCACCTGCTTGCTACCACAGCTATCCGGAGGTCCAGCCGTATCTGAAGGTAAGTCTATAACTAAGCACCACGCTTAACTATATTCTAACTATCTCTACCCTAGCTTTGAATAGAGACACCCATGCGGACGTCAGAGAAAACACTTGACTTAATAAGATAAATACTAAACTAACTAAGCAACCTATTGGCAAAGATCAAACACTAAGCTCACTAGAGATTAACTACTATGGCTAAGTGAATTGAACTGTAGGATAGCTAGGCACTCAAGCAATCAATCAAGTATACCACTCAATACTGATAAGTAGAATAAAGTAATACTTGAAATGATGAACTAGAATATAGTAAATGCTTGAGTAACAAGAGCAAAACCTGAACTGGAGATTAAGGAAGACTCTTCCCAGCTCCAGAACCGATCACTCGCACGCCTCTACTCTTGAGCTAACCCTTGAGCAGCGCTACCGCGAGGGCGAAGATGCCTTGCTCTACTAGCTACCTACTTGCCTAAGCTCTCTAAGCTTCTAACCTAACTCTCACTTGCTTCTCTTGCTTTGCTTGGGATGGTACTTGGTGTGAGATGGTACAAACGAAGAGGTGCCTCCAGGGGGGTATTTATAGCCCAAATGAGTGAGGGGGGTACTTATAGGGGGCAGCCAGCCGACCTAGGGCTAACCCTAGTGGCGGGCGCCAGCCCAAGGTGGCGGCCGCCACCTCCCTCACCGTTGGATGCACGGCCTTGGCTTCAACGGCATCCAGGTGGTTGTCCGAGGCGGTTTGGAGGTCGGTTGCATGTCCTAGCAACCGACATTCAGCCTTGATCCACGCCACTTTCTCCTGAGCCGTCCGATGCCACTGACCTAGTGACCAAGGGCCAAGATTTGGCCCTGGGGAGGTCACACGGATCGGTGACGTGGCAGGGGTTGCAACTTGGGCCAACCCAAGTGGCGGGCGCCACTTAGAGCTGGCGGGCGCCACCCCTCTTAGGCCCATTTGGGCCCTGCTGAGTGGGCTTGTCTCCTGGTGGGTCTATATGTCCAAATTTGGTTCAAATCCTGCATTCAAATAAAATTCTATGGACATGTGGAATTCGGTTAGTTTGAAACCTATTTGACTACATTTCATGCCTTTTTGGTGAACTTTAGGGTCAGATGTTGACGGTAAAACAGGTGTTTAAGGACCGTCAATAGTAGCCACTTACCCCCACTTTAATCTAGTCGGTACAGTTAGTAGATACATGATCGTCAATTATTAAACTCTTTACACATTGCTTCCCTGAGGATATAAATATGATACCCCAGAATACTCCTGGGTGAAAGCTACAACGGTCTCCGTGCGCTTGCGGATTTGTTTGTATGCGTTACACATACCAACTGGCTTTCTGGTGTCGTTGCCAGGGATAGATTCAAACTCTATTCTTAGTAGTAAAGCTAAGAAATGCCAACAGTGTGTCTGATGCCTGTCCAGAGAGGGAAAAACACCATCAGACGCGTTCGATGTCACTGTGACATGTGTTGTCAGAGATAGTACATGTTATCGTTACTATTGCATAGGCGCGTCTGATGCCTCCATCGGACACGTCCGATGCCCATTTAAAAGTTGCGGTTTTCCCCTTCGTGAGTGGATTGTGTGGAGGGTATTTATACTCCACCATGTCATTCATTTGTGGTCTCTTGCTCATTTGAACAACAACCAAGACACTAGAGAGTGCAAGGAAGTGAAAGAGCCTAGTGAGGTTGAGAGATTTGATAATCGCAAGATTAGAGAGCCTCATTAGCATGTAGAGAGTAGCAAGGGTGCATCCACCTTTCTCATTAACCTTGTTTGGGTCAAGTGAGAGTTTGTGTTTGTTACTCTTAGTGATCAGCATCACCTAGACGGCTTGGTGGCGATCGGGAGCATGGTGATCGTCCCATGGAGCTTGTTGATGACCCATCTCATGTTGTGACCGGTTGTGGGCGATTCACCAGGCCGGAGAGGCCAAGAATCATCCTAAAGTGAGCACTTGGTCCTTGCGCAGACCAAGGGGGTGATACCCTTGCGTGGGTGCTCCAACACGGACTAGAGGGTGTGTTGACACCTCACGAAAACATTACCATGTTATTTTCCTCTCTTTACTTTCTGCAATTACTTTGAGCATTTTAATTCTTGTCTTTTACATTCCTAGAATTGTCATGCTAGAGTAGGATTGGAACATAGGGTGCAATTTCTTTTGTGCGTTAGAAGATAGAACACACTTTTAGGCACAAGGGGTGAAATGGGCTAGTGATTAGGACTTAATGTTTAGAATAGCCCAATTCACCCCCCTCTCTTGGGTGTCCTGATCCTTTCATGTCGTTATTCTTCGTGCGATATTTCGTGCCAACAAACAGATAGATAATCTAACCGACAATAGTTAAAAGTTTACAAACATCCAAAATATAGAAGAAATAGAAAAAAATCACTACAACATACAGATGTTTATCAGGTCACAACGTACTTGAGACATAAACACTAATAGTTTTCTATTTGGGATTTCTAAAGAAATTAGCCAACCTCTGAGCTTCTGGTAGAGCTTTCTCAATGTTTGTGTCATATTTCTGATCCCAAATGCAATAGTGTAGCCACCCATAGACCCATCCTCGAAACTCAAAGCTTATGCATTTCCTCATTGTAGCATGACAATAAGAGTGTGTTGAACAACATAACCCATGCTTATGAGTCAAAATATATTAAAAAGTAGATGTTTGAGACCTCTCTCTATAGCATACTTCTTTACAACACTTACCATGTTTGGATTAATGTCACAAACATGAATGCAATGTCTTCTTCAGTATCAGACAGAGTACCCAGCATAGAAGAATAAATTGGATCAAACAAGCTTAAGATACTGGGAGAATTAGGTGTATGGCCCTGAAAAAAACTGTTCTTAGGTATATGGTCTTTTTTCTTTCGAATTTGGTTTTATGGCCACAAAACAAAATTTATTTAGCTCTATGGCCTTCCATTAGTTTTGGGCAGCTAACGGTGTTAAGTCAGAGATAAAAAGACTATTTTACCCCTAGTGAAAAAATAAAATAATTTTCTCTATATATAGAAAAAATTGGTACATAGTTTGGCTCAATTACAAAAATTGAGTCAAACTATGTACCAAATTTTTCTATATACAGAGAAAAATGTTTTATTTTTTGCTACGGGTAAAATAATATTTTTATCCTTGACTTAACACCGTTAGCTGCCCAAAACGGACGGAAGGCCATAGAGCTAAATAAAATTTTTTTTGAGGCCATAGAACCAAATTCGAAAGAAAAAGGTCATAATATACGTAAGAGCAGTTTTTTCCAGGGCCATACACCTAATTCTCCCTAAGATATTTTAGCATCAAGATTGAGGATGAGCATTCAAAAATTTTTAAAACCACGATGAATTAAAAAACTAATAAGTATCTGAAGCAAACTACAACACCTAAACTAACATTCACACATTAAAAAAACTATCACTACAGCAGCCAGTTGCTTTGCCTAGTGCCTATTGCACTCGGCAAAGGCATCTTTGCACGAGGCAAAGCCTTTGCCTAGTGCAACACTCGGCAAAGAGCCTCTGACGAAGAACCTCCCGGTAAAGCAAGCTTTGTCTAGTGTCGACTTTCGGGCACTCAGCAAAGACTTTGCCTAGTGTCGTGATGGCACTAGGCAAAGATTTAACGCCGTCGGCCTATAGTGGACGCCGTTTTTTTTTTGTTTTTTTCTTTTCTTTGCCTAGTGCAACACTCGATAAAGAATTTTATTTTTTTAAAAAAAATCTTTGCCGAGTGTCATAGCTCCGGCACTAGGCAAAGGAACTTTTTTTTAAAAAAAAAGTATCTTTACCTAGTGCCTCTTGACCAGACACTAAGCAAAGCCATTTCTTTTAGAAAAAAATATATTCTACTTAACAGCTGCAGAATTGTAGCATAAAACAATGTCATTATGCATAAACTATAGAAGATAAATTAGCAAGGACAAGGGACAGATGCATGATGAGCAACGTACAGGCATGAATTGGTATAGGAATAGCAATAACTTTTACATGGTTTCGTTGAGTTCAAATGACATTAGCTAAATATTTGAAAATGCTCTCAGGGTAGTGTAGTACTACACAAAATTGGGATGCACGATGACCAATCAATGGGCTTGTGGATCCACGATGACAGGGAGAAGTGCCCAAACAAATAAGCTCGTGTGCCTCCGGCTATGATCGCCTGCCTGCCCTACCACCGGGTAGGGTCACCTTAATCTGTTTTACTATTAAAAAAACTAGAACTATCAGATAATGAATCCAAATATTTATATAGGCAACATAGCCAAACAAAACAAATCAATAGTATAGTATTTAACGGTGTAGCTTCTATTTCAGCTCGACTACACAAAAAACTATTCTAAACGGGAGTCAATTCTAGGGCCAGTTTGGTAGAGCTCCATCTGATTCTGATTCTTCGTAGAAGCTGATTCTTCGAGAGAAGTGATTATGTGGCTGAAAGTGATTCTCTTTGATTCTCCAACATAAACTTTTAAAATCAGCATGGAGAATCACTTCACGGAATCAGGGGAAGCTACATTTTTTAGCTCTCAAGCTCTTAGTTCAATTCAGAGAATCACTTCCCTCAGAAAAACTGTTTAGCAGAGCTCCTGCTGGATTCAGCAGAGAATCAGCTCTGGAAGCTCTGCCAAACAGGGCCTAAACTGAATGATGATGCCAATTCATGTAACCGATTCTTGCATAGGCAACCACAAAAATCAGGAAAGAAAATAAATGATATATTTTGTAGGAGTGTTTAAGGAATAACCACTACTGGAGGATGGGCCTTTAGTACGTCCCGGTC
Organism: Coix lacryma-jobi var. lacryma-jobi; assembly: GCA_009763385.1. Classification (NCBI taxonomy): domain Eukaryota; kingdom Viridiplantae; phylum Streptophyta; class Magnoliopsida; order Poales; family Poaceae; genus Coix; species Coix lacryma-jobi. The sequence goes on along the minus strand of CM019826.1, from coordinate 120,027,720 downwards.
TATTTTGGTCTTTAGTCCCGAGCATTGAGCCGGGGTTAAGGAATCGAAACTAAAGGTCCGACCTTTAGCCCGGTTCCCCGGTAAAGAGGCCTCTTTAGTCCCGGTTGATATTACCAACTGGGACTAAAGGGTTTTTTCTTTTTTCTTGTTTTCTTTTCATTTCAATTGGTTATTATTTTCAGTTTTACAATTACATTAGGTTTTCTAATATGTATCGTTCGATGCTAATATATTACATTAGGGTTTCAAATACGTATTCTTCGCTGCTAATATATGTATACTTGTACCTATAATGAATATATATATATATATATACACACATAAAATTTATAATTACACACAAATAAAATATGAAGCTATATATATTATGGATCGAGCTAGCTATACATATTATATGTATAATATATTTATGCACATAAAACTTACAATATTATCCATGCATCCTTGGTATTTACAACATAAATATTGACCATCACTTAAAGGTCATACAAATGTTGGTCCTGGTTTGGTTTTACTGGTTCTTCTGGGTTAAAGTAGAACTCGGTGCCGGCTTTGAGGACATGCTCATTAAGAAATTCTGCTATTGTCTCTTGAATTCCTTTGAGGCACACCATATCCAACACCTGGTTCTTCAACCATAGCTCATTCAATTTGCATAAAAGAAAAATGCATTAATATACATAAGATTTATTTAGTAGCAATAAAGAAATAAAATGGATTTGTTATATATTACGTACTTTCTGTTTCTCTAGAGGAGTTCTTTTCGCATACACCGAGAGAAACTCGCAAACGTAGTACCCACACAAATTGTTCCCTGGTGGTTGCCGTAGAACCCACTGCACGATGTAAAAAGATTACTCTCGTCATCCCGCGCGTGTGCTGAAGCATGCTATAGTGGTAAAGACACGGGGAGCTAGTACAACTTACTTGCAATTGAATAGGACGAGGAAGTGTCACTTTCAAATCCGGACGGTGTTTTGGAACGAACCATGCCCAAACGTTGCCCAGTAATTGGATCGTAATTAACTATTGTAGACTTAAAGTGTAGAAATCAATATTTAGAGATCGAAAGTTACGCCTGGATAATGTCTATCATATCTTGGTAATCTCCCAGCGGTTTTCTCAACGAGTCATAGATTAGCAATTGACTTTCGGAGAGATTGAAGACAATCAATATCTAGTGAAAGCTGCATTAATTTGCTTATATAGTCAACATATATCATAGGAATTGAGTAAGTAAAATTAAATGTGCACACGATAATAACAACACCCACCTAGAGTTGTAGGATAAGAGTATCTATCTTTTGTTCTTTTGGTTGATCAAGAACCTCCGGAGATTCCTCTCCATTTGATGTCTCCATATATCATAGCAGGAATCTTTGTTTGGGACTGAGAATACAATATATGGATCAATGAAATTGTTAACACCAGATTTTCGCACACACGAGGATATGACAGGTGGGTCCAGCCAGCAGAGAAGAGAAGGATTCGACAAGCATTCGGACGGCTATTTGGTCCTTAAGACTTTCGGTGAATACCTGCGCGGTCGGCTATTTCGTGAAGCAGTAGCCCCATTCGGAAAATGGATGATGCAGGCAGAGCCGGCTTGCACGAGAAGACACGTGACGATGGAAGACGCCGAGAAGATTAGGAATATGATTTATATCTTTCCTTGTTTTTAAGTCGTAATTGTTTAGGATTCGTGTTTCGTCCAGGGTATAAATATAAGCCCTCGACCATTGTAAAACTATTCACAACCATATCAATACAACCGGCCCCGTGCCACCTTTCGAGTCCCTAAGTCGTGTCGTCGAGTTCTTCGAGAGAAATCATCGATCCGTCGACCTCCGTAAGTACCGGCAACCTTGCTATCATGTCTAGTATCATGCGGTGGATTTAGATATGATGCAAGTAGTCTCGTATGTTAAGCTTAGTATCGTGCGGCGGATTTAAGCTTATGACGGGAAGTTTTTGCTTATGCCTTGTATCGTGCGGCGGATTAAGTCATGAGTAAAAATAGTTATCGGCTCTGTTAGATTTGGCAGATCTAATAGATTCATTAAGTTATCATGTGTTATATGTTTTATTTATTTAATTCCTATAACACTCTTTGCCCAATCTAGATTGATCTTTGTTCGGCCTTGCTGCATGAGTTTATTTGTGCTTCGTTAATCATAAGATCATGATGGCCGAATTAACTTTCAATCCAGATTGTTACATGTTGTGGGTTCATGCATGTTGACCATGTTTAGGCTTTGATAGAGCCGGGTACCGTGCGGCAGGTGCAGGTTTTAGATTAGTTTAATCATGCTTTACTTGTATGTTCCTTCTTCATGGACCCCAGTTCGGCTAGTTTGCCGATTCTGGTTAAGCTTACATGAGTAATGAGTTTTTATAGATCTGTTCAGATATATGTATGTTTCTAGCTTCTTATAATTAGATCGTATCATGCGGTGGATTAATCTAATTATAAGGAGTGGTGTGGACTTATAGCAAGTGGTATCATGCGGTGGATTAGCTTTGCTTGAGTTTATACTTGATGGGTTCATGAAGGCTAAACGTGCGGCAGATTAGTTGGATTAGCCTATGCATATGTTATTTGAATAGATTTATATTTACAAATTACCCTTTTACCCTTCTGTTATTCATGTGTTCGGCATTCAACATGTTTATGAGCTTCATCTTTATACTTGTCGAATGACATTATAAACCTGTTTCGACAAACAGCTTTTATAGTTGTGTGCCGTCATGAGTGGCTTTCAAAGTCGTACATATGGAACTGCCTGGTCTCACCCAGCATGTTCCAAGGTATTCTCATATTTTTATCCCTTGTTGGTTTTCAGGTCAAACCGACTGGCACATTTTCGGATTCGGAATACTCCGGGCACCCGATTGAAGCCAGCCTCGTTCGGCTTGCTGTGTGCCTGGCGCAGGGCGTCACGTTTTACGTCAACACACTTTTTGGCACGCCCGGTGGGACCACTTCATTTCAAGATGCCTGAGATCAGCGAGGATCAAACCTTCGATGTGACCATGGACGAATTGCCGCCAGAATCAAAGGATTTGGTGCAACGGGCTTGTGATGAATTCCAGCGCAGATGCTTGGAGACTTTCTTCAAGAATAAAAGTGGCAAGGTCTATCAGAAGCAGACGTTCCCGAAGTTGTTCCTCATCAACAACCTGAGCTGCCCGACGGTGGTGAAGAAGAAGCTATCCAGAAGATGACTGAAATAATGCACAAGGTTGTATCAGGGGTCGTGACTAATCATCAGTCGGCTTTCTTAAACACTTTTCGTGCTATTATGGTCAATACTTTCGGTCCAAACGCAGATAAATACTTTGAAGAAGCTGCTGGTCCGATGCAAGAACCATTGTTGTTTCAAATACCTCAACGTCGGAGGGTTGCCGAGAACAGTGGAGCTGGCCCAAGCACAGGTGGAGTGGTTTCTCAGGAGACGCAACAACCTCCCCAGACCTATGGCCAGCTCACGTTTGGCACAACAGGGAATGTCCCACAATCTGCTTCTAGAGTGTCTCCTGTGGCGAACAGGATACAGAGAGATATGTTTGGAGATGGATATCGGGAGTTTATGGACTATAACTCGATTAATGCTCTTCCGAATCCGGGCTACAGGAGTTCAGCAGGACTACATACTGGGGGGCAAGCACAAACAGCTCCTGATTCAAGTGTTGACCTCATCATGCACAGGATGGCTGATATGATGAAGAATCAGTTCGGCCTAAAGCCAAAGAATCAGACATATGCTTACAAGTCTCCCTACCCAGAATGGTACAATCGGGTAGCACTTCCTCCAAGAGTAAAACCTCCTACTGATTTCACCAAGTTTTCGGGTCAGGATGATACCAGCACTATAGAGCACATCAGCCGATACTTGATGCAACTTGGGGAAGCATCTACAGATGAAGCTTGGAGGATTCGGTATTTCCCGCTGTCGTTGGCAGGACCAGCCTTCTCCTGGTTTGCTTCTCTACCGGCGAATTCTATCAATACATGGGCAGAGTTAGAGAAAAAGTTCCACTCATACTTCTTTATGTGAACCAGTGAAAAGAAGTTGGTCGATCTTATGAGCTTGAACATGAGACCCGGTGAAACGCCGCAAGAGTATCTGCGCCGATTCAGGGAAACCAAGAATCTCTGCTATTCCTTGAATTTGCCGGATGACCAATTACCAGGGATAGCCATAGCTGGCATGTTGCCGAGTATCAGAGAGAAACTATTCGGCATGGAGTTTGAAGACCTCGAGCAGTTATCCCAAAGGCTGGCAACGATGAGCAATCAAGATTAGGGATTCAGAAGGAATAATCAATTCCAGAAGGGTGATGTAGCTGCCGAAATGTATCAGGCTTTCCTGGAGGAAGCAGATGAATATGATGATGAAGATGAAGTAGTTGCAGCCGAGATAACCTGGTCTAAAGAACCAACTCAAGTCAACCAGCGGTGGCTGAGGCAACAAAAAGGTACTTATGACTTTGATGTTTCCAAGTCAGATAAATTATTTGAGTACTTGCTGAAGGAAGGACGCATCAAGTTGCCGGAAGGTCATCCTATGCTGCTTCCTGAGGGTGTCAAAGACAAGAAGTATTGTGGTTTCCACAATACTAAATCCCACTCCATAAATGATTGCCGAGTGTTCAGAGTGCGGATTCAGAAGGTCATCCAAGATGGACACCTGAGGTTTGATGGAAAGATGAAAGTGGATGGTAGTCCTTTTGGACAGAATACCGTGTCCTTCTCCGTCAGTATGATCGATGCAGCCAATTTTGGGGGTAAGAATAAAATAAAAGTTTTAACTTCTGGTAGAGCAAAAGAAGCTGGTGCTGTTGACCCTGATCAGCAGATTACAAATAAAGAGCTTCAGCAGAGGGTTCGGTTCCAGAATAGCCGAACTGAGACAGGTGGAACTTCCAGACCCAGGGTCACGACACGCATCTTGTTGAATAAATGGCGTCGGGAACAGGAACGGTACCAGAAGCAGAGGCTTTATGAAGAACGGAAGTTCCTGGAGAAACAACGAAGGTACAAAGAAGAGATGTACCGGGAAGAACGAGAAGATACGAGGGAACAGGAACGGTCTCATTGGGAATGCTCATTTTTCCAATATTGTTGGAACAAAGGCTTGAAGCTGCCTGTTAAAGACGACTGCCCCGAGTGCAGTAATCAGTATTCCGAGTATAGGCAATCTCGAGTCAACCGCCAATCTGTCCATGAAAGGCTTGGGGCACGAGTCCCTGAGGACGATCGGCGCGTAAAAATAAATAGTTCCAGAGATCGGCAGGTAAGAGGATTTGCCGATCGAGATTGGGCTCATACTGAAGAAGAAGAAGAAGAGTACCGTAAGTACGTCTGGCAGAAGGGACAGTGGTGTCCGCCAGAAAAGCCAGAAGAGGAGAGTGCAGCGCTTAAGGAACAAAGAGTTGGCACAAGCAGGCACCAGAGCAAAGCAAGTCTGGCGTCCTAAGGAAAGGCCGAGTGAAGGTAATCATTCGGCTGATACGTGCGTGGCATTCTTTCTACCATCAGAGTTCATAGCCCCTGAGAATCAAGATGTCCAAGATGAGACATATTCAGACTTCGATGAAAGTGAATTTCAGGACTTGTTGGCTCATCTCGTCTTGGCTCAAAGGGCAGTATTTGATAAACCAATCAGGCACCGACACTTGAAGCCATTATACATGAGAGGGTATGTCAATGGCAAGCCATTAACCAAGATGTTCATCGATGGAGGAGCTGCCATAAATATCATGTCGTATACCACTTTCAGAAAACTTGGCATGGCAAGTGAAGATCTATTGAGGACCGACATGGGGTTGAGGGACTTTGCCGACAATTCTTCTGATACTCGAGGTGCAATCCATGTCGAGTTAACAATTGGGACTAAAACTTTAATCACCACCTTCTTTGTCATTGATGGCAAGGGGGCATATAGTTTGCTATTAGGAAGAGATTGGATACAGGCAAACTGCTGTGTGCCGTCAACTATGCATCAATTCCTTATCCAGTGGATTGGAGATGATATTGAGATCGTCCATGCTGATGATTCGGTGAGTATTGCTAATACAGAGCCCACCTACTAGGAGTATGAAGGTGTCGAGTGTTTCTCTGGAAGAGCTTGGGAAGCAGGTCCTGTGAACGTTTTCGACGAGGATCAACAGCCGATTCAAACGATCGGCTCTCAGAGCAATTTTTAATCCAACCGGTGGTAATGGAGGAGAATTGAGACCAAAGTTTCATATCGGCTGACAAGGAATAAAGTGTTGGTAATAAAGCCGAAGTTGGATCGATGTACACAAGTTTGGGTCTCGAGTGTGTTTTAAGAGTTGACGAACCTTTAAAGGATTCTGTTTATTTCTTCATTGCCAAGAGCTCAAGGAGGATCAGAAGGAATTTATACAAGGTGACGTGCAACAGAAGATTCTGATGAGATTAAAGATATGTGAAAGCACTTCCACAACTTGGTGATCGTTTCAAGTTGTACGTAACGGCCGATGGTCTTATAGTAGAATCGGCCCTTATTTTTTGAAGTTTAAAAGAAAAGATGAGTAGCAATTTGCCTTAGCCGAAAATGTTAAACCCCAGGAAAGGGTAGTTGGCTGTAACGAATTTTTGATTTGTATATACTGCTTGTCAGTTGAAGCTTCGGCACTACTTGCTAAAAGCCGAACGCATGGAAATTATGTAAATCAAGAGATGTTTTTATACAGCCGATGTAAGAGCATCGCCTTTAGCAGAAAAAATGTTTCGCATGTGTTAAGTTATGGCCGATATTTTATTTATATCGCCTTTAGTACGGACATTCATGACCTTGGTGACCTTAGTGTTTTTCAAGTTAGCAGGTTTATCGGGGAAAGAGAAAGGTGAAGTGCAGTAAGTGCAATGCCGAGTGACATGACATGTTGAGAATGGGATTTGGTCGGCTAAGATGATGTCATACATTTGGCAGGCGTTCTTCTGAAGAAATGTTGCGAACGAGGAAAGTCATTGAAGAATAAAAAATAAACATTATTCAGAAAAGAGCAAGTTCATCTGCAGCAAACTTCATTTATAGATCTGTCCTAGTACAAACTACTCTCGGAATAAGTTGATCAGAATGGATTGCGGATTAACAATTTCAGCACTAGCAGCGGCATGGTTATCATAAATCTCAGGGTCTTCAAATTCATCTGGGTCGCCAGCAAAACCAAATGGTAGGAGAGAGTAGTCTTCTTTGGTCCAAGAACTCATTGCCGCTAACCCGAAAGAGACCCCGGCGTGCATACCTTAGAATGACGGCCTGATCAATACGGCCATCCAAAGCATCAAGGCGGGCCTCGGCTGAATCTCCGCGAGCATTCACCTTGAGGGCGATTTTGTTTGCTGCTGCCTTCAGACGGTCATTCTCTGCAGAAAGGGCTAGCAAGAGGAAAGGATATATCAGACATGGCAAGCTCGACCAAGAGGAGAGAACCCAATTTATGCTAACCTGTGATGATGTTGCAGAACTGTTTCCGTTGGGCTGCCCATTTAGCTTCCCTGATACTATGCTTCTGAGATGCGGCTTCCAGTTCTTTCTGAACTTGATCCCTTTCCTCACGATACTGAAGAGCATCCAAGCGGATCTGCTAGAATAAGTCATCAAATTCAGAATCTGGTAGCTTAGGAAGGAGATTAAAAGGGACTTTTGGATTTACCGTTTCTGGAGGGTCCTGAGCTTGGTTGGGGAAAGACCCCGTTCTGAAAAGGAAGATGGATGAGTAAATCAAAGATGAACGGGCAAGAAAAGGGGGAAAGAAATCAGTTTTTACCCATAACACCGGTGAGTTGGTGCTTGGCTTCCTCCTGCTTCGTCTCCGGTGAGTTGTCTATTGTGGTGGCTGCTACCTGCCATTAATATAAAAATGGGGGCGGAAGTTTTTTCCGATATAAGAACTGAGAACTGGGAAGTCTATGAGTCAGACTATTTGGCTGAAGATGGGGGCGGTACCCTGTATAGAGTCATATTTATAAAACTATGGCTTGCACACTGGAAAATCAAACATCGATTAGGGTTTTCACAGTTTATGGGCCGTTATTGGGCCAGGCCAGATCTTTTGACGACTAAAGAGAATCGTAACTCCAAAGTCAGGAAGCCAATAGGGTTCGGCTAAAAGTTGTTCAGTTTTGAATGATCATTTGAGAGTTCGTATTGTCGATTGACACTAGGAGCAGAGGCAGAAAGGGTCTTTAAGAAATGTTATCCTGGTGTTGTCACGGGTCGGGAAATTGGAGGAAAATTGGATTCTTAGAATCTAAAATAACTGATTAGGGCAATCGTCTGTGGGGCAGAGATTTCTAATGCAGTTTTCAGTGGTGGCCGACATGCATTGCCATTAAAGCAGGGAAACAGAGATCAGTGACTAATATGCGGAAAAAACAGGGCACACATTGATCTCGAAGGATCAATCACAGATTGATTACAGAGGACGAACAGGGAAACTTCTTATTTACAAAATAAGGAGCAAGATTACAGCGGGTTAGTTCGTCCACTCCATCCTACGCCTAATCGGGAGAAAGTGATCGAAGGTATCGGCCAAATCTGATCCGGCTACCTTCATGTCTTCTACGGAGTGTTCTATTCTATCCTCTAGATCTTGTTCACAGACATCAAATCTCTGATAATCTGCACTAGAGTAAACCTTCACGGCGGAGAAGGCGAGTGTCGTGCCGTACCCCATGCCAGCTCTGGAGATGATGGGGAGGACGCGATTGACTTCGTTTACCCGCTTCAAAGATGTTGTGCACATTACATCGGCCGTGACAGCAAGCTTAGTGACGGCAGTTTTGAGAGTGTGGAGTTTAGCCGCCAGGGCTGAAAAAGGAAGAAGTTGGTAAAAGCAGAAAGGCAGGATAAAGGAAAAATGATGAGAGGATGCTTACCGGCGGCCCTTTTTCGAGCGACGTCACACTCTTGGGAGATTCGAGTAATTTCTCGATCCTTCCTTTCCAGGTCAAGCTGAAGATCTATAATTTTCTGAGTCAAATCCTCGGTGGAAACGTCACTAGTCCTCCTGAACAAGAGTAACGAAATGAGGTTGGATACTTCATTTTGGAGACGAGGGAAAGGAAGGAGGAGGTAACCTTCTCTTGGAGGTACTGGAAGCGCCGAGCTCGAGACTATGGCAGCTCACCTGAGAAGACATCTTCTAGCTGATTTGGAGTAGCAAGAGAGAAGAGGGTTTTCTGGTTTGCGAATAAAGCAAGAGAGGTCGAGAAGCACAGGCCGAAATAAAGAGAAAGGGGGAGTTTAAAAGATCCCAAGTGCATCGGGAGACGAATCGGCAGGTACGGTAATTATGGCGAGTGGAGACAGATGCTTCTGGGGGTTCCGCGTCAGTGCGAAAAGGAAGAGGAATTTTGGAATAAACATTTATCCCAAAATTAGGGGGCATGTGTTAACACTAGATTTTCGCACACACGAGGATATGACAGGTGGGTCCAGCCAGCAGAGAAGAGAAGGATTCGGCAAGCATTCGGACGGCTATTTGGTCCTTAAGACTTTCGGTGAATACCTGCACGGTCGGCTATTTCGTGAAGCAGTAGCCCCATTCGGAAAATGGATGATGCAGGTAGAGCCGACTTGCACGAGAAGACACGTGAAGATGGAAGACGCCGAGAAGATTAGGAATATGATTTATATCTTTCCTTGTTTTTAAGTCGTAATTGTTTAGGATTCGTGTTTCGTCCAGGGTATAAATATAAGCCCTCGACCATTGTAAAACTATTCACAACCATATCAATACAACCGGCCCCGTGCCACCTTTCGAGTCCCTAAGTCGTGTCGTCGAGTTCTTCGAGAGGAATCATCGATCCGTCGACCTCCGTAAGTATCGGCAACCTTGCTATCATGTCTAGTATCATGCGGTGGATTTAGATATGATGCAAGTAGTCTCGTATGTTAAGCTTAGTATCGTGCGGCGGATTTAAGCTTATGACGGGAAGTTTTTGCTTATGCCTTGTATCGTGCGGCGGATTAAGTCATGAGTAAAAATAGTTATCGGCTCTGTTAGATTTGGCAGATCTAATAGATTCATTAAGTTATCATGTGTTATATGTTTTATTTATTTAATTCCTATAACACTCTTTGCCCAATCTAGATTGATCTTTGTTCGGCCTTGCTGCATGAGTTTATTTGTGCTTCGTTAATCATAAGATCATGATGGCCGAATTAACTTTCAATCCTGCGGATACATGGGTGTATGCCGAGTCTCTGTGTGATGAGTGATTGTCAATGGAGATGATGCGCATGTTCTTTGGCTTGTGTTGTGCAGGTGTCGAGCACGGAGACAGTGATCGATGGCGGGTGAAGGTCAAGTTGCGACGTGCCGTGCCGACGGACCGGGCGCGATGAAGGATGGGCGTGCCGTGCGGCGGACGTGCCATGCCGATGTATCGGACGGTGAAGGGCGGACGTGGACTTGGACTGATGGACTGGAGGCCGGAGGATCAGCTGTGGTGGCTGGCAGCCTGCGACAGCGACAGGCGGAGAAGTGCGCTCATGTCGGTGGAAGGGGTGCACAGGCGGTGCATCCCCTCTACGACGCCGGTTTGTTGGTAGAGCCCGGGAAAAACCAACGGTGGACGGTTTCCAGGTTTGGGCCTCAAAACCTGGGTGCTGGGTTTCCAGGTTGAGCCACAAAACCTGGGCGCGACGGTTTCCAGGTTGAGCCTCAAAACCTGGGCGTGGGCCGGTTTCCGAGTTTGGGCCTCAAAACTCGGGCGCGGACGGTTTCCGAGTTTGGCCACAAAACTCGGGCTGGAGGCTGGTTTCCCGGTTTGGGCCTCAAAACCGGGGGCTGATGGAAAAGGCTGGTTTCCCGGTTTGGGCCGCAAAACCGGGGGTGCAGAGTGGTGGCGGCACGTGGCGGCGATCTGAAGGTTGCGTGGAGGCGACGCGGAAGACCGTGCGGGCGTGGCCGTCGGATCTACCTACCACCAGCGGGTGGACTAGAATAGCCTTAGGGTTAGGCTGGTCCGCTCTGTAATTAGAGTAGAGAGGGGTAGAGTAGGAAATAGACTTAGGCTAGGTTAGTATAAGTAGTCTAGGGGAGACACCCTCCTCCCTATCTCAATCTCCGTTAGCGCAGTCATTTGCTTCCTAGCACCTAGGGTTTCCACTCTCCCATCCCCTGCTCTAGCTAGTTGAGATCCGCAGAGAGACTCCACTCTGTGTACTGTTGATTTGAGGAAGTGAGGCCGTATCCTCACTTTGGAGCACAGATCGATGGCTTGATTTGCGTCCTTAATTCGAGTTCGTGGCTGTGATTCGCGGTTTCTTTGTGTTCTTCGCGGAATCCTTTTTCTCCACGATTTTCCCGTCGCTTGATCTCTTTGCTCGGTTCATCTTCTGCAATTCCGTTTGAACCAAGTTGTTCTAGATCGTGAGGCTCTCCTTTCCACCGAAGGAATTAATCTCTAACCTCACGGTCTAGGAGATCGATCGATTTTCGTTTTGGATTGCGTTCTTGCCTCCATACCCCGAATTTTCTTCGATTCACCGATTTGGAGTTAGGTTCGAGCCATGATCTCTTAGGAGTAGCTCACTAACATCCTTGTGACTCCTCAAATCGAATCCTAGGCCTAGGGCAATTGATTCGAAGGAGATCGGGTTGAATCGTGAAGAACAGCGCTGTTTTCGGGGGCATCGGACGCTATCACGGGAGCATCGGACGCTAGGGTTCCTAGCATCGGACGCTCCGGTGACGCGTGTCACGTTTTCAGCGTTTTAGTTTGCATCGGACGCTAGGCATCGGACGCGTCCGTTGTCCATCGGACGCGCCGGAGTCTTTGCATCGGACGCTGGGTGATCACTGTTCACAGCGTCCGATGGTGGAACAGTAAGGTTCCAGAACCGCCCAGTCTGCATCGGACGCGTCCGGTGGTCTGGCATCGGACGCAGGCCAGCGTCCGATGTGACTGGTTTCGCACGGTTTCGTCCGCGGTTCGCTCGTTCGTTGTCGGAATTGATTTCCGTCTTTTGCGTTGGCTTTCTAGAGTTGTCTAGTGTCTCGCTGTGCTTCTAGGAAGCATCCACCCTACATATAGGGTCGTGGACATTAGCAAGTTCTAGGGTTCGCTCTTGGGGTCGATTTTGGGACAGTGGCATCTAGTTTCCGTAAGGAAATTTTGAAGCTCCCATTCACCCCCCCCCTCTGGTCGCTTTCGGTTAGCTTCTCGGTCCTTCAATTGGTATCGGAGCGGGTTAAGGATCTTTCACCTTAGCCGGTTCCAGATCCACCGAAGGCGACATGGATCGCGGCGTGGGCAAACCGCCGTTTTTCGATGGGACGAACTATGCGTATTGGAAGATACGTATGTCGGCCTATTTACAGAGCTTGGGCGCTTCGATCTGGGATATTTGCAACTCGCCTGATTACGTGGTCTTGGCTGCTCGTGTGACTCAACAGCAGGTCGATGAGCACGATGCCAATAGCCGAGCCCGTAATGCTCTTTTCTCTTGTTTGAGCATGGGTGAGTTTGATCGTGTTTCTCACCTCGCTACGGCTCGGGAGATCTGGGACACTCTCATGCGTTTTCATGAGGGCACCTCTCAAGTCAAAACCCGACTCTACGAGTCGTTCAAGCGAGAGTATGAGAACTTTAGACATCAACCTGGCGAGAGCATAGAAAGTTTATTCGCTCGCTTTCAGGTGATTGTCAACAGGATGAGGGCTAACAGAGAGCAGTTGCCATTTGACGATCATGAGCGTGCTTTGAAGCTTTTGCACACTCTTGACCGTTCGGTGTGGGACTCCAAGGTTCAGGCAATCATCGAATCGCCGAACTATGAGACCCTCACCTGCGACGAGCTCTTCAGTAAGCTCAAGTCCAGTGAGATTGATGCTATGGCGAGGGCTTCTTTTGAAAATCCTTCTCGCCCGTCCATGGCTTTGGTTTCCGGCTCTTCCTCTAACCCCTCAGCTGGCTTTGCGCTTTCTTCTCTCTTCTCTGTGACAGAGGACCAGCTGGAGTCTTTGGGAGACGACGAGTTGGCTTTGCTTGCCAACCGGTTCTCGCGGTTCCACAACAACCGCATGAACCGTCGTCGCGGAGGAGGACGCACCGGATGCTACGAGTGCGGCGACCCCGACCACTTCATCGCCGACTGCCCCAAGAAGAAGAACAAGCATCTTGGGAAGGGTGATCACGGCCACAGGCGCGACTCCAAGTACAAGGAGAAGCACGTTCCCCCAAGGCACAAGAAGCGGGGCGGCTTCAACAAAGAGTACATCAAGAAGAAGTACTTGGAGAAGCAGCAGGCTGAGCAGCGAGCATTCTTCGCCACGCTCAGCGACGTCGACGGCTCGGATGACGACTCCGCTCGATCGAGTGATGACGAGTCCGAGAAGAAGAAGCTGGAGGACACGTTCAACGGCTTGTGCTTCTTCGCCGGCGACGAAGGCCTGTGTACCATGGCGCTCGGAGATGAGGTCGACGGCGAGCCGGAGCGTACCCCTCGGAACGACGACGACGACGACACCTCCCAGGTATCTCTCACCTACGACGAGCTTTCCTCCGAGGTTGAGAAGTTGACTGCTGCCCTCCTTAGTCAAGACAAGTTGCTTAGGCGTGCCGCTAGAGAGCGCAAGGAGTTTAGGCAGAAGTGGGAGGACACGGTGAAGGAGCTTGAGTTCGCTCGGTCCACCGTGGTTGTGTCGGAGGAGTTGGAGTGCGAGAGTTGCGCCGCGCACATGACGGATCTTCTCACTCTGAGGAGTAAGTATGCTGCGCTGGTAGATGAGGTGGATGAGCTCCGAGCTAGACCGCAGCTGTTGGGTGCGTGCAAGACTTGTCCTGTCTTGCAATCCGAGTTGGCAGAGAAGAATGCCAAGCTTGAGTCTTTTGAGAAGGCCGGCTCGGATAGCACTTGTGTCAAGAGATGTGCTTTGTGTGAGGGCCTGGAGCAGGAGATGGCAAATGTGAGGCATGACAAGGTGCGTACCGAGGAGGAAAACACATACCTTCGGACCGTCTTGTCATGGGTGTCTTGTGGTGAGCCTCAGCTCGGGATGATGATCTCCCAATTCAAGCGAGCTGCTGGGGCTCCTGGTGTAGGTCTTGGCCAGAGTGTTGATCTTTCAGCTTTTGGTAAGATTGGAGAGTTTAGTGGTCTGAACCCCTGTGAGAAGCCCAACTCCACCACTACTCCCAAACTAACCAAGCTTCCACCCAAAGAGCCTGCCAAGCCTGTCACCAAGGATGGAGTTATAGTTGAATCCCCCAAGGCTCCACCCAAGAATCCACAATGGCAACCCAAGCCCAATCACCTAAAGAACAAGCTTGACACAATGCCACCCATCCGAGAGGAGTTGCCACAGAAGGGCAAGGGCAAGGTGAACCATACCCACATCCCTGCAAACCAACAACCCCCTTTGCGCGCGGTGAGGTTTCAGTGTGACTTTTGTGGGCGGGATGGTCACCTGAGTGAGTTCTGCTTTAGGCGCAGGAGAGAGGCGCGCCGAGCTAGGGAGATGCAGAACCCGGACATGTTTCACCCAGCTCGTGGTGGACATGCTCCGAAGCCTCAGGGGAGAGCTGCTAGGTCTGGAGGGAAGCATACCCAGCCTAGGCAGCAGGAGAGAGCCCCTAGGAGGGAGACTAGGCCTAGAGGTAGAGCACCTCAGTTTGTGAGGCCTAGGCAGGAGAGAGCTCCGAGGAGAGACGCTAGAGTTGAGCAGCAGGCTCCTAGGCGTAGACCTCGTAGAGAGCGTGCCCGACGGGGTCCTGCTTTTGCAGGTAACGGACCCCGTGGCGGAGGCTTTGTTGAGCGCTTTGTCCCACCGCAGGTAGAGTTTCGCGGTGAGCGCTTCTTCCCCAGCGGACCACGTTTTCCTGTGCGTGGTGATCGCTATCCCCCTAGACAGGATGGTTTTTACACTGACCGTTCTTTTGAGCAGCCGGCCCAACACTGGTTTCCTTCTTATCATACTAACCCCAGTGTTGGACCGTATGTTCACCCTATGTCTTTTTATTGATGTAGGAGGAGCGGTTGGAGGACATTTGGCTTGTGGATTCCGGTTGCTCGAGGCACATGACCGGAAATGCCAAATGGTTCTCCAGCCATAGTCCGGTCGCCGGAAAGGAGTACATAACCTTCGGCGACAAAGGTAAGGGCAAGGTATTGTCCGTTGGTGCAGTGCGGGTTAATGAGCACTTTGTGTTGCGCGAGGTTGCTCTTGTTTCTAACCTGCATTTTAACTTGCTTTCTGTTTCGCAACTTTTTCGTGAAGGCTATGAGATTCGTTTCAAACCGAACCTTAGCCGGATCTTAGATCCTCAGGGTGATCTTGTATGTCTGATTTCACCCTTTGGGAATGTCTTTCGCGCGAATTTCTCAAAGTCGTTTGGATCTTCTCGCTGTCTTTTGGCTAGTCCTTCTTCTTCTGATCTTTGGAAGTGGCATAGGAGGCTCGGTCACCTGAGTTTTGACTTGCTTGCAAGACTTAGCTCACTTGGCTTAATCCGAGGATTGCCCAAGCTTTCGTTGGAGAAGGATCTAGTTTGCCATGCTTGCCGGCATGGAAAGATGGTTGCTGCTCCCCACCATCCTTTGACCAAGGTTATGACCTCGCACCCCGGAGAGCTTTTGCATATGGACCTTGTTGGTCCGGCTCGGGTGAGCTCGGTTGGTGGGAAGTGGTATGTGCTTGTTATTGTTGACGACTTTTCGAGGTATTCGTGGGTCTTCTTTTTAGTTGAGAAGTCCGAGACATTCTCCTTCGCTCGCGATCTGATTTTGCGTCTTCAGAACGAGTTCCCTTTGAACTCGATGCGAGCGATTAGAAGTGATAATGGTTCCGAGTTTAAAAATTCGGATTTTGAGAAGTTTTGTAAATGCCTTGGTTTGGAGCATCAGTTTTCTTCTCCCTATACACCACCCCAAAATGGTGTTGTAGAGAGGAAGAATCGGACCCTTGTTGAGATGGCCAGGACGATGCTTGATGAGCATAGGACTCCTAGGCGCTATTGGGCCGAAGCTATGAACACTGCATGCTATATTTCGAATCGCATTTTTCTGAGAGTGTTTTTGAAGAAGACCTCTTATGAGTTGCGTTTTGGTCGCCAGCCCAAGGTGAGTTATTTTAGAGTCTTTGGTTGCCACTGTTTTATATTGAAAAAAGGCAACCTAGACAAGTTTGAGTCTCGTTCTTCTGACGGTGTGTTTTTGGGTTATGGCACTCACACTCGAGCTTATCGTGTACTTAACCTTGACACTAACCGAGTCATGGAGACATCAGATGTCACCTTCGACGAGACTCTTGTTTCTCCTTCTTCTCGTTTTGAGCGTGCAAGTGATCACGAGGTTGGAGAGCCTCTTTTCGATGACGAGGAAGAGGGTGCTGAAGGTATAGATGATCCAGCACCCCCTCCGCCTGCCGCGCCGCCGGGAGCGGCTTCGACGACGACCCGTGGCCCCGAGACGTCTTCTTCCTGGGGGCCGTGGGATCCACCTCGCGCGGTACCTTTTGTACCCGGGGTGGAACCAGCTACTGTTGAGGGGGAGGTTACTTCTTCCCGGGAGGCGCCACGACATATCCAGCGCCAGCACCCCCCTGAACAGATGATCGGCGACATCGACGAGCGAGTTACTCGCTCCAGGTCACAGCACATCTCGCACTTTGCTCATTCTGCTTTTGTTGCGTCTTTTGAGCCCCGAGATGTTGGACACGCATTGACGGATCCGGATTGGGTCAATGCCATGCATGAGGAGCTAGAGAACTTTGAGCGAAATCGGGTTTGGGTTCTAGTGCCACCACCTCCTGACTGTAAACCTATTGGGACAAAATGGGTTTTTAAAAACAAGCAAGGAGAGGAGGGCCACATTGTGAGAAACAAGGCCCGGCTTGTAGCGAAGGGTTATAGTCAGAAGGAGGGGATAGATTATGAGGAGACCTTCGCTCCTGTAGCTCGTTTGGAGGCTATTAGGATACTCTTGGCTTATGCTGCATCCATGGGTTTCAAACTTTTTCAAATGGATGTCAAGAGTGCCTTCTTAAACGGCTATATTGAGGAGGAGGTCTATGTCCAGCAACCCCCCGGTTTTGAAAATCCCAAGTTTCCAAACCATGTCTTTAAACTCCACAAAGCTTTGTATGGTTTGAAACAAGCCCCTAGAGCCTGGTATGAGAGATTAAAAACCTTTTTGCTAGCTAAGGGTTTTAAAATGGGATGTGTAGATAAAACGCTCTTTCTCCTCAAGCAAGGCAAAGATACTCTCTTGATCCAAATTTACGTGGATGATATCATTTTCGGTGGTTCTTCTCACGCTTTGGTTGCCAAGTTTGCAGATACTATGAGCAGGGAGTTCGAGATGAGCATGATGGGCGAGCTGACTTTCTTTCTCGGGTTGCAAATTAAGCAATCCCGAGAGGGGACGTTTGTGCACCAGGGCAAGTACACAAGGGACTTGCTGAAGCGGTTCGACATGGGTGAGGCCAAGCCTCTTCCAACGCCCATGTCGACGACGACTGCCCTGGATGCTGACACGGATGGAGAAGCAGTGGACCAGAAGGAGTACCGCAGCATGATTGGATCGCTGCTCTACCTGACGGCGACACGGCCGGACATTCAGTTCGCCGTGTGCTTGTGCGCGCGCTTTCAGGCTTCGCCACGCACTTCTCACCGTCAGGCGGTGAAGCGCATCTTCAGGTACCTTCGTTTCACGCCTGAGCTCGGGATTTGGTATTCTGCTTCTTCCACCCTCTCGCTTTGTGGCTTTTCTGATGCTGATTTTGCTGGTTGTCGCATTGAGCGCAAGTCTACTTCAGGGACTTGCCAGTTTATTGGATCTTCTCTTGTGTCGTGGTCTTCTCGCAAGCAGTCTAGTGTCGCTCAGTCTACCACGGAGGCTGAATATGTTGCTGCGGCTAGCTGCTGTTCCCAGTTACTCTGGATGATGGCCACTTTGCGTGATTTTGGTTTGAGCTTTACTCGAGTTCCTTTGCTTTGTGACAGCACGAGTGCCATTAGCGTTGCTAAGAACCCTGTGCTTCACTCGAAAACCAAACACATTGATGTGCGCTTTCATTTCTTGCGAGACCACCAGGAGAAGGGTGATATCGACCTTCGCCATGTCGATACTCATCACCAATTGGCTGATATTTTCACCAAGCCTTTAGACGAATCAACCTTTAATAGGTTGAGGGGTGAGCTTGGTGTGTGTTTCCCCTTTTAGATGGGGGAAGCATTTTGAGATGTACAGACTGACTCTTTTATTTTGAGGCTCTTTTCTTTTGAGTTTCTTGAGTCTCTCCTTTTGGTATCTTCTTTCCTTCAGTTTTGTGTCGGGCATACGCATTTACATTCTGAGCTTCATGTCTATATTCACTAGAATGTAATTATGCTCTTGTTAGTATTGCTCCGATACTTATGATGATGCTTGTAGCTTATGCTCTTTCTGATCACTGTTACATGTTATGAGCAAGCTATTTTTTTTTTGAATGGTGAATTATGCCTAATGTATATAAATCTGAAAATGTTCACCATTGAGATATGCAACTAGCATGTGTAGGGTGTGTTGAGTCCATTCCTGCTTTTCATATATG
This sequence comes from Coix lacryma-jobi var. lacryma-jobi, assembly GCA_009763385.1. NCBI lineage: Eukaryota > Viridiplantae > Streptophyta > Magnoliopsida > Poales > Poaceae > Coix > Coix lacryma-jobi. The sequence goes on along the minus strand of CM019826.1, from coordinate 120,009,141 downwards.
CTAGGTTGCTATGTCTCTAGTTCTGAGTCATTCACTTGCTTGGTTGTTCATAACTTGCTTAAAATCTGAACCAAGTATTGTTGAATTGAAAAGATCGAGATGGGATTGCTTGTCAACACCTCATGGTATTGAGACTGTTTCTCATTGCACTTTGAGTTAAACTTGAGCCATGTAGTGTATGACCGAAACCGTTGCTTTAAGCTTCTGATTGCTTCGGCATAGGCTTCGCACGGTTGAAAAGTTAGGCGATGACAAGCTTTCAACCTCTCGCAATCACATGCTAAAAATGAACTTGTGAATTCTTTTACCGCTGCAACTCCGATATGAATTTGAAATCACAAGTATATGTTTCATTCCTATGCATGATGATTGAACTTTGCTAGGGGTAGTTCACCTTGTATATATGCTTAGCACTTGTTTGGATTCCTTCTATACATGTCTAGTGCTATGTTGATGGTGACTATCCTTTTGGCTTAAAACTGCTCACATGCTCATATGCTTCATATTTCGTATAAGTGATCAGTTTGAGCCTTTGCTATTTGAGTGCTTAATTGAGATGTTGGAGCTATACTGATTAGAGCATCTTTGCACTCTTTTGACTATATCCTTGAAGCTCCTAACTTGCATTTTGACTTCATATGCATTGTGGAAGGAGATCTTGTGTTCAGGGGGAGTTTATGTGAAGAGAGTTGCTTCTCCGATACCTTTTGGCCTTGATAAGTGCATTTTCAACTAGGGGGAGAAATTTACGCAAATCATATGCCCTGAAAATCTTTTGTCCTAGTTGCTTGCATTTGTCGAGGGGGAGTTTGCTAGTTGTGTTGAGCCGTTGCCTCTGTCTTGAGGGACTAACGTTCCTAGCTTCTCATGAGCTTTCATAAGCTTTCTCATTTGGCTTTCAATTGGTATCGTCTGGTGTGCTTTCCCATTTGGTTCGGGTTGATTTTCAATTGGTTCGGAGTGATTTTCTTGCTAGTTGTGTTGAGCCTCTGTGCCTCTATCTTGAGGGACTAGCATTGATTTTCAATTGGTTCGGAGTGATTTTCTTGCTAGTTGTGTTGAGCCTCTGTGCCTCTATCTTGAGGGACTAGCATTTTGCTTCTGTTGTCCTCCGATCTTCAATTGCTATCTGCTAGCGGTGTTGAGCCTGTTCTACCTCTTCTTGAGGGCTAGCTTTGCTTTACTTGGTTGCGTCAAGCCGTTGCCCATGTCTTTGGGGACCAAGTTTTTGCTTCATCCACTTGACCTTCTTCGGCTTTTGTTAAGGCTTCTGGGTCATTTGGTTGGGTTTTCTCTTCCCACTCCTTCCTACCTTCTTCTTCTTATTCATGATTTGTTGTGGAGTTGACAATGCACTCATCAAGGGGGAGATTGCGGATACATGGGTGTATGCCGAGTCTCTGTGTGATGAGTGATTGTCAATGGAGATGATGCGCATGTTCTTTGGCTTGTGTTGTGCAGGTGTCGAGCACGGAGACAGTGATCGATGGCGGGTGAAGGTCAAGTTGCGACGTGCCGTGCCGACGGACCGGGCGCGATGAAGGATGGGCGTGCCGTGCGGCGGACGTGCCATGCCGATGTATCGGACGGTGAAGGGCGGACGTGGACTTGGACTGATGGACTGGAGGCCGGAGGATCAGCTGTGGTGGCTGGCAGCCTGCGACAGCGACAGGCGGAGAAGTGCGATCATGTCGGTGGAAGGGGTGCACAGGCGGTGCATCCCCTCTACGACGCCGGTTTGTTGGTAGAGCCCGGGAAAAACCAACGGTGGACGGTTTCCAGGTTTGGGCCTCAAAACCTGGGTGCTGGGTTTCCAGGTTGAGCCACAAAACCTGGGCGCGACGGTTTCCAGGTTGAGCCTCAAAACCTGGGCGTGGGCCGGTTTCCGAGTTTGGGCCTCAAAACTCGGGCGCGGACGGTTTCCGAGTTTGGCCACAAAACTCGGGCTGGAGGCTGGTTTCCCGGTTTGGGCCTCAAAACCGGGGGCTGATGGAAAAGGCTGGTTTCCCGGTTTGGGCCGCAAAACCGGGGGTGCAGAGTGGTGGCGGCACGTGGCGGCGATCTGAAGGTTGCGTGGAGGCGACGCGGAAGACCGTGCGGGCGTGGCCGTCGGATCTACCTACCACCAGCGGGTGGACTAGAATAGCCTTAGGGTTAGGCTGGTCCGCTCTGTAATTAGAGTAGAGAGGGGTAGAGTAGGAAATAGACTTAGGCTAGGTTAGTATAAGTAGTCTAGGGGAGACACCCTCCTCCCTATCTCAATCTCCGTTAGCGCAGTCATTTGCTTCCTAGCACCTAGGGTTTCCACTCTCCCATCCCCTGCTCTAGCTAGTTGAGATCCGCAGAGAGACTCCACTTTGTGTACTGTTGATTTGAGGAAGTGAGGCCGTATCCTCACTTTGGAGCACAGATCGATGGCTTGATTTGCGTCCTTAATTCGAGTTCGTGGCTGTGATTCGCGGTTTCTTTGTGTTCTTCGCGGAATCCTTTTTCTCCACGATTTTCCCGTCGCTTGATCTCTTTGCTCGGTTCATCTTCTGCAATTCCGTTTGAACCAAGTTGTTCTAGATCGTGAGGCTCTCCTTTCCACCGAAGGAATTAATCTCTAACCTCACGGTCTAGGAGATCGATCGATTTTCGTTTTGGATTGCGTTCTTGCCTCCATACCCCGAATTTTCTTCGATTCACCGATTTGGAGTTAGGTTCGAGCCATGATCTCTTAGGAGTAGCTCACTAACATCCTTGTGACTCCTCAAATCGAATCCTAGGCCTAGGGCAATTGATTCGAAGGAGATCGGGTTGAATCGTGAAGAACAGCGCTGTTTTCGGGGGCATCGGACGCTATCACGGGAGCATCGGACGCTAGGGTTCCTAGCATCGGACGCTCCGGTGACGCGTGTCACGTTTTCAGCGTTTTAGTTTGCATCGGACGCTAGGCATCGGACGCGTCCGTTGTCCATCGGACGCGCCGGAGTCTTTGCATCGGACGCTGGGTGATCACTGTTCACAGCGTCCGATGGTGGAACAGTAAGGTTCCAGAACCGCCCAGTCTGCATCGGACGCGTCCGGTGGTCTGGCATCGGACGCAGGCCAGCGTCCGATGTGACTGGTTTCGCACGGTTTCGTCCGCGGTTCGCTCGTTCGTTGTCGGAATTGATTTCCGTCTTTTGCGTTGGCTTTCTAGAGTTGTCTAGTGTCTCGCTGTGCTTCTAGGAAGCATCCACCCTACATATAGGGTCGTGGACATTAGCAAGTTCTAGGGTTCGCTCTTGGGGTCGATTTTGGGACAGTGGCATCTAGTTTCCGTAAGGAAATTTTGAAGCTCCCATTCACCCCCCCTCTGGTCGCTTTCGGTTAGCTTCTCGGTCCTTCAAATCCAGATTGTTACATGTTGTGGGTTCATGCATGTTGACCATGTTTAGGCTTTGATAGAGCCGGGTACCGTGCGGCAGGTGCAGGTTTTAGATTAGTTTAATCATGCTTTGCTTGTATGTTCCTTCTTCATGGACCCTAGTTCGGCTAGTTTGCCGATTCTGGTTAAGCTTACATGAGTAATGAGTTTTTATAGATCTGTTCAGATATGTGTATGCTTCTAGCTTCCTATAATTAGATCGTATCATGCGGTGGATTAATCTAATTATAAGGAGTGGTGTGGGCTTATAGCAAGTGGTATCATGCGGTGGATTAGCTTTGCTTGAGTTTATACTTGATGGGTTCATGAAGGCTAAACGTGCGGCAGATTAGTCGGATTAGCCGATGCATATGTTATTTGAATAGATTTATATTTATAAATTACCCTTTTACCCTTCTGTTATTCATGTGTTTGGCATTCAACATGTTTATGAGCTCCATCTTTATACTTGCCGAATGACATTATAAACCTGTTTCGACAAACAGCTTTTATAGCTGTGTGCCGTCATGAGTGGCTTTCAAAGCCGTACATATGGAACTGCCTGGTCTCACCCAGCATGTTCCAAGGTATTCTCATATTTTTATCCCTTGTTGGTTTTCAGGTCAAACTGACTGGCACGTTTCCGGATTCGGAATACTCTGGGCACCCGATTGAAGCCAGCCTCGTTCGGCTTGCTGTGTGCCTGGCGCAGGGCGTCACGTTTTGCGTCAACAGAAACCAACCTCCCAGTCGTTTCTACGTATGAGGTCTCTCATCATGTTTCTGCATATGTATGGACACGCTAGCTAGTGTGAGGATAATTACTTTTACATATACATATGCTAGAGTGAGATTATTAAAACGAGCAGCTGATGAGAGATTTGTCTAGAGCGTCCATGTGACATAGCTGGTGTAACTCATTGAATTGGCCAAGTATAATGTCATCGCCACAGAAGTAATGATGGTCTCTAATTCTAACGTAAATCCAATCATCTGCTTTTTTGCTACACGCCGCCATGTACCACTTGTTTACCAAGTACATTTGCATACCAAGTTTTGTGAGGGCCGCAGGGTTGTATAGACTCTGGCCATATACATAATTCTTCTTCCAGTGATCAATTTTTGGAGCACTTTCGATGGGTGCTTCACCAAGCATTTGGGATAAGGTTAGACCAGTTTCTGCGAAAAATGCATCAAGTTGATCAGGATTCACATTTCCACCTATCTGTTCTAGCGCTTTTAAGTTAGAACCATATTCATTCCCAATTACTAGCGGGGGCACTGATTATTGTGATTGTTCCTCGAGTTGTGGGACACCCTTCTGTGCTCTGTTCTGTTTCTTCTTTGCCTCCTCAATTGACTTGGTGATAGTGCGGTCATAGTCTGATATTGGCGATTTCTTACAAGAATCACACATCTTTTTCTGATGAGCATCCACCTTTTGCCTAAGCATATCGGGACGCACAAAAAAGTACGACTTCTCTGGGTTTTGCTTCGCTTTAATTTTAGCCTCGGTGGCCGCGAAGAATTTGTTCAAATCTAATTTCACTGAAGCATTAGTTTCCTCATTAGTCTTCTCATAGGCAAGTTTCGTCATCTTAGGAATAGCTTGTCTTCTCTCTGAAGAGGCTTTCTTCTTCAGTGGTGGTGGGGCTGATGCCTTTGTTTGTGTGGCTGGCCTCTTCTTATTTGGTGTCAGTGTTGGATCCCGCCGTGGAGGCGATGGTGCAGTCGGTGGCGGGGATGGAGCCCGTGGTAGAGGAGATGGGGCCAGTGGCGGGGATGGAGCCGTGGAGGAGGGGATGGAGCTAGTGGCGGGGATGGAGCCGGTCGTGGAGGGATGGAGATGGTGGGGATGCAACAGTGTCTTTCATTGCATCGCTATCGCCCGCAGCACTATGACTAGGTGGTGAATGGATAATTGGACTTAGGTTGGGAGAGGTCCTACTGTGAAAACAACATGGTATGAGTAAACAATTATTTAAGCCAATACATAACTAGTGAAAAAATGTTTCATTCACTTTCATTCGCACCTAGGGTTAGTTTGTTGAGGAGGAGGAGGTGATGCCCCAGGAATAATGATATAGCGCTTACACCAACATATGAATGTCTCCTCCGCTTCTCCTAAAGTCTTCTCACCATCACCTCCTTCAATGTCAAGTGTCACATTGCTATGCCCTTTCACTACTCTATCCACTGAGACCCTAGCATAACCAGGTGGTATTAATGCCACATGGCATCTTGGTGTCTTCATAGGGTCAATAGGAGATACAACACCAATAGCCACCATTATTGTGCCATTCCCCTGTGGCATGTGCAGCTCACATGTCATGAGAGGATCAGTGATGTCATCCACGGGGAAGCACAGCCCTACGTCACCTTGTATCGTTGGCACCTCCGTGGAAGCACAACTGCTTTTCAACTGACCAGGGGGGCTTATGTTGACTCCCGGCTCTGATGCAGATTGCCTTTGGATGGAACTTACTGCTAACAACACTTACCTTTTGATTTCATCGTTCATTTTGCCTTCAAGTGTTTTTTCTTGCTCTACTGCATCACGAGCCGCGGCCTGTGACTGAAAAACCATTTCCTCCATCCTTCGCATCCGTTCTGCCTCCTCATCCTTCTTTCTCGCGCAGCTTCTATAGGTCTCTTTGTCTTTAGGGAAGCCATGCTCCCACGACACTTCCCCATAGCCTCTCATTCTCCCACCATGTTCAGGATTCTCCAGAGTGTATGTCAGCTCGTCCTTTTCTCTGTTCAGCTGCCACCTGCCACTGTCAGCCATGTCTCGAGCATAAGCCAATGTTTCTACTGCTCTTTGGAGTTTTGCGCCATACACTACCCTTCCTGTCTGTAGGTCCAGGCTTCCTCCACGACCGAAATACCAATACTTGACGCGCTCAGGCCACTTGATTGATTCTGGTTCGATCCCCTTGGCTAGAATCTTCCGTTCCATTCTTTCCCACATATGAATGGCACTCTTGTAGCCACCTGATCCCAAGTGATGGTAGTATTGTTTTTGTCGGGCATTCTGTTGGTTCCTTCTGACTCATGCCTCACCCACTTCTGATTTCTTGAATGCTACAAACTCATCCCAAAATGACCTCAACTTCACGTAGGCCTTAGTGTTGAAATCCGGCGTTAGGTCCTTCTTAATAAATGTGTTGTACAATTTTTTCTTCCAACACTAGAATAGTGTTGCCATCTTCTTCATAGCCCAGTTCCTAACTCTCTCCTTCAAATTTCGAGCGTGAAATGTTCAAGGACATCTTCCCAAACCACTGCCTTGTCACGATCAGACACAAAACTAATATGTGACGGACTAGGATGTCAGAGGTATCATCAGAAGATGATTACTCCGACTAACACTGGGCGACACGGGAGATCGAAAGACTTGATACGAAGTGTACATGAATTAGGACTCTCATTGTAACTTAGTCGAGTTCTTAAAGGAAGTCTTGTAATTAGAATAGGATTCCTCTGTTGTAACCGACTAGGACTCGGTATACATCATGCTTCACCCGGATATATAAGGGGAAGCGGGCACCGACCCCTATCATTGAATCTTGAATCATAACACAAGGCACACGCCGCACTGGACGTAAGGTATTACACTATTAAGCGGCCTGAACCAGTATAAATCGCTGTCCTTGCGTACTCGCCGAGTTCTATGAATGCTGATCCCCACCGAACAAATCGTCTGAGATCCCTCAAGACGAGTTGTCGGTTAACAAACACCGATAGCTGGCACGCCAGGTTGGGGCTCTCGGCGATTCCGCAATCAAGAGCTCGACGAACCACTTCAACATGTTCTCGGTGGGATCAATTTTTGTTTTTGGCTCATGGATTTGCATTGCGGATGATCAAGGGAAACTGCATCGACAACTTCAAGCTGAATCAGAAGCGCAAGCCACGCCAAAGATAGATCACCTCACCTGAAACCTAGCAAACCTCACAATCCAAGGATCGCAAGAATCTGGGGACCAGGCAGAGTCATCCGACTCCTACTCGGATACGACTTCTCGATCCAGGAAGGGCTCGGATTCCACGCATCATATCCCCTTTGGACTGCGCAATTTGGCGGAGAATTTCCAAGAGTTGATTGGATCAAAATTCAACAAACTTCAACAGATCCCGCTGACAGGAGCTCAGCAGGGACTCGTTTTCAGCTCAATCGAAGAAGGTAACATCGTCCATTGGCCAATACAACTAGCCTCGGCTAGGTTGGTTGGCACAATCGACCAGATTCTCCCGTACCAACACGGACATCAGCTCCCCTCTGAGGAACATGATACCTCAACAGAGCTAAACTCCAGTGCCTCTACCTGAGAGTCAGCTAAACCAGGTTTAACAAACCGGGGCTACACTCGTGAAGTCTTCATGGCAAGACACCAGTCATCTCTACGACCTCCAACTCCTCCAGATGTCCTCCGAGATGATGAAACCTTGAGTATGATATCTGATAACGACCCAGAAGGACCCGGAGAATCCGAGTCTATGAAGGCAGAAAGAATAAGAAGGAATCAGGCCAAAGATGCTCGTAGAAGACGGGCAACTCATCGAAAGGAGGCCATGGAGCGCTACCATGTGCGGCTAGAAGAATATAACAATCGAAGGCATCTGGAAGAGGAAGCCGAGCGCCAAGCTCGTCAAGAAAGGGACCACAAATTCAGTCTCACGACGATCGCAATCGATGATGAGCCGACTGCTCGCGCAACCTCAAACCTGAATTCATGAGAGTAGCTGGTCACAAAGTGTACCAGACACCCTACCAAAACATCTTGGCTTTAGCCGCGGAGATGGGAGCCAAGGACAACCGCACCCCTGATGAAGAACGACGGTTGATCATGCTTCAGACTACCGCGCTACAGCTCAAAGGTCGAAACCTCGAGTCCTTAGCCGATGAACAAGATTCATCTCACCCTAGCCAAAGGCGACCCGTTCATGAGCGGCTCGGCCGGGATCCAGTAAGGAGTCGTCTGGGCAACCGGGTACCTGATCAAGCTGAAGGAGGAGCCGAATCATCATATCTAGGAGTCAACATTCTAGCATCTGATGCAGTCGATCGCTTCCCCTATTTTTCCCAGAGACTTCGAGCAGTCTCGTTCCCACGAAAGTTCAAACCAGGGAACTACTCAAAGTACGACGGGAAGACGGAACCTAAGCGGTGGCTCAGGCTGTACACTCAAGCAGTTGAGTTAGCAGGAGAAAGCAACGATGTTAAGGCACTATTTCTCTCCATGGCTCTAGAAACAATGCCCCTTGCATGGTTTGACAGACTTAAGCTCGAGTCCATTGACTCCTGGGAACATCTTCACCGCATTTTCATAGAAAACTTTGTGGGTGTCCTGGACCGATCGGACCCTCGAACCAAGCTTAGAACCTGCAAGCAACAGAAAAACAAGACAATGCGGGAGTACTACAGACGCTTCTCTGAAATCCGCTCCACAGTCTCTGACATAACAGACAGAGAAGTAATCGATCTTTTTGGCAATGGAATTTGCGAAAGGTACAATTACAAGGATTTCATCAAACATGACCCGACCACCGCTGACGAGTTTCATCGGGCAGTAAACTCCATGATGGCGACAGAAGAACGCACACAGGAGCGCTTTCTCGAAAGAAACATGCAAGGTGATCGAGGAAATAATCAAAGAGGAAACCAGACTGCTCAGCAAAACACCTGCAAGAGAACAGGGGACAATACTGTTGCAGCCATGGAACCTCAGAAAAAGGGGAACAAGCCCTCCAGCTTTCACGACCTCCTCGACAGCCCATGCCCTTTCCATCCAAAAGGAGGACACCAAGCTAGGCACTGTCGGCAACTCAAAGAGAGAGGTTTGAACTCCGACTTCAACAAAAACAGAAAAGACAAGGGGAAGAAAGCAGCTGAAGACCCTCAGCAGGACGCAGGCGGTTTCCAACACCCCAAAGGCACCATCAATGTCATATTCGGGGGAGTAACCACCAGTGACAGTAAGCGCCTGCAGAAGCTCTCCCTACGGGAAATTATGTCTACCGATCCAGCTACCCCCAGATACCTTGATTGGTCTAAGCATCCGATCAATTTCTCTCGAGCAGACTAATGGACCAACGTTTCCAAAGCACTACCCACTAGTCCTGGATCCTACGGTCGCCGGGTTCAAATTGGGAAGAGTACTCATAGACGGAGGAGCAGGACTCAATGTCATCTTTGCAAGCACCTTACGCAAGATGAACCTGGACCTTGCAACTCAGCTTACTCCATCAAGTGTCCCCTTCTACGGCATAGTACCCGGAAAGGCCACCATACCACTCGGAAAGATCATACTACCCGTCACTTTTGGAACTCAAAACAACTATCAGACCGAGTACATCAGTTTCGAGGTAGCCGATTTCGAATCATCATATCACGCCATTTTTGGACAACCAGCCATTGCCAAATTTATGGCAGTGCCACACTATCCATACCTTCTGTTGAAGATGTCGGGTCCTAAAGGTATTCTAACTTTCAAGGGCGACTTGAAGCGATCCTTCGACTGTGACACAGAAGCTATTCAAATCGCCGAAAAAGCTCAACTCACCCTGAAAGTACAGGAACTCATGCAGATGGTACATAACGCCAAGCCTCGAGATTCAGAAATCCCAACCAAGAAGGCGGGCGCTATCCAACCACCAGCAGAAGTGTCTACAAAGGATATTGATCTAGAATCCGGTGATCCCTTAAAGACGACAGTTATCAGTGCTCACCTATCTGAAGAATAGGAACTCGCGCTCACCAAGTTCCTTAGAGCAAACAAAGATATATTTGCTTGGAAACCGGCTGATATGCCAGGTGTTCCAAGGAACTTGGCTGAGAACAAGATGGAGTTAAAAGAGGGATCCAGACCCATCAAGCAAAGGCTGCGACGATTCTCACCAGAGAAGAAAGAGGCAATCAAGAAGGAAATAGCTAAACTACTCGCAGCTGGGTTCATCAGAGAAATTCTCCACCCCGAGTGGTTAGCTAACCCAGTACTAGTAAAAAAGAAGAACTCTGCAGAGTGGCACATGTGTGTCGACTACACGGATCTCAACAAACACTGTCCAAAGGATCCTTTTGGATTACCAAGGATAGATCAAATTGTTGATGCCACCGCAGGTTCTGCTCTACTATCCTTTCTGGATTGTTACTCTGGGTACCATTAGATTGCTCTCAAAGAAGAAGATCAACCCAAGACATCGTTTATAACCCCCTTCAGTGCCTACTGTTATAAAACCATGTCCTTTGGGTTGAAAAGCGCAGGGGCCACTTATCAGCGGGCTATCCAAGATTGTTTGGGCGACCAAATCGGCCGCAACACGGAAGCTTATGTTGATGACATGGTTATAAAGACAAAAGATCTGACTACCCTCATATCAGACCTAGAGGAAACCTTTACCCGATTATGCTTATACAAATGGAGGCTCAATCCCACGAAGTGCGTATTCGGAGTACCCTCAGGTTAGTTACTCGGATTCCTCATTAGCCATCGAGGCTAGTCAAAAACAGATAACGACCATTATTAGTATGAAGCCACCAACTTCAGTCAGGGATTTTCAGAAACTCACTGGGTGTATGGCTGCACTCAACAGATTTATCTCACGATTGGAAGAAAAGGGACTACCTTTCTTCAAATTACTCAAAGCCGGTGATAAAGTCCAGTGGACGGAAGAAGCGGACAGGGCCTTTGAACAGCTCAAAGGATACCTCACCAATTCTCCTATACTAACACCGCCAGATCTCAAGGAACCAATGATGCATTACATCGCGGCTACCACACATGTTGTAAGCACAACAATTGTAGTGGAGCGCAAAGATGATAAGCATATCTACAACACTCAACGACCAGTGTACTACATCAACGAGGTACTCTCCGACTCAAAGGTCAGGTACTCGCAAGTTCAGAAATTGCTTTATGCTTTACTCATATCATCAACGAAGCTACGACACAATTTCGAGGCCCACGAAATCACAGTTGTCACGGATTTTTCATTGGGAGAAATCCTCCACAACTGTGATGCTACAAGAAGAATTTCCAAATGGGCAGTCGAGCTGGGGGCACTCAATATCAAATTCACTCCAAGACAAGCTATCAAGTCACAAGCTCTAGCTGATTTCGTCGCTGAATGGATAGAATTACAGCAGGCTCAAGACAATGCTATCCCTGAACATTAGAAGATGTATTTCAATGGGTCCCTAAAACTCGGTGGAGCAGGTGCCAAAGTCTTATTTGTATCACCCGCTGGAGAGCAACTCAAGTACATGCTGCAAATAATGCGGCCTGCTACCAACAATGAAGCGGAATATGAGGCGTTGTTACACGGGTTAAGGCTAGCAGCCACATTGGGCATCAAGCGACTCCTAGTCTATGGCGATTCCTCTATGGTGATTCACCAAGTCAACAAAGATTGGGACTGCACCAAGGAAACAATGAACGCTTTTTGCGCTGAAGTCCGCAAGCTAGAGAAAAACTTCTCAGGGTTGGAACTCATTCATATCACCCGGGATCTTAATGTAGCCGCAGATATCCTAGCAAAGTTGGGATCTGACAGGGCTCTAGTCCCTAGCGGTACCTTCGTACACGAGCTAGCCAAGCCTTCAATACAAGACAAGGAAGAGACTGATCCCACACCCTCCACACAAATTTTAACTATGGCACCCGACTGGACTAAAGTTTTCATTGACTACTTCAAGGAACACAAATTGCCAAGCGATAAGACTGCAGCGGAGCAAGTTACCAGACGTAGCAAAAACTACGTTCTAGTCGGAGACAAGCTATATCGATGTGGTGCCTCATCAGGAGTCCTCCTTAAGTGTATTTCACCAGAAGAAGGTAAAGAAATCCTGAATGAGGTTCATTCCAGGTGTTGTGGCAATCACGCAGCATCAAGGACATTAGTCAGAAAAATCTTCAGATCAGGATACTATTGGCCCTCTGCATTGAAAGATGTAGAAGACCTAGTCGATGCTATCAATCATGCCAATTCTTCGCCAAACAACGGCATGTCCCGGCCCATGAGTTGATTTGTATTCCCCCGTCATGGCCTTTCTCATGTTGGGGACTCGACATGGTGGGACCTCTTAAACGTGCTCCAGGCGGGTTCGAGTACGTCTACGTCGCAATCGACAAGTTCACCAAATGGATCGAGTACATGCCATTGGTCAAATTCAATGCATCAAAGTCAGTCCAATTCATGTAGAGCATTTTTCATCATTTTGGGATGCCACACAGAATTATCACTGATCTTGGTTCCCCTTTTATGGCAATTGAGTTCAAATCATGGGCCAGCGACTGTGGAATAAAGATAGACTATGCATCAGTGGCTCATCCACAATCAAACGGCCAAGTTGAGAGAGCAAACGCCCTCATCCTCGCTGGTCTAAAGTCAAGATTATTTGATCTTCTAAAAGACCACGGTGGGAAGTGGGTCGAAGAATTGCCTAAGGTAGTCTAGGGGCTACGGACACAGCGAAGCAGGGCAACAGGACAAACTCCCTTCTTCCTACTCTATGGCACCGAAGCAATCCTCCTGGCAGACTTAATCTGGAATTCTCCGCGAACGGAGTAGTATAACGAAGGAGAAGCCAATGACACAAGACGATTTGAAGTCAACAGCCTCGAGGAGGCTCGGTTAGCCGCCCTCTTTCAATCAGCAAGATATCTCCAAGGGATGAGTCGCTACTATGACAAGAGCGTCCATCACCGTACCTTCCAAGTAGGCGACATGGTCCTGAAGAAAATTTAGAATACCACAGGCCGCCACAAGCTTATGAGTCCATGGGAAGGACCCTACATAGTATCTAAAGTAACAAGACCCGGGTCATTTGAGTCAGTCACTAAGGATGGTTCTCCACTGCCAAATTCATGGAATATCGAGCATCTGAAGAAATTTCATACCTAAGGGCTATTCTACAAATTCGACTCAGGGCAAAAGTATCTATTCCCCGGATATTAATAAAGATTGGATTTCTTCATAAACTCTACGAGTTTTCAATTATCACGATATTTAGTCGGATAAAGTCCTTAGAAGCTTATAAGCTCTAACTATCGTGACCCACCGACTAATATGTAATATTACTCGGATGGATCCTTTTTGGTTCAGAGGCTGCGGATACATGGGTGTATGCCGAGTCTCTGAGTGATGAGTGATTGTCAACTGGGATAATGTGCATGTTCTTTGGCTTGTGTTGTGCAGGTGTCGAGCACAGATACAGTGATCAGAGGCAAGGTGAATGTCAAGTAGAGATGTGCCGTGCCAAGGGACCGAGAGTGGCGAAGGGCGGACGTGAGGCTTGGACTAAGGGACCGGTGGCCCGAGGATCAGCTGTGGTGGCTGACAGCCTGGGACAGCGACGAGCGAAGACTTGCGGGCACGGTGTTGCTTGGGTCGAGGACCTGGGGACATGTGTCGGTGGATGGGGTGCACGGGCGGTGCATCCCCTCTATGGCTCGGTTTGGTGGTTGAGCCATAGAAAAACCACCGAGTGGACGGTTTCCAGGTTTGGGCCTCAAAACCTGGTGCTGATGGTTTCCGAGTTTGGGCCACAAAACTCGGGCTGAGGACGGTTTCCAGGTTTGGGCCTCAAAACCTGGGTGCTGCGGATTTCTGAGTTTGGGCCACAAAACTCAGGTGATGGACGGCTGGTTTCCCGGTTTGGGCCTCAAAACCGGGGGCGAAGTCCAGGAAAAGTACAAGCGGAGCGGTGGCGGCACGTGGCGGCAATCGGTGAGGTTGCGTCGAGGCAACGCTACCAGTTGTGCGGGCGTGGCCGTCGGATCACCAGCATCTTCGAGTTGGTCCAGAATAACCCTAGGGTTTAGCTGGCTCGCTCTGTAATTAGAGAGGGGTAGAGTAGGAAATAGAATTAGGATAAGTAGAGGGAGACACCCTCCTCCCATTCTATCTCAGTCATTTGCTCTTTGCTTCTAGGGTTTCCTGCTCTCCCAATCCCCTGCTGCAGCTAGCTGAGATCCGCAGAGAACCATACCTCTGTGTACTGGAAATTTTGAGGAAGTGAGGCCGTAACCTCACTGTTGTAGCGTGTGGTAGCCACACGGTTGCAGATCGATGACTTAATTCGCGTTTTTGTTCGTGTTCTTCGCGTTCTTCGTTTCTCCATGATTTTCCTGTCACTCGATCTCCCTCTCTATTGCGTCTTTGCGAAATCCCTTTGAATCAACTTGTTCTTTATAGTGAGGAGATCATTTCCACCGAAGAAATTTATCTAACTCCTCACGAACAAGTAGATCAGGTCGATTTCGTTTTCGTGGCGCTTTTTGGTTCATACACCTTCCCCTTCGATTTCTCGTTGATTGAGTTGATTTGAGCGGATGATTTCTTGGGGATAGTCTCCTAACTACCTCGTGATCATTCTCTCCAAGTTTGGGATCAAGGGATTTTGGTTTGAATCGATTAGGAGAAGATTTGGGTGAAGGGCGACCAAAATCGCCCTCACTGGGAGTTGGCGGACAGTCCGCCATCTCAGCCGCGGACAGTCCGCGCATCAGGGGCAGGCCAGATCAGTGCCTCTGTCCTTCGGCTATTTTACTGTTGCTTGACCGGCGGACAGTCCGTCGTTGGTTTTCGCGGACAGTCTGGGAACTGTCCAGGGGACTTCAGCAGCACTGTTGTTTTGCTCTTTTGACCAGCGGACAGTCCGCCATCCCCTCGCGGACAGTCCGCAGTAGGGGCGGACAGTCCGGGACCCCAGGGCCGAACAGTCCACGAATCGGCTATGTACTCCGATTTTGTGCGTTTGCTCTCCCGGCTTCTTCGCTTGGTTTCCGGACTTCTCGTTTGGTCCTAGAGTTGACCAAGGAACCTCTCTAGGTATCTTTGCTACTTGTTAGCATAGGTATTTGGAGACTTCTCGATGTAGCCGTCTATCTACGTTCGGGACTTGGTTTTTTGAGGGTCGAACTTGTTCCGGTGCTTTTGCCGTTTGGTTCGCTATCGCTTTGTGGTGCCTCGCTGTGATCCTAGGGATCATCCACCCTCTTCCAAGGGTCGTGGGCATCACAGTTTCGATCGAAGCTCTTGGGGTTGATTTTGGGAGAAAAGGCCAAAGTTTTGAGAGAAATTTTTGAGCTCCCATTCACCCCCCCCCTATGGTCGCCTTGCTATTGCTTTCTCGGTCCTTCAATTGGTATCGGAGCGGGTTAAGGATCTTCCACCTTAGCCGGTTCCAGATCCACAGAAGGCGACATGGATCACGGCGTGGGCAAACCGTCGTTTTTCGATGGGACAAACTATGCGTATTGGAAGATACGCATGTCGGCCTATCTGCAGAGTTTGGGTGCTTCCATCTGGGATATTTGCAACTCTGCCGATTACGTGGTCTTGGCTGCTCGTGTCTCTCAGCTTCAGATCGATGAGCACGATGCCAATAGCCGAGCCCGTAATGCTCTTTTCTCATGCTTGAGCATGAGTGAGTTTGATCGCGTTTCTCACCTCGCTACGGCTCGGGAGATTTGGGCTACCCTCATGCATTTCCATGAGGGAACCTCTCAAGTCAAAACCTGTCTCTATGAGTCGTTCAAGCGAGAGTATGAGAACTTTCGACACATGCCTGGCGAGAGCATAGAAAGTTTATTCGCTCGCTTTCAGGTGATTGTCAACAGGATGAAGGCTAACAAGGAGCTGTTGCCTTTCGACGATCTTGAGAGTGCTTTGAAGCTTTTGCATACTCTCGATCGGTCGGTGTGGGATTCCAAGGTTTAGGCGATCATCGAATTGCCTAACTATGAGACCCTCACGTGCGATGAGCTCTTTAGTAAGCTCAAGTCCAGTGAGATTGATGCCATGGCGAGGGCTTCTTCTGAAAATCCTTCTGGCCCGTCGATGGCTTTGGTTTCTGGCTCTTCTGCTAACCCCTCTGGAGGCTTTGCACTTTCCTCTCTTCTTTCTATCACAGAGGAGCAGCTGGAGTTCATGGGGGATGATGAGCTGGCGTTGCTCGCCAACCGGTTCTCGCGGTTCCACAACAACCGCATGAACCGTCGCCGCGGAGGAGGACGCTCGGGATGCTACTAGTGCGGCAACCCCAACCACTTCATCGCCAATTGCCCAAAGAAGAACAAGCAGACCTTCGGCAAGGCGGAACATGGGCACAAGTACGACTCCGGCAAGTGCAAGGAGAAGTACGTCCCCGCGAAGCACAAGCGGAAGGGTGGCTTCAACAAGGAGTACATCAAGACGAAGTACTTGGAGAAGGCCCAGGCTGAGCAGCGTGCGTTCTTCGCCACGCTCAGCGACATCGACGACTCGAATGATGACTCCGCTTCTTCAAGCGACGACGAGTCCGAGAAGAAGAAGAGGATCGAGGACAAGCTCAACGGCCTCTGCTTCTTCGCCGACGACGAGGGCTTCTGCACCATGGCCCTCGGCAAGGAGGTCAACGGCTAGCTGGAGGACACTCCTCGGAACGACGACGACGACGACGACACCTCCCAGGTATCTCAGACCCCCGACGAGCTTTCTGCTGAGGTCGAGAAGCTTACTGTCGCGCTCCTTAGTCAGGATAAGTTGCTTAGGCGTGCTGCTAGAGAGCGCAAGGAGTTTAGGCAGAAGTGGGAGGATACGGTGAAGGAACTTGAATCTGTCAAGTCCACCGTAGTTGTTACCGATGAGGAGGAGTGTGAGATGTGCACCACACACATGACTGACCTTCTCACTTTGAGAAGCAAGTATGCTGTGCTGGTAGGAGAGGTGGATGAGTTGAAGGCTAGATCCTCGCTGTTGGGTGCATGCAAGTCCTGTGCTGGCTTTCAAACCGAGTTGGCAGAGAAGAATGCCAAGATTGTGTCTCTTGAGAAGGCCAGCTCGGGTAGCACTTGTGTGTCCAGGTGTGTTCTTTGTGAGGGCCTGGAGATGGAGATAGCCAACATGAAGCATGACAAGATGCAAACCGAGGAGGAAAACACATACCTTCGGACCATCTTGTCATGGGTGTCTTGTGGTGAGCCGCAGCTTGGGATGATGATCTCCCAGTTCAAGCGTGCTGCTGGAGGTCCAGGTGTAGGCTTTGCTCCGGGTGTTGATGTGTCATCTTTTGGCAAGATTGGAGAGTCAAGTGGTCTGAACCCATGTGAGAAGCCCAACTCCACCACTACTCCCAAGCTTACAAAGATTCCACCCAAAGAGCCTCTCAAGCCCAACACTAAGGATGGTGTGTTCGTTGAATCTCCGAGAGCTCCACCCAAGAAGTAGACATGGCATCCCAAGCCCAACCACCTGAAAAACAAGTTGGACACCATGCCACCCATCCAGGAGGAGCTTATGCCACAGAAGGGCAAAGTGATCCACACCCACTACCGTGAGTACCAACAACCCCCTTTGAGAGCGGTGAGGTACCATTGTGAGCACTGTGGGAGAGATGGACACTTGAGTGAGTTTTGCTTTCAGCGCAAGAGAGAGGCGCGCCGTGCAAAGGAGATGAACAACACGGACATGTACCATCCTTTCCATGATGTACATGTGTCGAATGTTCAGAGGCGTGCCACTAGGCCTAGAGGTCCAAAACCTCAAGTTCCTAGGCCTAGGCCCCGAGGAGGTTATGCCCGGCGGGAGCCTGCAGTTGTAGGCTATGGACCCCGTGGCGGTGGCTTTGTAGTTGAGCGTTTCCCTCCACCGTGTTTTGAGTATCGCGATGGACGCTCCTCCCTTAGCGGACCACGTTTTCCTCTACGTGGTGATCGCTCTTCCCGTAGGCGTGCTAGGAATGGTTTTTCTGCTAACCGTTCTTTTGAGCAGCCGACCCAACACTGGTATTCTTCCTACTTCACTAACCCCAGTGTTGGACCGTATGCTCACCCTATGTCTTTTTATTGATATAGTTAAAATGATTGGAGAACGTTTGGTTGGTGGATTCTGGTTGCTCGAGGCACATGACCGGAAACGCCAAGTGGTTCTCCAGTCTTAGTCCGGTCGCCAGAAAGGAGTTTATCACCTTCGGCGACAATAGCAAAGGTAAAGTGTTGTCTCGTGGGTCGGTGCGAGTTAATGAGCACTTTGTGTTGCGCGATGTTGCTCTTGTTTCTAACTTGCATTTTAACCTTCTCTCTATTTCGCAACTCTTTGATGACGACTATGAGATTCATTTTAAACCGAATCTCAGTCGTATTTTGGATCCTTAGGGCAATCTTGTGTGTTTGATTTTGCCCTTTGGAAAAGTCTTTCGTGCGAATTTCTCGGAGTCTTTTGGCCTTTCTCATTGTCTTGTGGCTGGACCTTCCTCCTCTGATCTTTGGAAGTGGCATAGGAGACTTGGACATTTGAGCTTCGACTTGCTTGCAAGACTTAGTTCACTTGGCCTAATCCGAGGATTGCCCAAGTTATCCATGGAGAAGGATCTTGTTTGCCATTCTTGTAGACATGGGAAGATGGTTGCCGCTGCCCACCATCCAGTGACTCAGGTCATGACCAAGCGCCCTGGAGAGCTTTTGCACATGGACCTTGTTGGTCCGGCTCGGGTGAGCTCGGTTGACTGAGAAGACTAAGACTTTCTCTTTTGCTCGCAATCTGATTTTGCGTCTTCAGAACGAGTTCCCTATGAACTCGATGCGAGCTATTAGAAGTGATAATGGTTCCGAATTCAAGAATTCAGATTTTGAGAAGTTTTGTAACTCTTTGGGTTTAGAGCATTAGTTTTCTTCCCCCTACACACCCCCTCAGAATGGTGTTGTAGAGAGGAAGAATCGGACCCTTGTAGAGATGGCTAGGACGATGCTCGATGAGCATAGGACTCCTAGGCGATATTGGGTCGAAGCAATGAGCACTGCATGCTACATTTCCAATCGCATTTTTCTCCGAGCCTTCTTGAAAAAGACGTCTTATGAGTTGCGTTTTGGAAAACTGCCCAAGGTGAGTTATTTTCGAGTTTTTGGTTGCCATTGTTTTATACTCAAAAAGGGCAACTTGGACAAGTTTGAGTCTCGTTCTTCTGATGGGGTATTTTTGGGTTATGGCACTCACACTCGCGCTTATCGTGTACTTAACCTTGATACTAACCGAGTCATGGAGACATCAGATGTCACCTTCGACGAGACCATGGTTTGTCCTTCTTCTCATTTTGAGCGTGCAGGTGATCATGAGGTTGGTGAGCCTCTTTTTGATGACGAGGATGAGGGTGCTAAAGGTATGGATAATCCAGCACCCCCTCCACCTGCTATGTCGCAAGGAGCGGCTTCTACTACGACTCACGGCCCCGACACTTCTTCATCTTGGGGGTCGTGGGATCCACCACCTCGAGCGGTACCCTTTGTACCGGAGGAGCGCAGCTGCTGTTGAGGGGAGATACTTTGCTCGGGAGGCGCCACGACATATCCAGCGCCAACACCCACCTCAACAGATGATCGGCAAAGCATCGGCGAACTTGTCACTCGGTCAAGGTCACAACAAATCTCTCACTTTGCTCATTCTGCATTTGTTGCTGATTTTGAACCCCGAGATGTTGGACACGCTTTATCTGATCCAGATTGGGTCAATGCCATGCATGAGGAGTTAGAAAATTTTGAAAGAAATCGGGTTTGGGTTTTGGTTCTTTCCCTCCTTAGTGTCATCCTATTGGGACAAAAGGGTTTTCAAAAACAAACAAGGAGAGGATGGCCATGTTGTGAGAAACAAGGCGAGACTAGTTGCCCAGGGGTATAGTCAGAAGGAGGGGATAGACTATGAGGAGACTTTTGCTCCTGTAGCTCGTTTGGAGGCAATTAGGATACTCTTGGCTTTTGCTGCATCCAAAGGGTTTAAACTTTTTCAAATGGATGTCAAGAGTGCCTTCTTAAACGGCTACATAGAAGAGGAGGTGTATGTGAGACAACCCCCCGGTTTTGAAAATCCCAAGTTTTCAAACCATGTTTTTAACTTCACAAAGCTTTGTATGGTTTGAAACAAGCCCCTAGAGCCTGGTATGATAGGTTGAAAACCTTTTGCTTGCTAAGGGTTTTAAAATGGGATGTGTGGATAAAACGCTTTTTCTCCTCAAGCAAGGCAATGACACTCTCTTGGTCCAGATTTACGTGGATGATATCATTTTCGGTGGTTCTTCTCACGCTTTGGTTGCCAAGTTTGCAGACACTATGAGCAGGGAGTTTGAGATGAGCATGATGGGCGAGTTGACGTTTTTCCTCGGGTTGCAAATCAAGCAATCCCGAGAAGGGACGTTCGTGCACCAGGGCAAGTACACCAAGGACATCCTGAAGAAGTTCGACATAGGTGAGGCCAAGCCTCTTCCAACACCCATGCCGACCACGGCGGCCCTGGGTGCGGATGTGGATGGAGAAGCAGTGGACCAGAAGGAGTACCGGAGTATGATCGGGTCGCTGCTGTACCTGACGGCGACACGCCCGGACATTCAGTTCGCGGTGTGTCTGTGCGCGCGATTTCAGTCATCGCCGCGCACTTCTCACCATCAGGCAGTCAAGCGCATTATGAGGTACTTATGCTTCACTCTGATTTGGGATTTGGTATTCTGCTTCCTCCACCCTCTCCCTTTGCGGATACTCTGATGCTGATTTTGCTGGTTGCCGTATTGATCGCAAGTCCACTTCTGGGACTTGCCAGTTTATTGGTTCTTCTCTTGTATCGTGGTCTTCTCGCAAGCAGTCTAGTGTCGCCCAGTCTACCAGGGAGGCTGAGTATGTTGTTGCGGCTAGCTGCTGTTCCCAGTTGCTTTGGATGATGGCCACTTTGCGTGATTTTGGTCTGAGCTTTTCTCGCGTTCCTTTGCTTTGTGACAGCACGAGTGCTATTAGCGTTGCTAAGAACCCCGTGCTGCACTCTAAGACCAAACACATTGATGTGCGCTTTCATTTTCTGCGAGACCACTATGAGAAGGGTGATATCGACCTTCGCCATGTCGATACTCATCATCAGTTGGCTGATATTTTCACCAAGCCTTTGGACCAATCAACTTTTGCTAGGTTGAGAGGTGAGCTTGGTGTGTGTTTCCCCTTTTAGATGGGGGAAAACATTTGGTTCTTGTATTATATACTGACTTTTTGTTTTTACTTTGGTTTCTTTATGCATCTTTGCATTTCATCTTGCATATTTACATTCAGAGCTTCATGTATATAATTCTTAGAATGTGACTATGCTCTGTTAGTAGTTGCTCCGATGCTTTATGTTGATGCTTGTAGCTTATGCTCTTTCTGATCACTGATACATGTGATGAGCTGAGCTATTTTATGAATGGTGAACTTGGTAATAAACCTAAAATCTGAAAATATTCACCATTGAGATATGCAACTAGCATTTGTAGGATGTGTAGAATTCACTCGTGCTTTTCATATATGCTAGGTTGCTATGTCTCTAGTTCTGAGTCATTCACTTGCTTGGTATGTTCATATTCTGCTTTAAATTCTGAACCAAGTCAAGTATTTGGAAAGATCGAGATGGGATTGCTTGTCAGCACATCACAGTTTGAGACTGTTTCTCATTGCACTTTGAGTTAAACTTGAGCTGTGTAGTGTATGACCGAAACTGTTGCTTTAAGCTTCTGATTGCTTCTGCATAGGCTTCGCACAGTTGAAAAGTTAGGCAATGACAAGCTTTCAACCTCTCGCAATCTTGTGCTGAAATAAACTTGTGTAATTTAACCGCTGCAACTCCGATAAAATTTGAATACACAAGTCTATGTTTCATTTTATAGCATGATGATTGAACTGTGCTAGGGGTAGTTCACCTGGTATACATGTTTAGCACTTGTTTGACTTCCTGTCTATACATGCTTCGTGCTATTTTGATGGTGAATACCTTTTTGGCTGAAAAATGCTCTTGTTGCTCAAATGTTCAGATTTCGTAGTTAGTGATCAGTTTGAGCCTTTGCTAGCATTCTGTGCATTTTATGAGTCATCGGATCAGCACTATGTCTTGCATCTTCATACTCTATTGACTATATTCCTGAAGCTGCTAACTTGCATTTTGACTCATATGCATTTTGGAAGGGGGAGAAATTTGCTTGTTGGTGCACTTTTGCTTGATGGTGCATTTTCAACTAAGGGGGAGAAATTGCAAATCATATGTCCTCCGAGTGTTCAACTAAGGGGGAGTTTGCTCGTTTTGCTTGCTGCTGAGTGTTTGAGTCCTCCGAGTGTTCAACTAAGGGGGAGTTTGCTCGTTTTGCTTGTTGCTGAGTGTTCGAGCATCTTCAGTTGGTTTGAAGAATTTTTTGGTAGCTAGTTGTGTTGAGCCTTTGCCTCTTTCTTGAGGGACTAGCACCTTTGCTTTTTATGCTCTTCAACTGATTTCTAGCTTTCCTCAGTTGGTATCGAGCTTCCTCGCTAGCGGTGTTGAGCCCGTTCTGCCTCTTCTTGAGGGCTAGCTCTGTTTTGCTTGATGTTCAGTTGATTTTCCAATTGGTGTCGAGCTTTCCTGCTAGCGGTGTTGAGCCTGTTCTACCTCTTCTTGAGGGCTAGCTTTGCTTTGCTTGGTTGCGTCGAGCCATTGCCCATGTCTTTGGGAACCGAGTTGTTTTGCTCTTTCCACTTGACCTTCTTCGGCTTTGATATGCTTTTGGGTCATTTGGTCGACTTCTCTATCCTTCTTTCTCTTCCTTCTTATTCTATTATGATTTGTGTTGGTAGTTGACAATGCACCCATCAAGGGGGAGATTGCAGATACATGGGTGTATGCCGAGTCTCTGAGTGATGAGTGATTGTCAACTGGGATAATGCGCATGTTCTTTGGCTTGTGTTGTGCAGGTGTCGAGCATGGATACAGTGATCAGAGGCAAGGTGAAGGTCAACTAGAGACATGTCGTGCCGAGGGACCGAGAGTGGCGAAGGGCAGACGTGAGGCTTGGACTGAGGGACCGGTGGCCCGAGGATCAGCTGTGGTGGCTGACAGCCTGGGACAGTGACGAGCGAAGACTTGCGGGCACGGTGTTGCTTGGGTCGAGGACCTGGGGACATGTGTCGGTGGATGGGGTGCACGGGCGGTGCATCCTCTCTACAGCTTCGGTCAGCGACGTCGACGACTCGGATGACGACTCCGCTTCCTCAAGCGATGACGAGTCCGAGAAGAAGAAGAGGATCGAGGACAAGCTGAACGGACACTGCTTCTTCACCGACGACGAGGGTCTCCGCACCATGGCCCTCGGCAAGGAGGTCGACGGCAAGCTGGAGGAGATCCCTCGGAACGACAACGACACCTCCCAGGTATCTCTGACCCCCGATGAGCTTTCTGTTGAGGTCGAGAAGCTTACTGTCGCCCTTCTTAGTCAGGATAAGTTGCTTAGGCGCGCTGCTAGAGAGCGGAAGGAGTTTAGGCATAAGTGGGAGGATACGGTGAAGGAGCTTGAGTTTGCCAAGTCCACCGTAGTTGTTTCTGAGGAGGCCGAGTGCGAGATGTGCACCACGCACATGACTGACCTTCTCACCTTGAGAGGAAAGTATGTTGTGTTGGTTGAAGAGGTGGATGAGCTTAAAGCCAGATCCTCGTTGTTAGGTGCGTGCAAGTCCTGTGTGGGCTTGTAATCCGAGTTTGAAGGACCGAGAGTGCTACTAGAAAGCGACCAGAGGGGGGTGAATGGGAGCTTCAAAATTCTGTTTGGAAACTTGTTGCCACTGTCCCGTAAATCAACCCCAAGAGCAAACCCTAGAGCTCATAAGTGTCCACGACCCTAGTGATAGGGTCGATGCTTCCAAGAAGCACAGCGAGACACTCCATGATTCTAGAAACCCAATGCAAAAGCCGGAAATCAAAACCGACAACGAACGAGCGAACCGCGGACGAAACAGTGTAAACTGCAATTGACCGGACTCTGGCCAGCGTCCGGTCAGTGAGCACCGGACGCGTCCGGTCGAGCTGATTCGGTTCTGGACCCTCTCTGTTTGTGACCGGACTCTGAGAGAACGAGCGTCCGGTCAGGTCTGCAGCGTCCGGTCAAGTCATGACAAAAGCTGTGAACAGTGGAAACGCCGAGTCCGGTAACGAAATAGAAGAAGCGTCCGGTCAGTCCTGGAAGAACTTCGCGAGATGTTCAACGACCGTACGCACTGTGCCAGTGTCCGGTCAGCCCGACACCAGCGTCCGGTCGCCCCGACTCAGCACCGTTCGTCCACCGATTCGACTCAATCTCACCCAAAACAAATCCTCTAGGGATCAAACTTGGTGAGAAGAGTCACAAGGAGGATAGTGAGCTATCCCTAAGGGATCATGGCTCGAACCTATCTCCAAATTGATGAATCAAAGAATTTCGGGGGAAAGGAGAAAAACTTGACCCGAAATGAAAATCGATCAATCTACTAGCTCATGAGGTGAAAGGTGAATTCCTTCGGTGAAAAGAAGTGCCTCATGATCTAGAACATCTTGGTTCAAACGGATTTGCAAAAGACGCACCGAGCAAAGAGATCGAACGACGGAAAAAAAACGTGGAGAAACGCAACCCGCGAAGAACAAGAACAAAACACGAATCACAACCACGAATTTGCAACCGTGTGGCTACCACACGCTACAATAGTGAGATTACGGTCTCACTTCCTCAAAATCTCACGGGACAGAGGTATTGTTCTCTTCTCTGTGGATCTCAGTTCGCTACAGCAGGGAATGGGAGAGCAGGAAACCCTAGAAGCAAAAGAGCAAATGACTGAGATAGATTGGGAGGTGGGTGTCTCCCCCTACTTATCCTAATTCTAATTCCCACTCTACCCCTAGTTATTTACAGAGCGACCCAGCCAAACCCTAAGGCTATCCTGGACCAACTCGTGGTAGATGCTGATCCGACGGCCACGCCCGCACAACTGGTAGCGTTGCCTCGACGCAACCTCACCGATTGCCGCCACGTGCCGCCTCCGCTCCGCTTGTCCTTTTCACGGACTCCGTCCCCCGGTTTGTGGCCGAAACCGGGAAACCAGGCTTCAAGTCCATCCCCCGGTTTTGTGGCCCAAACCAGAAAACCGGCCGCCCATCGCCTGAGTTTTGTGGCGCAAACTCAGAATCCCGCCAGCGCCCAGATTTTGAGGCCCAAACCTAGAAACCGTCCTCAGCCCGAGTTTTGTGGCCCAAACTCGGCAAACCCGCAGCACCCAGGTTTTGTGGCCCAAACCTGGAAACCGTCCACCTGGTGGTTTTTCTGTGGCTCAACCACCAAACCAGAGCTGTAGAGGGGATGCACCGCCCGTGCACCCCGTCCACCGACACGTGTCCCCAGGTCCTCGACCCGAGCAACACCATGTCCTGCAAGTGTTCGCTCGTCGCTGTCCCACGCTGTCAGCCACCACAGCTGAACCTCAGGCCACTGGTCCCTCAGTCCAAGCCTCACGTCGGCCCTTCACCGCTCCCGGTCCGTCGGCACAGCACGTCTCTACTTGACCTTCACCTTGCCCTCGATCACTGTCTCCGTGCTCGACACCTGCACAACACAAGCCAAAGAACATGCGATCAAACCCGTTGACAATCACTCATCACTCGAGACTCAGCATACACCCATGTATCCGCAATCTCCCCCTTGATGAGTGCATTGTCAACTACACACAAATCATAATGAAATAGAAGAAGGAAGAAGGAGTAGAGAGAACTCGACCAAATGACCCAAAAGCATAGCAAAGCCGAAGAAGGTCAAGTGGAAAGGGCAAGACAGCTTGGTCCCCAAAGACATGGGCAACGGCTCGACGCAACCAAGCAAAGCAAGGCTAGCCCCCAAGAAGATGTAGAACAGGCTCAACACCGCTAGCAAATACCAACTGGTACTAGCTTAAGAAAGAGAGCTCGACACCAATTGAAAAGCTGGAAGGAAGCAGAGAGGCGAATGCTAGTCCCTCAAGAAAGAGGCAATGGCTCAACACAACTAGCAAAAACGCTCTGAACCAATTGAACCCTTACGGTCACAAGCTCCCCCTCAAATAGTGCACACAACCAGAAAAACTCCCCCTTAGTTCAACTCGGAAAGCACAAGATTTGAAAAAATTTATGATCACAGAGAGCATATGATTTTCACAATATCTCCCCCCTTTGTATCTCCTCCTTAGTTGAACAAAAAGGCACTGATTTGTAATATATCTCCCCCTTAGTTGAAAATGCACTTATCAAGTATAAGTTCTTCCCCTCAGAAAATGCACATGAGTCAAAATGCAAGTTAGCAGCTTCAGGAATATAGTCAAAAGAATGCAAAGATGCTTTACAGAGTTCTGATCCGATGACTCAACAACATCCATAAAATGCTAGCAAAGGCTCAAACTGATCACCGAATACGAAATATGAACATATGAGCAAAGTGAGCAGTTTGTAGCCAAAAAGGTATTCACCATCAAATAGCACTACACATGTATAGACAGGAATTCAAACAAGTGCTAAGCATGTATACAAGGTGAACTACCCCTAGCAAAGTTCAATCATCATGCTGGAAAAAGAAACATACACTTGTGATTTCAAATTTTAATCGGAGTTGCAGCGGTGAAATTGCACAAGTTTAAATTCAGCATGTGATTGCGAGAGTTGAAAGCTTGTCATTGTAACTTTTCAACCGAGCGAAGCCTATGCATATGCAATCAGAAGCTTAAGGCATCGGTTTCGGTCATCCACTACACAGCTCAAGTTTAACTCAAAAGTGCAATGAGAAACAGTCTCGATACCGTGATGTGTTGACAAGCAATCCCATCTCGATCTTTTCAATTCACTTAAAACTTGGTTCAATTTTAAATAGTTTATGAACAAACCAAGCAAGTGAGTGACTCAGAACTAGAGACATAGCAACCTAGCATATATGAAAAGCACGAGTGAATTCAACACATCCTACACATGCTAGTTGCATATCTCAATGGTGAACATTTTCAAGTTTTATGTTTGTTAGGCAGGTTCACCATTCAAAATAGCTCAGCTCACAACATGTATTAGAGATCAGAAAGAGCATAAGCTACAAGCATCATCATAAGCATCAGAGCAAACTACATAGAGCATAATTACATTCTAAAGATATATATACATGAAGCTCAGAATGTAAAAGCGTATGCTGAAATGCAAAAGACTAAACTAAAAGGAAACGAAAACAAGACAAACGAAAAATAGTCAGTCTGTGATACAAGAACAAAATGTTTCCCCCTATCTAAAAGGGGAAGCACACACCAAGCTCACCCTCAACCGATTAAAGGTTGATTCGTCCAAAGGCTTGGTGAAAATATCAGCCAACTGATGATGAGTATCGACATGGCGAAGGTCGATATCACCCTTCTCATGGTGGTCTCACAAAAAATGAAAGCGCACATCAATGTGTTTGGTCTTCGAGTGAAGCACGGGGTTCTTAGCAACGCTAATCGCACTCGTGCTGTCACAAAGCAAAGGTACGCGAGTAAAGCTCAGACCAAAATCACGCAAAGTGGCCATCATCCAAAGCAACTGAGAACAGTAGCTAGCCGCAGCAACATATTCAGCCTTTGTGGTAGACTGAGCGACACTAGACTGCTTGCGAGAAGACCAAGATACAAGAGAAGAACCAATAAACTGGCAAGTCCCAGAAGTGGACTTGCGCTCGACTCGGCAACCAGCAAAATCGGCATCGGAAAAACCGCAAAAGGAGAGGGTGGAGGAGGCTGAATACCAAATCCCGAACTCAAGTGTGAAACGAAGGTACCTCATAATGCGCTTCACCGCCTGACGGTGCGAAGTGCGCGGCGACGCCTGAAAGCGCGCACACAGACACACCGTGAACTGGATGTCCGGGCGTGTCGCTGTCAGGTAGAGCAGCGACCCGATCATACTTCGGTACTCCTTCTGGTCCACAGCTTCTCCGTCCACATCCGCATCCAGGGCTGTCATGGTCGACATGGGTGTTGGAAGAGGCTTGGCCTCACCCGTATCGAACCTCTTCAGCAAGTCTTTGTTGTACTGCCTCTGGTGCACAAACGTCCCTTCTCAGGATTGCTTAATTTGCAATCCGAGAAAAAAAGTCAGCTCGCCCATCATACTCATCTCGAACTCTCTGCTCATAGAATCTGCAAACTTGGCAACCAAAGCGTGAGACGAACCACCGAAAATGATATCATCCACGTAAATCTGGACCAAGAGAGTGTCTTTGCCTTGCTTGAGGAGAAAGAGCGTTTTATCCACACATCCCATTTTAAAACCCTTAGCAAGCAAAAAGGTTTTCAACCTATCATACCAAGCTCTAGGGGCTTGTTTCCAACCATATAAAGCTTTGTGGAGTTTAAAAACATGGTTTCGAAACTTGGGATTTTCAAAACCGGGGGGTTGCTCAACATACACCTCTTCTTCTATGTAGCCGTTTAAGAAGGCACTCTTGACATCCATTTGAAAAAGTTTAAAACCTTTGGATGCAGCAAAAGCCAAGAGTATCCTAATATCCTCCAAACGAGCTACAGGAGCAAAAGTCTCCTCATAATCTATCCCCTCCTTCTGACTATAACCCTTGGCCACAAGTCCCGCTTTGTTCCTTACAATGTGGCCATCCTCTCCTTGTTTGTTTTTGAAAACCCATTTTGTCCCAATAGGATTACAGTCTGGAGGAGTGGAACTAAACCCCAAACCCGATTTCGCTCAAAATTTTCTAACTCCTCATGCATGGCATTGACCCAATCTGGATCCGTCAAAGCGTGTCCAACATCTCGGGGTTCAAAATCAGCAACAAATGCAGAATGAGCAAAGTGAGAGATTTGTTGTGACCTGGACCGAGTGACACGTTCGTCGATGCTGTCGATCATCTGTAAAGGAGGGTGTTGGCGCTGAATATGTCATGGCGCCTCACAAGCAGAAGAGACCTCCCTCTCAACAGCAGCTGGTGCCTCCCCGGGTACAAAAGGTACCGCTCGGGGTGGCGGATCCCACGGCCCCAAGAGGAAGAAGTGTCGGGGCCGTGAGTCGTAGTAGAAGCCGCTCTTTGTGGCACAGCAGGTGGAGGCGATGCTGGGTCACCCATGCCTTTAGCATCCTCGTCCTCATCATTGAAAAGAGGTTCACCAACCTCATGATCACCTGCACGCTCAAAACGAGAAGAATGACAAACCATGGTCTCGTCGAAGGTGACATCAGATGTCTCCATGACTCGGTTAGTATCAAGGTTAAGTACATGATATGCGCGAGTGTGAGTACCATAACCCAAAAATACACCGTCAGAAGAACGAGACTCAAATTTGTCCAGGTTGCCTTTCTTCAATATAAAACAGTGGCAACCGAAGACTCTAAAATAACTCACTTTGGGTTGTCTACCAAAACGCAACTCATAAGAATTCTTTTTCCAGAAAGCTCGGAGAAAAATGCGATTGGAAATATAGCATGCAGTGTTCATAGCCTCGGCCCAAAATCGCCTAGGAGTCCTATGCTCATCGAGCATCGTCCTGGTCATCTCTACAAAGGTCCGATTCTTCCTCTCTACAACACCATTTTGGGGCGGTGTGTAGGGGGAAGAAAACTGATGCTCCAAACCCAAAGAGTTACAAAACTTCTCAAAATCCGAATTCTTGAATTCGGAACCATTATCACTTCTAATAGCTCGCATCGAGTTCATAGGGAACTCGTTCTGAAGACGCAAAATCAGATGCGAGCAAAGAGAAAGTCTCAGTCTTCTCAGTCAAAAAGAAGACCCACTGAAGGACCGAGAAGCTACCCAAAAGAGACCAGAGGGGGGTGAATGGGAGCTTCAAAATTTCCTTCCGGAAAATAGATGCCACTGTCCCAAACTCACCCCAAAAGCGAAACCTAGAGCTTGCTAATGTCCACGACCCTAGATGTAGGGTGGATGTTCCTAGAAGCAAGCGGGACACTAGACAACCCTAGAAAGCCAACGCAAAAGACGGAAATCAAATCCGATCAAGAACGAACGAACCGCGGACGAAACGGCGCGAAACAGCTACGACCGGACTCTGGCCAGCGTCCGGTCAGCAGGGACCGGACGCGTCGGTCGTCAGAAATTGGCTCTGGGAGCTCTCTGTGTTGGACCGGACGCACAAGGCTCAAGCGTCCGGTCACAACCCTAGCGTCCGGTCAGAAGCAGACAGACACAGGAACAGTGCTCCTGGTGCGTCGGTCACTGCCAGGATCGAGCGTCCAGTCGAGTGAGTCCGGTCAGCCACACAACAGAACCCTGCGCGATGTTCAAACACCGGACGCGTCCGGTCACCCCGATGACAGCGTCCGGTTACCCCGCAGCAGCCCCGTTCGAGCACCGATTCGCCTCGATCTCACCCAAACCAATTCCTCTAGGGATCAAACTTAGGTGAGATGATCACAAGGAGGTTAGTGAGCTATCCCTAAGAGATCATGGCTCGAACCTAACTCCAAATCGGTGAATCGAAGAATTTCGGGGGAAGGGACGAAAAGTGACCCGAAACGAAAAATCGATCGATCTCCTAGACCGTGAGGTTAGAGATGATTTCTTTCGGTGGAAAGAAGTGCCTCACGATCTAGAACAACTCAGTTCAAACCGAATCGCAAAAGATGAACCGAGCACAAAGATCAAGCGACGGGAAAACTCAAGGCACAAAGCAATCCGCGAAGAGCGTGATGAACATGAAATCAAAACGCAAATTGACACCGAGAGATGGGATCCAAGGTGAGGATACGGCCTCACTTCCTCGAATCAACAGTACACAGAGTGGAGTCTCTCTGCGGATCTCAACTAGCTAAAGCAGGGGATGGGAGAGTGGAAACCCTAGCAAATGAAAGCACTGAGATTGAGATAGCTAAGATGAGATAGGGAGGAGGGTGTCTCCCCTAGACTACTTATACTAACCTAGCCTAAGCCTATTTCCTACTCTACCCCTCACTACTGTATTTACAGAGCGGACCAGCCTAACCCTAGGGCTATTCTAGTCCACCCGCTGGTGGTAGGTAGATCCGACGGCCACGCCCGCACGGTCTTCCGCGTCGCCTCCACGCAACCTTCAGATCGCCGCACGTGCCGCCACCACTCTGCACCCCCGGTTTTGTGGCCCAAACCGGGAAACCAGCCTTTTCCATCAACCCCCGGTTTTGAGGCCAAAACCGGGAAACCAGCCTCCAGCCGAGTTTTGTGGCCAAACTCGGAAACCGTCCGCGCCCGAGTTTTGAGGCCCAAACTCGGAAACCGGCCCACGCCCAGGTTTTGAGGCTCAGCCTGGAAACCGTCGCGCCCAGGTTTTGTGGCTCAACCTGGAAACCCAGCACCCAGGTTTTGAGGCCCAAACTTGGAAAACCGTCCACCGTTGGTTTTTCCCGGGCTCTACCAACAAACCGGCGTCGTAGAGGGGATGGCACCGCCTGTGCACCCTTCCACCGACATGATCGCACTTCTCCGCTTGTCGCTGTCGCAGGCTGCCAGCCACCACAGCTGATCCTCCGGCCTCCAGTCCATCAGTCCAAGTCCACGTCCGCCCTTCACCGTCCGATACATCGGCATGGCACGTCCGCCGCACGGCACGCCCATCCTTCATCGCGCCCCGGTCCGTCGGCACGGCACGTCGCAACTTGACCTTCACCCGCCATCGATCACTGTCTCCGTGCTCGACACCTGCACAACCACAAGCAAAGAACATGCGCATCATCTCCGTTGACAATCACTCATCACACAGAGACTCGGCATACACCCATGTATCCGCACCCACGAATATCTTGAAAAATCGTCGACAACAACAAGCACGTACCACCTACCCCCAACCGAGCTCACCCGAGCCGGACCAACAAGATCCATGTGTAAAAGCTCTCCAGGGTGCTGTGTCATGACCTGAGTCACTGGATGGTGGGGAGCGGCAACCATCTTCCCATGTCTACAAAATGGCAAACAAGGTCCTTCTCCATGGACAACTTGGGCAATCCTCGGATTAGGCCAAGTGAGCTAAGCCTTGTAAGCAAGTCGAAGCTCAGGTGACCTAGTCTCCTATGCCACTTCCAAAGATCAGAGGAGGAAGGACCAGCCACAAGACAACGAAAAATCCAAACGACTCTGAGAATTTTGCGCGAAAGACTTTCCCAAAGGGCGAAATCAAACATACAAGATTGCCCTAAGGATCTAAAATACGACTGAGATTCAGTTTAAAATGAATCTCATAGTCATCATCAAAGAGTTGCGAAACAGAAAGAAGGTTAAAATGCAAGTTAGAAACAAGAGCAACATCACGCAACACAAAGTGCTCATTAACTCTCACTCCTCACACGACCCACAGACAACACTTACCTTACTATTGTCGCCGAAGGTGATAAACTCCTTTCCGGCAACAGGGCTAAGACTGGAGAACCACTTGGCGTTTCCAGTCATATGTCTCGAGCAACCGGAATCCACCAACCAAATGTCCTCCAATCGTTTTACCTACATCAATAAAAAGACATAGGGTGAGCATACGGTCCAACACTGGGGTTAGTGAAGTAGGGAGAGTACCAGTGTTGGGCCGGCTGCTCAAAAGAATGGTCAGTGTAAAAACCATTCCTAGCACGCCTACGGGGAAAGCGATCACCACGCACAGGAAAATGTGGTCCGCTAAAGAAAGAGCGTCCATTGCGATAGTCAAAACGCGGTGGAGGGAAACGCTCAACAAAGCCTCCGCCACGGGGTCCGTATCCTGCAAAGTCAGGACCCCGTCGGGCAACACCTCCCTGACGCCTAGGACCTTGAGGCACTGCACCTCTAGGCCTAGCAGCCCTCCTCGGAGCTCTCCTCTGAACACTCGGCACATGTACATCATGGAAAGGATGGTACATGTCCGCATTGTTCATCTCCCTGGCACGACGCTCCTCTCTCTTGTGCCGAAAGCAAAACTCACCCAAGTGTCCATCTCTCTCACAGTGCTCACAGTGGTACCTCACCGCTCTCATAAGGGGGTTGTTGGTACGCACGGTTGTGGGTTTGGATCACTTTGCCCTTCTGTGGCATAAGTTCCTCCTGGATAGGTGGCATTGTGTCCAGCTTGTTCTTGAGGTGGTTTGGTTTGGGAGCCCATTGCTGGTTCTTGGGTGGAGCTCGTGGAGGTTCCTCAAACACTCCGTCCTTGGTGTTAGGCTTGAGAGGCTCTTTGGGTGGAAGCTTGGTAAGTTTGGGAGTAGTGGTGGAGTTGGGCTTCTCACTCGGGTTCAGACCACTTGACTCTCCAATCTTCCCAAAGCAGAAACATCAACACCCGGAGCAAAACCTACACCTGGACCTCCAGCAGCACGCTTAAACTGAGCAATCATCATCCCAAGCTGCGGCTCATTGCAAGACACCCACGACAAATGGGTCCGAAGGTATGTGTTTTCTTCCTCGGTTTGCATCTTGCCATGCTTCACATTGGCAATTTCCATCTCCAAACCCTCGCACAAAGCGCACCTAGACAAGAAGTGCTATCCGAGCTGGCCTTCTCAAGAGACTCAATCTTGGCATTCTTATCTGCCAACTCGGATTGCAAGCCAGGACAAGTCTTGCATGCACCCAACAACACGGGTCTAGCCCGGAGCTCATCCACCTCTCCAACCAAAGCAGCATACTTACCTCTCAAAGTGAGAAGGTCAGTCATGTGCTTGGTGCACATCTCACACTCAACCTCCTCAGACACGACCACGGTGGATTTTGCAAACTCAAGCTCTTTCACTGTGTCCTCCCACTTCTGCTTAAACTCCTTGCGCTCTTTCGCAGCACACCTAAGCAACTTATCTTGACTAAGCAAGGCAGCAGTAAGCTTCTCGACCTCAGCAGAAAGCTCGTCGTGGGTCAGGGATACCTGAGAGGTGTCGTCGTCGTCGTCGTTCCGAGGGGTGTCCTCCAGCTTGCCGTCGACCTCATTACCAAGAGCCATGGTGCAGAAGCCCTCATCGTCGGCGAAGAAGCAGAGTCCGTTCAGTTCGTCCTCGATCCTCTTCTTCTTCCCGGACTCATCATCGCTTGAGCCTGCGGAGTCGTCATCCGTGCCGTCGACGTCGCTGAGCGTGGCGAAGAAAGCACGCAGCTCAGCCTGGGCCTTCTCCAAGTACTTCTTCTTGATGTACTCCTTGTCGAAGCCGCCCCTCCGCTTGTGCTTCACGGGGACATACTTCTCCTTGCGCTTGCCGGAGTCATACTTGTGCCCATGATCGCCCTTCCCAGAGTGCTTGTTCTTCTTGGGACAGTTGGCGATGAAGTGATCGGGGTCGCCGCACTCAAAGCTGATGGGTAATGGGGATGCTACACTAGCCGAATGCTACCGTTGTGGTAGCCGAAAAACGGTTCCGCTACGTTAGCCGCACGCTTCTGCTAAGTTAGCCGAACGCAAAAATTTTCGACCCCATAAACCAGGAACTACTACTAGTTATAGATCACGAGATTACCACTAGACGCATAATTGCAGCAGAAGACGTCTTGGTGTAGACGTGCACGTCGCAGCGATGCCTTGTAGATGTTCACGTCCGACCTTCACGTCTCCACGTGCGGTTCGTCCTTGTGCTCCAGATGCAGCACCTCTGAGGTATCCCAAACGTACAGGGAGGAAGCATCATGCCTCCAGACTGCTAGGTCTGCGAGGAGCAATAGGCGCGGGCGTGGGGTGGGTGACGGCTGTCTGATGACGTGGTTACAACCATGGTCGCCCCACCCATCTTTATATAGGCGTCCCTAATGAGCCCACCGACCTGGAGGCCCATTAGTAAACCCTAATCCCGGTCTGACTTGAGTCCAACTCGAACCAGGCTTCCAGCCCCTTAAGCGTGCGACCCTATGGGTTCACGCACACATAGACACGGCCTGAGTACTCTTACTCGCCCGATAGTTGACAGCGGCCTCTAGCAAGACGTGTCAACTCCTATGTATACACAAAGATCATATCTGATGAACCACCACGATCACATATATGTAATTCCATTGCCACACAATATTTGGTCCAACTCCTAGGTTAACACTTAACCTAAGCACGGCCATGCATTTTATGATCCAATCATTTGAGTGGTCCAGTGATATCTCTCTCTCTCACGGAGAGGGGCAAATCCCATCTTGATCGTCTATGTCTCACAGCATACTTCTTGACAAACCCGAAGACTATCTTTATAACTACCCTGTTACGAAGTAGCGTTTGATAGTCCCTAAGTAAGTCGATTCATATCTTGAGTACATACCACAATCTCAGGTCTAAGGACATAACGTACATGATGTGTAAGAGATAATAAGAACATCTCATGTTGGGTCAGTCCAGCCCAATGTCATACATGTGCCCATTATTAGTTTGACATCTCCATGTCTATGACTTGTGAAACATAGTCATCAACTAATACATGTGCTCATCTAATATTCATGTGTGTCCTCACATGAACTCCGATCAGGGACAACTATTGAATAACCATACAAGTAAAAGAGTTTCACAGACAATTCACATAATTGCCAATCAATACAAGTTGTCTTTAATGGATATTCAATGAACATATAATAAATCATGGATACAATAGAAATATCATCATCTCTATGATTACCTCTAGGGCATATTTCCAACAAAAGCATCCTGAGCGTCCTCCTCCGCGGCGACGGTTCATGCAGTTGTTGTGGACCGCGAGAACCGGTTGGCAAGCAAAGCCAACTCGTCATCCCCCAAAGACTCCAACTGCTCCTCTGTGACAGAAAAGAGTGAAGAGAGTGCAAAACCTCCAGAGGTGTTAGCAGAAGAGCCAGAAACCAAAGCCATAGTCAGGCCAGAAGGATTCTCATAAGAAGCCCTCGACATGGCATCAATCTCACTAGACTTGAGATTACTGAAGAGCTCGTCACAAGTGAGGGTCTCATAGTTAGATGATTCGATGATCGCCTGGACCTTTGAGTCCCACACCGACCGATCAAGAGTATGCAAAAGCTTCAAAGCTCTCTCATGATCGTCGAAAGGTAACAGCTCCTTGTTCGCTCTCATCTTGTTGACAATAACCTGAAAGGGAGTGAATAAACTCTCTATGCTCTCGCCAGGCATGTGTCGAAAGTTCTCATACTCCCGCTTGCGCAACTCATAGAGACGGGATTTGACTTGAGTGGTTCCCTCATGGAAGCGCATGAGGGTCGCCCAAATCTCATGAGCCGTGGGGAGGTGAGAAACGCGATCAAACTCGGACATGCTCAGACAGGAGAAAAGAGCGTTACGCGCTCGGCTATTGGCATCATGCTCATCTATCTGAAGCTAAGTGACACGAGTAGCCAAGACAACGTAATCCTCCTTGTTGCAAATCTCCCAAACAGAAGAGCCCATGCTCTGAAGATAGGCCGACATGCGTATCTTCCAATACGCATAGTTCGTCCCATCAAAGAACGGCGGTTTGCCCACAGCGCGATCCATGTCGCCTTCTGTGGATCTGAAACCGGCTAAGGTGGAAGATCCTTAACCCGCTCCGATACCAATTGAAGGACCGAGAGTGCTACCAGAAAGCGACCAGAGGGGGGGTGAATGGGAGCTTCAAAATTCTGTTTGGAAACTTGTTGCCACTGTCCCGTAAATCAACCCCAAGAGCAAACCCTAGAGCTTGTAAGTGTCTACGACCCTAGTGATAGGGTGGATGCTTCCAAGAAGCACAGCGAGACACTCCACGATTCTAGAAACCCAATGCAAAAGCCGGAAATCAAAACCGACAACGAACGAGCGAACCACGGACGAAACAGTGTAAACTGCAATTGACCGGACTCTGGCCAGCGTCCGGTCAGTGAGCACCGGACGCGTCCGGTCGAGCTGATTCGGTTCTGGACCCTCTCTGTTTGTGACCGGACTCTGAGAGAACGAGCGTCCGGTCAGGTCTGCAGCGTCCGGTCAAGTCTTGACAAAAGCCGTGAACAGTGGAAACGCCGAGTCCGGTCATGAAATAGAAGAAGCGTCTGGTTAGTCCCAGAAGAACTTCGCGAGATGTTTCAACGACTGGACGCACTGTGCCAGCGTCCGGTCAGCCCGACAGCAGCGTCCGGTCGCCCTGACTCAGCACCGTTCGTCTACCGATTCGACTCAATCTCACCAAAACAAATCCTCTAGGGATCAAACTTGGTGAGAAGAGTCACAAGGAGGATAGTGAGCTATCCCTAAGGGATCATGGCTCGAACCTATCTCCAAATCGATGAATCGAAGAATTTCGGGGGAAAGGAGAAAAACTTGACCCGAAACGAAAATCGATCGATCTACTAGCTCGTGAGGTGAAAGGTGAATTCCTTCAGTGGAAAGAAGTGTCTCACGATCTAGAACATCTTGGTTCAAACGGATTTGCAAAAGACGCACCGAGCAAAGAGATCGAACGACGGAAAAAAACGTGGAGAAACGCAACCCGCGAAGAACAAGAACAAAACGCGAATCACAACCACGAATTTGCAACCGTGTGGCTACCACACGCTACAATAGTGAGATTACGGTCTCACTTCCTCAAAATCTCACGGGCACAGAGGTATTGTTCTCTTCTCTGTGGATCTCAGTTCGCTACAGCAGCAGGAATGGGAGAGCAGGAAACCCTAGAAGCAAAAGAGCAAATGACTGAGATAGATTGGGAGGTGGGTGTCTCCCCCTACTTATCCTAATTCTAATTCCCACTCTACCCCTAGTTATTTACAGAGCGACCCAGCCAAACCCTAAGGCTATCCTGGACCAACTCGTGGTAGATGCTGATCCAATGGCCACGCCCGCACAACTAGTAGCGTTGCCTCGACGCAACCTCACCGATTGCCGCCACGTGTCGCCTCCGCTCTGCTTGTCCTTTTCACGGACTCCGTCCCCCGGTTTTGTGGCCGAAACCGGGAAACCAGGCCTTCAAGTCCATCCCCCGGTTTTGTGGCCCAAACCGGGAAACCAGCCGCCCATCGCCTGAGTTTTGTGGTGCAAACTCAGAAACCCGCCAGCGCCCAGGTTTTGAGGCCCAAACCTGGAAACCGTCCTCAGCCCGAGTTTTGTGGCCCAAACTCGGCAAACCCACAGCACCCAGGTTTTGTGGCCCAAACCTGGAAACCGTCCACCCGGTGGTTTTTGTGGCTCAACCACCAAACCGGAGCTGTAGAGAGGATGCACCGCCCGTGCACCCCGTCCACCGACACGTGTCCCCAGGTCCTCGACCCGAGCAACACCATGTCCTGCAAGTCTTCGCCCGTCGCTGTCCCAGGCTGTCAGCCACCACAACTAAACCTCAGGCCACTGGTCCCTCAGTCCAAGCCTCACGTCCGCCTTTCACCCACCGCTCCCGTCCGTCGACACGGCACGTCTCTACTTGACCTTCACCTTGCCCTCGATCATTGTCTCCGTGCTCGACACCTGCACAACACAAGCCAAAGAACATGCGATCAAACCGTTGACAATCACTCATCACTCGAGACTCGGCATACACCCATGTATCCGCAGAGTTGGCAGAGAAGAATGCCAAGATTGTGTCTCTTGAAGAGGCCAGCTCGGGTAGCACGTGTGTGGCTAGGTGTGTTCTGTGTGAGGGCTTGGAGATGGAGATAGCCAACGTGAAGCATGACAAGATGCAAACCGAGGAGGAAAACACATACCTTCGGACCATCTTGTCATGGGTATCTAGTGGTGAGCCGCAGCTTGGGATGATGATTGCCCAATTCAAGCGTGTTGCTGGAGGTCTCGATGTAGGTTTTGCTCAGGGTGTTGATGTTTCATCTTTTGGCAAGATTGGAGAGTCAAGTGGTCTTAACCCATGTGAGAAACCCAACTCCACCACTACTCCCAAACTTACCAAGATTCCACCCAAAGAGCCTCTCAAGCCTAACACCAAGGATGGAGTATTTGTGGAACCTCCAAGAGCTCCACCAAAGAAACAGACATGGTCTCCTAAGCCCAACCACCTGAAAAACAAGCTTGACACCATGCCACCTATCCAAGAGGAGCTTATGCCACAGAAGGGCAAAGTGATCCATACCCCTACCGTGAGTACCAACAACCCCCTATGAGAGCGGTGAGGTACCATTGTGAGCACTGTGGGAGAGATGGACACTTGAGTGAGTTTTGCTTTCGACGCAAGAGAGAGGCGCGCCACGCAAAGGACATGAACAACATGGACATGTACCATCCTTTCCATGGTATACATGTGCCGAACGTTCAGAGGCGTGCTGCTAGGCCTAGAGGTCCAGTGCCTCAAGTTCCTAGGCCTAGGCTGCGAGGAGGTCGTGCCCGGCGGGAGCCTGCATTTGTGGGCTATAGACCCCGTGGCGGTGGCTTTGTAGTTGAGTGTTTTCCCCCACCGCGCTTTGACTATCGCGATGAGCGCTCCTTCCCTAGCGGACCACGTTTTCCTCAGCGTGGTGATCGCTTTCCCCTTAGGCGTGCTAGGAATGGTTCTTCTGCTAACCGTTCTTTTGAGCAGCCGGCCCAACACTGGTATTCTTCCTACTTCACTAACCCTAGTGTTGGACCGTATGCACACCCTATGTCTTTTTATTGATGTAGGTAAAACGATTGGAGAACATTTCGTTGGTGGATTCCGGTTGTTCGAGACACATGACCGGAAACGCCACGTGGTTCTCCAGTCTTAGTCCGGTCGCCGAAAAGGAGTTTATCACCTTCGGTGACAATAGCAAAGGTAAAGTGTTGTCTCGTGGGTCAGTGCGAGTTAATGAGCACTTTATGTTCCGCGATGTTGCTCTTGTTTCTAACTTGCATTTTAACCTTCTTTCTGTTTCGCAACTTTTCGATGATGACTATGAGATTCGTTTTAAACTGAATCTCAGTCGTATTTTGGATCCTCAGGGCAATCTTGTATGTATGATTTCGCCCTTTGGAAAGTCTTTCGTGTGAATTCTCGGAGTCTTTTGGAACTTCTCATTGCTTGTGGCTGGACCTTCCTCCTCTGATCTTTGGAAGTGGCATAGGAGACTTGGTCACTTGAGCTTCGACTTGCTTGCAAGGCTTAGTTCACTTGGCTTAATCCGAGGATTGCCCAAGTTGTCTATGGAGAAGGATATTGTTTGCCACTCTTGTAGACATGGGAAGATGGTCGCCGCTCCCCACCATCCAGTAACTCAGGTCATGACCTAGCGCCCTGGAGAGCTTTTGCACATGGATCATGTTGGTCCGGCTCGGTGAGCTCGGTTGGGGGGAAGTGGTACGTGCTTGTTGTTGTTGACGACTTTTCGAGATATTCGTGGTTTTCTATTTAGCTGAGAAAACTAAGACTCTCTTTTGCTCACAATCTGATTTTACGTCTTCAGAACGAGTTCCCTTTGAACTCGATGCGATCTATTAGAAGTGATAATGGTTCCGAAATCAAGAATTCGGATTTTGAAAAGTTTTGTAACTCTTTGGGTTTAGAGCATCAGTTTTCTTCCCCCCTACACACCGCCACAGAATGGTGTTGTAGAAAGGAAGAATCGGACCCTTGTAGAGATGGCCAGGACGATGCTCGATGAGCATAGGACTCCTAGGCGATATTGGGCCGAAGCTATGAGCACTGCATGCTACATTTCATTTCCAATCGCATTTTTCTCCCGCTTTCTTGAAAAGACTTCTTATGAGTTGCGTTTTGGAAAACTGCCCAAGGTGAGTTATTTTAGAGTCTTTGGTTGCCACTGTTTTATACTTAAGAAAGGCAACCTGGACAAATTTGAGTTTCGTTCTTCTAACGGTGTATTTTTGGGTTATGACACTCATACTCGGGCATATCGTGTACTTAACCTTGATACTAACCGAGCCATGGAGACATCAGATGTCACCTTCGACGATACCATGGCTTGTCCTTCTTCTCGTTTTGAGCGTGCAGGTGATCATGAGGTTGGCGAGCCTCTTTTTGATGATGAGGACGAGGGTGCTGAAGGGATAGATGACCCTGCACCACCTCCACCTGCTGTGCCGCAAAGAGCGGCCTCTACTACCACTCACGACCCCGACCCTTCTTCTTCGACTACTTGGGGGCCGTGGGATCCACCACCTCGAGCGGTACCTTTTCTACCCGAGGAGGCACCAACTGTTGTTGAGGGGGAGGTCTCTTCAGCTCGAGAGGCGTCACGACACATTCAGCGCCAACACCCGCCTCAACAGATGATCGGCAGCATCAGCGAACGTGTCACTCGGTCAAGGTCACAACAAAATCTCTCACTTTGCTCATTCTGCATTTGTTGCTGATTTTGAACCCGAGATGTTAGACACGCTTTATCTGATCCAGATTGGGTCAATGCCATGCATGAGGAGCTTGAAAACATTGAGAGAAATTAGGTTTTGGTTCTTGTTCCGCTTCCTCCTGAGTGTCACCCTATTGGGACAAATGAGTTTTCAAAAACAAACAAGGAGAGGATGGCCATGTTGTGAGAAACAAGGCCAGACTTGTAGCCCAGGGTATAGTCAGAAGGAGGGGATAGACTATGAGGAGTCTTTTGCTCATGTAGCTCGTTTGGAGGCAATTAGGGTACTCTTGGCTTTTGTTGCATCCAAAGGGTTCAAACTTTTTCAAATGGATGTCAAGAGTGCCTTCCTAAACGGCTACATAGAAGAGGAGGTGTATGTAAGACACCCCCCGGTTTCGAAAATCCCAAGTTTCCAAACCATGTTTTTAAACTTCACAAAGCTTTATATGGTTTGAAACAAGCCCCTAGAGCATGGTATGATAGGTTGAAAACCTTTTTGCTTGCTAAGGGTTTTAAAATGGGATGTGTGGATAAAACGTTCTTTCTCCTCAAGCAAGGCAATGACACTCTCTTGGTCCAGATTGACGTGGATGATATCATTTTCAGTGGTTCTTCTCACGTTTTGGTTGCCAAGTTGCAGACACTATGAGCAGGGAGTTTGAGATGAGCATGATGGGCGAGTTGACGTTTTTCCTCGGGTTGCAAATCAAGTAATCCCGAGAGGGGACATTCGTGCGCCAAGGCAAGTATACCAAGGACATCCTGAAGAAGTTCGACATGGGTGAGGCCAAGCCTCTTCCAACACCCATGCTGACCACGGCGGCCCTGGATGTAGATGTGGATGGAGAAGCTGTAAACCAGAAGGAGTACCGAAGTATGATCGGGTCGCTGCTGTACCTGACGGCGACACGCCCGGACATCCAGTTCGCAGTGTGTCTGTGCGCGCGATTTCAGTCGTCACCGCGCACTTCTCACCGTCAAGCGGTCAAGCGCATTATGAGGTACTTATGCTTCACTCCAGAGTTTGGGATTTGGTATTCTGCTTCCTCCACCCTCTCCCTTTGCGGTTATTCTGATGCCGATTTTGCTGGTTGTCGTATTGATCGCAAGTCCACTTCTGGGACTTTGTTGACGCTCACTAAGTGTCATATGCTTAGCATCAACAAGTCATATAACGCAACACAAGGACCTAAAATCAACCAAAAACCTTTTATAAACTAACGATTTCAACTGTCCTTGAGTTTTATTTGAATGTAGGAAATTGCAGGGTTTTTGAGCAAAATGACCAAATGGACCCGCCAGGAAGCAAGCCCACTTGCCTGGGCTCACTTTGGGCCAAGGAGGGGTGGCGCCCGCCACCCCTAGCTGGTGGCCGCCAGGGGGGAGAAGCCCAAACTACCCCCTGCCACGTCACTGATCCAGGGGAAGCACCCCACACTCATTTGCAGCCGTTGCTCACCTAAGTCGGTTCATCCAAGGGCTAAGAAGCAGCGTCACATGGATCATGGCCTAATTGCCCATGTGACGGTTATTGGACAACCCTAACCGACCCCAAACCGACTTGGAGGACCTCCTGGATGCCGTTGGTGAAGAGGCGGTGGATCCAAGGGCCAGGGGTGGCGCCCGCCACCCCTAGCTAGCGCCCACCACAACACTCACCCCCCCCCCTGACCTAACCCTAGGTCCATAAGTACCCCCCTAGGTCCCTTAGGCTATAAATAGGACCCCCGAGCTCATTTGTACTCAGACCTCACCTCATTAGTCCCACTCTCTTGTAAGCGAAGCTCTGGTGAAGGAACACTCTAGTTGAGAGACTTAGAGTGAGAGCGAGAGTGAAGAAGTGAAGAGCTGGAGTTGTAATAGAGGATCTTCCAAGTCTCTGGTATAATTTCAAGTCTTCCTTCATTTATCTTAGTGTTCTTCTACTTTCAGCATTTACTTTAAGTTCTTTACTTATTGTTCTTGTTGAGTGCTTTCGATCATAGATA
The DNA here is from genome assembly GCA_009763385.1 of Coix lacryma-jobi var. lacryma-jobi. NCBI lineage: Eukaryota > Viridiplantae > Streptophyta > Magnoliopsida > Poales > Poaceae > Coix > Coix lacryma-jobi. The sequence continues at coordinate 119,965,829 of CM019826.1, read as the reverse complement.
ACTTAGTATTTAGTTTATATCTAGTTTGGGTTCTTCGCTGAGTGATCAGTGCTCTAGTTTTGGATGCAAGATTAGAGTAGTATATATTAGTGTAAGCACGGTGCTTAGACTAGTTATACCTTAGTTTGTGGCTAGCCCCCCGGATAGCTGTGGTAGCAAACAGGTGGTGACAGCCCTGGGAGCCTTGAATTCCACCACGTAGTTGGGTTAGTTCTTAAATCATAACCTCGTTGTGCACGTCTGAGGTAAATAGTCCAGAGGGTGTGTACGGTTCGAAGAACTAGATAAACCTTTATTGCTAAGTTAGTTGTGATCGTAAGTGTGTAGGAAAACATTAATCTGTTCATCGGCCAGACCCCGCCGATTTAGGTTAGTAATAGTTAGTCTTTCTTTTCTTTTCTTTTAGTAGTAGGAACCACCCCCATTCATAGTTTTCGATCAACCCTGTTAGAATCACTAGTTGTTCGTAGCGGTCCTAGTGTTAGTTCTGCCATAGAAGCTTTCCTGTGGATATAAATACGATACTCGGTTACTCCGGGTGAAGTGCTACAATAGACTTATTCTGTGCGCTTGCGGAACCTACCAATAGTCATACGAATAGTTAGTTATACTTCTTACATTAAGAAGTATCAACAAACCTTTCTGGCGCCATTGCCAGGGATAGATTCCATAGTCTACTCCTAGTGACGACGTTAGCAAGAGTCAACAAGCATTTATGGCGCCGTTGTTGCGGGGGAAGCAATTGGCTAGAATTAATTCTTTGTGATTTCTATTGAATTAACCACCGTAGTTCTAGCGGGTATATATATTGTTTGTTGTTTGTGATCGTTCAAGTAGTCATGGCCGGATTCAATCTTCCGAGCGACTATCAAGAAGATCCCGAGGCCATTCTTAGGAAAACGAGAGCTAATCTCACTCCTCCGAGGAAGAACCTGGAGCTTCGTGAGAGGAGTTCGTCGAGACAAGAATCCTAGTCAAAAGTGACTGACGAACCAAGCTGCTCCAACGATCAATCAACATCGACGTCGACCAAAACACTCTGTGAGTATTCCATGCCTACTCTTGCTCACATTCCAGTGTTACCTCCTACTATTAATGTAGATTTTGAGCTTAAACCAAACTTAATACGTATGGCTCAAGCTATTGCATTTAATGGCAAACATTCTGAGGATGCCAACGCTCACCTCCGGAATTTTCTGGAGATATGTAGTACAATTTTTGTGCAGGGAGTTTCACAGGATGCCATCAGACTTCGTCTCTTTCCATTTTCATTAGTGGAAAAAGCGAAGCAGTGGTTCCTCTTCAACTCTGGACACCTGCTGACGTGGGTGAGATGCGCAGATCAATTCCTCAACAAGTTATGCTCGATAAGTCAAACTATTCTTGTCCGTAGCTAGATTTCCAACTTTGGACAGGGAGACGAAGAAACAATCACTGAAGCTTGGGAAAGACTACAAGAGTATGTTGAATACTGTCCTCACCATGGTATGCAAGACTGGTACTTGATCCAGAGCTTCTACAATGGACTCCAGCAAGAATCTCGACAACACATTGATGCTGCCGCCGAGGTGCATACCTCTCTCTCACTGTAGAGAAGGCAACCAAATTGATCGAGACAATGGTGGCCAATCAAGGATGGACAGAAAAACGTGCTAGAGGTATGTCTGAAATTAACCAAGCTGATTCTGTTACTCTGCAAACTTTGGTAAAATTGCTAGAGCAAAGAATAAATGAGAAGAGAGATCATGCTGCAAAGGAGTACTACGACAGCAAAGAGCCGCTTCATCAAGTGAAGGTCAGGCAGAAATTAAGAAAGAGGATGCCAAATCCCTTCTTAATAATGGTGGCTACGGAGAACCTCCAATTCCAATGATCCAACAATGGAATAATAAAGGTATGCCTCAAACCTCCGTATTTAATTCTCCTATTGGAAGATTAGTTTCTAATCAAGGTAGAATTAATGATAGCATAAATAATAAATTAATTGAACATGATAAAATGTTAGAAGGAATTTATGCTAACTAAAAAGATTTTTCTGAAGCATTTAAGGAACAAATTAATTTTAATAAGAGATTAGAGCAAAAAGTAGATAACATTAAATCTTAAATTAAATGCTATGAGGAATTAAAAGCTGTAACCACGAGAGGTGGTAAATCCACTCGTGATCCCCCTCATCCTAATTTAGTTCCTAGTAGTAATGCTGCTACAAAGAAAAATATTATTAATGTTGAAGAAGACGAAGAAGAGGAGACCCCAGCTGAACCTTCATCCAAGGTACGAACTGCTCCTCATGAATTCTATGATACACATGTATTACCTTTTCCAGATCGAAACAGAAATTCGACGGAAGACGACCAATTCAAGAAATTCGTCGAGGTAATTCAAAAATTATATATACATGTGCCATTTATTGACGCTATGCAGGTTCCAACTTATGCAAAATACTTGAGAGACATGCTCAATTAGAAGAAAACCAATTCCATATAGGGATGTGGTTAAATTGACCGAAGATTGCAGTGCGGTCATTTTGAACCAACTCCCAGAAAAGAAGGACCCAGAAAACCCAACGATCGCTTGTTCAATTGGAGAGCAGCACTTCGAGCATGCACTCTGTGATCTGGGAGCAAGCGTCAGCGTCATGCCCAAGGTAATATATGATAAATTAAATCATCATACCTTGTCCCCTACTTCTATGTGTCTGCAGCTAGCCGATCAATCGCTCCGATATCCCGCGGGAATAGCAGAGAATATTCTGGTGAAAATCCGGAATCTCTTTGTCCCGGTGGATTTCGTGGTTCTGGATATTAATCCCGCCACCGGATGCCATTGATCTTGGGACGGCCATTTCTGGGCACTGCAAAAGCCACCATTGATGTAGGAGCTGGAGAAATTCAGCTCCACATCAGTGGAAAGGAGGAGAAATTTGAGTTCACACCGCGACCGGAAAAACACCTGTCATCAAGGTTCGTCGATGCCTACATTCCACCACAAACCACCGTGAAGGCGACACTAATCGGGAATCCAAAGCGGCTAACCAAGGTAAGTTAGGCTAAGGTAAGTCTTTATCCCCCATTTAAATTTTCGTTTTTACTTAAGCAAATTAATTTTCCTGCAAAATAGATGTTTACTAGAGTGATTAGGTGGCTGCTAGGGGGCTTAGGACAGCCATAGGGGTGGCGCCCGCCACCCCATGCTGGCGCCCACCACCTTAGGGTGCACTAGGGAGCACTAGCCAATCTCTAGACTATTACACCTACCTCCTAGACCTAAATAACACCAAGGGAGACCCATGGCTTTGCTCTTTTCAATGCAATCACTCACTCCCATGTCTCCCCATGTCTCCCTCTCTTCACTCCACCTTTTGGACACATCTCCACCAAAAATTCTGGTGCACATGTGATGGAGAATGACAAGGAAAGCACTAGGTGAAAGGAGGGGTGAGTTGGAGTGAAATTCAGCCAAGGAGGGTGGCGTCCGCCACTTATTCCTGGCGCCCGCCAGGTGGGAGGAGCTCACATCCTTCCCCCTTCCATCCTCAGCCTATAAATGCTACCCACACCCTATGTAAGTTCTCTCACACACTCACTCAAACACAAAAACATCAGACATCTTGAGCACTAGCAAGGAAGTCATGGGCCCTCTCAAGAACTTCTTCACCGGCAAGAAGAAGAAGAGGCCGCAAGAGCCGCAGCAGCGGCACAAGAGTTTGACCCTTTTCATGCAGGACAGTATGAAAGAGCAGCACACTATGGTCATTTGACACCTCCTGGCTCACACCAAGCAGGAGGGTCGAATTGGCAACAACCGCAACATCCGCAGTGGGAATATGGCCAGGAGGTGTCCTTTCACTCATCCCAGTTGGGGAGTTCAACCCATTCCTTGGGAGGATCCCCCGGTACACTGGCCGTGGTGATGAGTTCTTCCATAGGGGATCTTGCCACAGGCCGCTCGCCATTCGTCCTTTCATCAGGACGAGTGGATGCGCGATATGGGATATCTTCAGCACCAAATGAGTGGACTCACCATGGATACTGCCGAAATCCGCCAGGACTTGAACAACTTGAATCAAAATTTCCAGGAATTCCGCCAGGAAACTGGTGGAGAACTAGGTAATATTTCTTCTCTCCTGCAGCAGAACCAGCAGAACTGGGACGACATGTACCGTCGTCAGGGATGGATGTAACCCAACCACGCCAAAAGCCAGCTTGGGGGAGGACCCCGACCCCTCATCGAGGTAAGTATCACTGCCATCTTTATTTATGCCAGTTTTATTTTTATTTCAGTAATTTAAATTGAGTTTATCTTAGTTAATTTGCAGTTAAAAAATAATAATAATAATAATAAATAAATAGCAATAAATGAAATGCTCTCATCGTAAGTCTTTCTAATAAATAAAAATGTATGTCATGCATTAGAGTTATCATGGGAGAACGTATGCTAGAACTAAACTTGAGACATGAGCATTAGACTAAGTAAAGGGGAAGTAAGTTTCTACTTTGACTTGAGCAAGTCAAGTTTGTGGAGTAATTATTTTGAAAAAAAAATTAAAAAAAAACTTGCTCTAAGTAGTTCTGTGGCAAAGAAAGTCCTACCAAAGCCAAATAATTTTTACTCTTAGAGTAGGAGCTTCCACTTGTTGCATGTTAGTGTTGAGCTAGTTAGACTTTTGTTGATAGTCATGGTAGAGAAACTTGTCATATCTTTAGACCAAGGAATTCACTTGCACCCACCTATATAGTGCTATTCTTACACTGAGAATACGCACACAACATGCCTTTATTTCCATTCATTGTTAGGAGTACTTCATGGAAAAATATCATGCTCCATAATGAAATCTCAGGGACATGGCTATAATCATTCATTCAAAAAAAGGAGCAAGTGCTCTAGAAAGAAAAAATATTCAAAAGAGCAAGTGCTCTAGAAAGAAAATTCAAAAGAGCAAGCGCTCTAGAAAGAAGAGAATATCCAAAAGAGCAAATGCTCTCATTCATAGCCATGATCCCACAAAAGAGATAGAAAGGAGAAGTGCCATGAAAGTAGTAGCCACAATAAATACCACACACTTGCACATTCCTGGTCTGAACCTATGACTTGTTGCTCCTTTGCTCCATTTGTCTAACTTGGCAAAATTATGCTAGCATTGCATGCTCACTTTTATCCTACCCATTAAACCCCACATACAGTCTCAGTGAGAGGATAATTCTTCCATTTCCACATACAAATATGAGTGATTGAGTGAGCCACAGAAGTTACTAAGCATGCTTTCTTTTGAACAAAACTTGCAAAAACTCCACATGTCTTGATTAGCAAAATAGGCAAGGGAGAGACAAACCTTCTTTCTTGCTGGTCTTTTGTTCTAATCTTGAGTGCAGGGAGGCTACCAATTCCATGGCGCTGTTGCGAGGGATAGATTCCATAGTCTACTCCTAGTGACGACGTTAGCAAGAGTCAACAGACTTGTCAGTTTATTAGTTCTTCTCTTGTATCGTGGTCTTCTCGCAAGCAGTCTAGTGTCGCCCAGTCTATCACGGAGGATGAGTATGTTGCTGCGGCTAGCTGTTGTTCCCAGTTGCTTTGGATGATGGCCACTTTGCGTGATTTTGGTCTGAGCTTTTCTCGCGTTCCTTTGCTTTGTGACAGCACGAGTGCAATTAGCATTGCTAAGAACCTCGTGCTGCACTCTAAGACCAAACACATTGATGTGCGCTTTCATTTTCTGCGAGACCACTATGAGAAGGGTGATATCAACCTTTGCCATGTCGATACTCATCATCAGCTGGCTGATATTTTCACCAAGCCTTTGGACCAATCAACTTTTGCTAGGTTGAGAGGTGAGCTTGGTGTGTGTTTCCCCTTTTAGATGGGGGAACATTTTGACTCTTGTATCGTTAACTGACCTTTTGTTTTTCAATTGGTATCTTTTCTGCATTTCATTTTGCATATTTACATTCAGAGCTTCATGTATATAATCTTTAGAATGTGACTATGTTCTGTACAGTGTATGCTCCGATGCATTATGATGATGTTGTAGTTTATGCTCTTTCTGATCACTAATACATGTTGTGAGCTGAGCTATTTTATGAATGGTGAATTTGCTTAATGAACATAAAACTTGAAAAGTTCACCATTGAGATATGCAACTAGCATATGTAGATTGTGTTGAAATCACTTGTGCTTTCATATATGCTAGGTTGTTATGTCTCTAGTTCTGAGTCATTCACTTGCTTGGTATGTTCATATTCTGCTTTAAAATTTGAACCAAGTTAAGTAAATTGAAAAGATCGAGATGGGATTGCCTGTCAGCACATCACAGATTTGAGACTGTTTCTCATTGCACTTTGAGTTAAACTTGAGTTGTGTAGTGTATGACCGAAACTGTTGCTTTAAGCTTCTGATTGCTTCTGCATAGGCTTTCGCACAGTTGAAAAGTTAGGCGATGACAAGCTTTCAACATCTCGCAATCACATGCTGAACTTTGAACTTGTGTAATTTAACCGCTGCAACTTCGATAAAATCTGAATACACAAGTCTATGTTTCACTCTATAGCATGATGATTGAACCTTGCTAGGGGTAGTTCACCTTGTATACATGATTAGCACTTGTTTGATTTCCTGTCTATACATGATTCAGTGCTATCTTTATGGTGAACATCCTTTTCTGAATGGCTAAAACTGCTCATTTTGCTCATATGTTCATATTTCATATTTGGTAATCAGTTTGAGCCTTTGTTAGCATTATGTGCATTTTTTTGAGTCACCGGATCAACACTTTTGTCGAGTATCTTCATATTCTATCGACTATATTCCTGAAGCTGCTAACTTGCATTTCTGACTCATGCATTTTGGAAGGGGGAGAAACTTACTTGATGGTGCATTTTCAACTAAGGGGGAGAAATTCTCTCAAATCATAAGATCAACTAAGGGGGAGATTTCCTGGTTGTGTGCACTATTGGAGGGGGAGTTTGCTAGCTGGTAACAGTTGGTTCGGAGCATTTTTGGTAGCTGGTTGTGTTGAGCCTTTGCCTCTTTCTTGAGGAACTAGCACCTTTGTTTTTATGCTCTTCAGTTGGTATCAAGCTTTCTTCAGTTGGTATCGAGCTTCCTCGCTAGCGGTGTTGAGCCCGTTCTGCCTCTTCTTGAGGGCTAGCTCTGTTTTGCTTGAATCTCAATTGATTTTTCGATTGGTATCAAGCTTTTCTCGCTAGCGGTGTTGAGCCTGTTCTACCTCTTCTTGAGGGCTAGCTTTGCTTTGCTTGGTTGCGTCGAGTCGTTGCCCATGTCTTTGGGACCAAGTTGTCTGCTTCTTTCTTCCACTTGACCTTCTTCGGCTTTGCTATGCTTTTGGGTCATTTGGTCGAGTTCTCTTTTCTTCTTCCTCCCTTCCTCTATTTCATTATGATTTGTGTGAGTAGTTGACAATGCACTCATCAAGGGGGAGATTGCGGATACATGGGTGTATGCCGAGTCTCGGGTGATGAGTGATTGTCAACTAGGATAATGTGCATGTTCTTTGGCTTGTGTTGTGCAGGTGTCGAGCACGGATACAGTGATCGAAGGCAAGGTGAAGATCAAGTAGAGACGTGTCGTGCCGATGGACCGAGAGTGGCGAAGGGCGGACGTGAGGCTTGGACTGAGGGACCGGTGGCCCGAGGATCAGCTGTGGTGGCTGACAGCCTGGGACAGTGACGAGCGGAGACTAGCGGGGCACAGTGTTGCTCGGGTCGAGGACCTGGGGACATGTGTCGGTGGACGGGATGCACGGGCGGTGCATCCCCTCTACGGCTCGGTTTGATGGTTGAGCCACAGAAAAACCATCGGGTGGACGGTTTCCAGGTTTGGGCCTCAAAACCTGGGTGCTGATGGTTTCCTAGTTTGGGCCACCAAACTCGGGCTGAGGACAGTTTCCAGGTTTGGGCCTCAAAACCTGGGCGCTGCGGGTTCTGTGTTTGGGCCACAAAACTCAGGCGATGGACGGCTGGTTTCCCGGTTGGGGCCTCAAAACCAGGGTTGATTGTGAAGGCTGGTTTCCCGGTTGGGCCTCAAAATTGGGGGCGAAGTCCGGGAAAAGGACAAGCAGAGCGGTTGGCGGCATGTGGGTGGCAATCGGTGAGGTTGCGTCGAGGCAACGCTACCAGTGTTGCGGGCGTGGCCGTCGAATCACCACCTACCATGAGTTGGTCTAGAATAACCTTAGGTTTAGCTGGTTCGCTCTGTAATTAGTTAGGGGTAGAGTGGGAATTAGAATTAGGATAAGTAGAGGAGACACCCACCTCCCATTCTATCTCAGTCATTTGCTATTTTGCCTTCTAGGTTTTCCTGCTCTCCCCATCCCTCTGCTGTAGCGAAACTGAGATCCACAGAGAAGACAATCATACCTCTGTATCCGTGAGATTTTGAGGAAAGTGAGACCGTAATCTCACTGTTGTAGCGTGTGGTAGCCACACGGTTGCAAATTCGTGGTTGTGATTCGCATTTGTTCTAGTTCTTCGTGGATTGCTTTTCTCCACGTTTTTCCCATCGATTGATCTCTTTGTTCATTGCGTCTTTTGTGATTCCGTTTGAACAGAGATGTTCTAGATTGTGAGGCACTTCTTTCCACTGAAGGAATTCACCTCTAACCTCACGACCTAGTAGATCGATCAATTTTCGTTTCGGGTCAAGTTTTTCTCCCTTCCCCCGAATTTCTTCGATTCATCGATTTGGAGATAGGATCGAGCCATGATCTCTTAGAGATAGCTCACTATCCTCCTTGTAACTCATCTCACCAAGTTTGATCCCTAGTGGATTTGTTTTGGGTGAGATTGAGTTGAATCGGTGGACAAACAGAGCCGCGTCAGGGTGACCGGACGCTGAAGTCGGGGTGACCGGATGCACGGTCAGAGTCCGGTCGTTGAACTCCTTTCACAGTTCCTTCCTGCGAACTGACCGGACGCTCAGTGTTCGTGTGACCGGACTCGACTCTCACACTGTTCACAATTTTTGGCTGGCTTGACCGGACGCATTACACTCGACCGGACGCACCTCTTCGAGTGAGTCCGGTCACAAATAGTAAGCTTCCAAATCAGATTTTGATTGACCGGACGCGTCCGGTGGTCAGTGACCGACGCAGGCAGAGTCCGGTCAGTACTGTCTTGCGCAGTTTCGTTTGTGGTTTGTTTGTTCGTTGTCGGTTTTGGTTTCCGGCTTTTGCGTTGGGTTTCTAGAGTTGTGTAGTGTCACGCTGTGCTTCTCGGAAGCATCCACCCTACATCTAGGGTCGTGGACACCTACAAGCTCTAGGTTTGCCTTTGGGGTTGATTCTCGGGACTGTGGCGACAAGTTTCCAAATGGAAAATTTGAAGCTCCCATTCACCCCCCTCTGGTTGCTTTCTGGTAGCACTTTCGGTCCTTCACATAAGGAAGACACCTGGGGGCTCAGACATTTCTGCCACAGATACTATAATACTCAAGAGACTAAGAGAAGTCATACACTCAGGAAGGTGTGGCTTCCTTGCTCCCCAGGCAGGGTATTTATAGGCGGCCTGTGACGGAACGACCCTAATCCCATGGCCCACGTGTCCCTGTCAACTTCTGACAGTCGAACCCATGTTCCATGTGATTAAGACCTGTTCGCCACCAGGCTACATCAGTGCCCAATGTCCGCAGGATCATCTCACAATTCGGTTACAGCATTTCATACTTTTATAAATAACATCGGAATAAAGAGCGGAAGACTTAAATAACATTAGTTTTACAAACCGAGGTTTCAAATGAGGTAAGGAGTACGATTATTACAAACCATTGTTCGGGAAATTCAAAGTAGACAACGTAGCGGAAGCAATAACATAAAGATACATGTAACACCCAGCCCGAGGGTGCACATTTACTCATCGGCCTCATCGGCCCCTCCTGGACGAAGGTCACGCAACAGGGTGCGAGACACATCGGGGTCTCAGGCATACCTGCAACATGGGTAACAAACCCTGAGTACGGGGTACTCAACAAGACTTACCCGACTAAAGAAAAAGGGAGAAGACTCAGGAATGAAGGCTTAGGGTAGTCAAGGTAAGGCTTAAGCAAGATCAAGTATTTTGCAGAAAAGCATTTTTGTAAACCTTATTTTATTTTTGAAAGATTCGGTATTCCTCAAATCTTCATCGTTCATGATTCATTTAATTTCAAAACATTCCTAGTTGAGAACCACTCTCCGTTGACAGTCAGTGGACCAAGTCTCCATAACCGAGGAGCAACGTTAATCCGGATAAATAATACTCAGCTGAGGATCCCTATCCACACTGCATATGTAGCACCCAAGCTTGCATATGCCAACTCGTCTACCACGATTCCTCCAAGATTGGGCCCGGTCCTACGCCACCCGGAAGTACAGTACACCACACCAATCCGGGACTTTAACCCACGTGGGTACATGCTACTTCCGCCATCTCTCCACTCCCAGTGCGCGGTTGTCGGTCCAATAAAGGATTCCTCGGAGCCAGAGCTTTCCGTAGTATGTGAATAGTTACAAGTCTTGACCAGCAGGCCCCCATACGGATGGTCCCTAATTTTCCAGCCAGAACTATACCTTGGTTATATCTCACCCAAGCGTAATAGTCCTGTCAGTTTTTCAACCCTGTCCCGGTCGGTGTCAACTGTTGAGTCCCGGACTACAACATGACGGCACCGTACGCTCGGACAACCTCTCCACGCTATTGACTAGGTACGGATCAGGTAACTAGCCAGTAGACGGGAGTAAAGCCAAATTCCCATAAACATTCTTAAAGTGATCACACTTTTGAAATTGGCATTTTTATTGCAAATCTATTGAATAGCATTGCTAAGCATTTTGCAAATAGTTTTGAAACAAGGGTATGTGTATCTTTTGGTGGGGGTAGATTATGCAAGTAATAGGTCATCACACAACTCCTATTACCTAATGCAATAGTTTAACTCAAAACATTTAAAGAAAACATTTATAAAAGCAAGGTAGGGTTAAATGCACCGGGGCTTGCCTTGGATGGCAAAAAGAGCAGACTCGGGGTAGGTATGTGTCGGAGCTCGGGGTCGCCTCGGGAGTTGGTTCGTCAACAGCGGCCTCGACTCTGGTACCTTCTTCGTCGTCAACTATACGGATGCAAAGATGAATGCTCATGAGAATGATGATATGGACTTAAGGTGCAAGACAATTCTACTAATTCTAGATTACTCTTAAACAAGGCATAATCGAAATCTAGGTTGAGCATAAAAGGTAACCATTTCTTCCTTAAGCAATATTGATTAAACTAGCCCTTATTATACTTATCCTAAGCATCATCAAATCATAGCATCACAACCATCATAGACCAAAGGGTAGAGGTCTATGAACATCAATCAATCCAAAGATCACATCATCAAACACTTATTACCAACCCTAATCCACCTTTCTATTTTCTTAATTTATTTAAAAGGTCATTTTATGAAGTTGCTCCAAAAATTACCAAATTAATTCCATAAGTTCATTATGGCATAAACAGATGGCAAAACAAATTTCATAATTTTGGAGGTCATTAAGGTGCTTAATTAAATCTAGACATTTAATTAACAAAAGGCACTATTCAACTATTTAAATAAAAGCTCAAAAATCAACTTGTTCCAAAAGACTTCAAAATTTTACCAGAGACTCAGAAAGGCATAACTAGCACATAAAAATTTATCTCCAGATTTTTGGAGTTATAGATCACTCCCCAAAAATACCAAAACCTCCATTTTTCAATTAAAAGGGGAATTTTACATTTTTAAATCTTTGCACAAAACTCAAGTTTCATATTTTTATAAAATACTCCAGAGCATAAAAAGTCTACCACAAAAATTTCAGAATTTTTGGATGCACACAGAAAATCATACAAAAAAGAGAAAACAGAACACTATTCACATCTCTCAGAAAAAGAGAAGAGCACTGTGCTCCTTCTAGGCCGGGCTCGGCGAATCGCGGGGGCTCGGGCGAATCGCGCGGGGCTCGGTCGAGACGGGCTTGGTCGAGACGGGCTCGGTTGAGACGGAAGCGACAGCTTCGTCCGAGGCCTGGCCCGGAGGCTCGGGCGAGACGGAGAAGTAAGCCTCCGTCCGAGGCCTGACTTGGGCGAAGCGGAGAGCATGCGCTCGCCGAGGCTTGGGCTCGGGCGAGACGGAAAAACAAGCCTCCGTCCGAGGCGTGACTTGGAGGCTCGGGCGAAACGGAGTGGAAGCAGAGGCCAGAGGCTTCGGATGCTTACCACGGGTCGGAGGCAGGGCTTGAGGGTGAGGCTCGACACGCGCTCGAGGGTGAGGCTCGACACGCGCTCGAGGGTGAGGCTCGAGGAAGAGACGACCGCGGCGGCGCTCCGGCGATCCGGCGATCCTGCTCAACACACGAGACCGCAAGGGCCGGGTTAGAGTCGCACGGAACCGAGGAAGCTGACACAGGGGTCGGGAGAAGGTATCCGTGACCGGAGGGGAAGTATTTGACGAACCCGAGATCACCGGGGTTCCGTCGGAGTTTGGGAAGATGGGGTTACGCCGGGCGATTGGAGGCGGGGAAGGTGAAATTGGGGGGTGGGAAAGCTTCACGAGCTCAAGGCGGAGCTTTCGGGCTAGGTGGTTGAGCGGCGGGAGCTCCGGAGAGGTCTGGCCACGGTGGCGGAGGTGAGTGCGGAGGTCGGAGCTCCGGCAGGCTTATATAGCCGCGGCCAGAGGCCGGTAGAGAGCACGGGGGTGGGTGGATAAGCTCGGCGGACGCGTGCGCTCTCGATTGCGCGCAGGCGGGAAGGACAGGCGTGCGGCCGGGGCTCGGGCGCAGACAGCGCCGGCCATGGCCACGCGGCGGCGGCGAGCAGGAGCAGTAGGGGACGGGAGCGGGGGGTCAACTGTGCGCGTGCGGGTGCGAAAAGATGGGGGCGACAACGGCGGCAGGTTGGTGGCGCGTGGGGAGCCGCCAGACGCGCTGCAGGCGCAGCGCCGGCGCCATGGCCGGGGCCCCCTCTGCACTGCGCCGGCTAGAGGTAGGGGACGAACAGTGCTAGGCCTAGGTTTTGACTTTTGCTGGTTTCTGTATTTTGCAAATTACTTCCAAAATTTGAACTGGGCAACAAAAACTCAAAACACCAAAGTTGTTCAGAAAAATGAGATCTACAACTTTGTAAATATGAACATTTTCAAATTCCAAATAGTTTCTGAACCATATACAAAAACAGAAAAGGGGACACTTTTCAAATTTGATTCAAATCAAAATTACTTTGGATTTCAAACTGAAACTTGAAAATCCTTATATATGAAAGTTGTTCCATTTGTCAAAACCTACAACTTTGCTAATATACACTTTTTCTAAAACTCTATAGTTTTTGAATAAATTTTTAAAACTGAAAAGGGGACAAAAACTGGAATTTGAATGAATTTGAAATTACTTCAAATTTTATATAGAAACATGGAAATATGTAAATACCAAAGTTGTTCCTCTAGGTCAGATTCACAACTTTGCTTTTTGAACCAACTCAAAATTTTGAATTATGAAAAAGTTATCAGAAAGGGAATAAATCCAGGATTTGGGAATTTAGGGTTTTGCAAAAGGACAATCAAATCAAATCTGATTTTAGAACTTTGATCAATGCAATAAACATCAGGGCATCAAATTCAAACAAGAACTACATAGAACTAGGCACAGAGGTGAAATTACCATTTTGCCCTTAGAGGAAGAATTGGGCTTTTAGGGTTTTTGAAAAGGGACTAAAGCATAGCAATGAAGCAATTCAAATGCATCACAGGAAATGATTAATGCTTAAGATGATGACATGTCAAGTTAATTACATTAGTAACACCAGGGGTGTTACATGGCCGCTCCTGGTCTATGGACGCAGTTCACAAATGTAAGTAACCAGAGAGCAATAAACTTTTCTGCGCACTGTTGCACATGTGAAGCCTGGCTTCAGTGACGGGTTAGCTTCACGTGTCTACTTCAAGAGCAAGACGACAAAAGTATTGCAGTTGCAGAACACGACAAGAATCATCAATGAGGACAGTTGAAACAGTCACTGGTCAATTATTGATTGTCCTTGCGGTAATTTTTTCAGTGGGGGTGAAAAGGGATGTTTGATGAAAACATTACCCACCTGAAGCTGGATATTTATTACTCGCAGGGATTAAGATATAGATCAATGTCATGTTCTAACTTATTGCCATCCTTATGGTTTACCCAGATGATATATTGGAGACAAGTACCGACTACTCAGGTACTCGGAACTCAGGCTCGGGGGCTACAGGGTATATATCATAAAGGAAATGTTTTTTCTTAGCTAAAGATTACTCGGAAAAGGCTCAAAAGATCCTCAAAGTTATTATAAATAACAAGAGGCTCGGGGGCTACACCCTATGGGTGCACTTTTCAGGAAAAAGTGCACACTGTGGAAGTTTTTTTACCTACAGAGCACGTCAAGATTTCTCAAGATATTACTCGGAGATTCTCAAAGAGAAACCAGAAGATAACGTTTTAGAGAAATCTTGAAGAGCTCAGGGGCTTGACGGACCAGGATGTTAGAGGTATCATCAGAAGATGATTACTCCGACTAACCCTGGGCGACACGGGAGATCCAAAGACTTGATACGAAGTGTACATGGATTAAGACTCTCATTGTAACTTAGTCGAGTTTTTAAAGGAAGTCTTGTAATTAGAATAGGATTCCTCTGTTGTAACCGACTAGGACTTGATATACGTCATGCTTCACCCGGATATATAAGGGGAAGCGGACGCCGACCCCTATCATTGAATCTTGAATCATAACACAAGGCACACACCGCACTGGACGTAAGGTATTACGCTATTAAGCGGCCTGAACCAGTATAAATCGATGTCCTTGCGTACTCGCCGAGTTCTACGAACGTCGATCCCCCCACCAAACAAATCGTCTGAGATCCCTCAAGACGAGTTGTCGGTTAACAAACACCGACAATATGAGGAGCACCTTTCTTTTCCTTCCATTCACGAGCATTGATCAGGATCTTATCCCTTACAAGGTACCCACAGTGGCTGACAAATTTCTGTGCATGTTCTCCAAGTACTTGGCCTATTTCCTCATCGAATTCCGAGATAATGAACCGACCATCCAATAGCTTCTTCGGGCCTCGTACGGTCCTACTCTTCCCTGTAGTCGTCGTCGATCCAGAGGGCTATGTATGTAGGAATAGTACATTATAAATACATTTATACATATAAATTATTTTGAATTTCATGTGCACATAGAGATTGTAGGTATACCTCACCAGCATTTTCTTGCATGATATCTTCATAATCGGCAAAGTACTGACTCCCGTCATCTACTTCTTGATTGTTGTCATCACCTTCTAATTTGGCATATTGATTAGTGTCGCTGTTGATTATGTTCAACATTTCCTCCTTCATGTTCTCATTTGGGTCGGCCATTTCTGCATATATATATATATATATATATATATATATATATATATATATATATATAAGTGTGTGTGTGATCGAACACTTAGAGGAGCTTTATACATGTATGTATGTGAAACCAAAACCGAAACACTAAAACCTGGCCTGTGTAATAAGCGTCCATATACCATGAAACATTGTGTTTTGGGTTAAGGGTTTAGGATTTACGATTTAGGGTTTATGGTTTACGTTTTAGGTTTCAAGTGTTTAGGGTTTTGGGTTTTGGGTTTTGGGTTTTAGGGGATGCTTGGTCTTTAGGGTTTAGGGTTTAGGGTATACAGTTTAGGTTTAGGGTTTAGGTTTCGGGTTTAGGGTTTAGGGTTTCGGGTTTCGGGTTTTGGGTTTTAGGGTATAGGGTTTAGGGGATGCTTGGTCTTTAGGGTTTAGGGTTTACGGTTTAGGTTTCGGGTTTAGGGTTTCGGGTTTCGGGTTTAGGGTTTACGGTTTATATTTTCTGTGTCATGCCCCGAAGCTCCACCATATCTAATTGAGTTAGAAATATTAAAATAACATATATTCGTAAAGACCATATTCGTAAAACATATATTCGTAACATATATTCGTAAAGACCATATTCGTAAAACCAAAAGAACTATAACCTTCTAGTTCCGAGTTTTTCATTTGAAGTCGTTAAGATGCTAAAAAAGAATTAATATCATATTTACACCTGAGGGTATTTTCGACTTTTCACACCGGCTGTTTAACACCGTTAGAGCCAAATCTGACGGAAGTAACATAGACGACAAAATTTTTTAGCACGATGGCATACATGACCACTCAAACTTTTCATAACATATACGCAATTACCATATTTCATAATGGCATACAAGTAAAACTCTCATGTTTTTACAAACGAAGGGAGTAACACTAAGACGAGCCGCTCTCGAGCTAGGTATTTTTTTTATAAGGACGAGTTAAGTTCGAATATAGTCTAGCGTTACACGTTGAGACACCACTCATATGTTTTTTCTTATCAACAAGTTTAAGTTGTTTTCATACTTGGTAAAAAAAAATTTAAAAATCCATTCGTTTGTCCAATCTTGGCCGACAGTCCTTGACCACGAGGACGCCTTGAGAGTAATGAGATCACCGAAGAATATGACGTTGCTGTCAGCCAGAAGATCCCATGGCATATGCATATACATAATCTAATGGAGAGAATCGTATATACACAGTGAAGGAAAGTAAACAAGACAACAACAGTCCATCTAAGATGCGCACTGGTGTTAGTTGGACCTTACCCATCACTACAGGAATTCTTTCATCTTATATTCTATATCGCATTGTTCCTACTATACCCTTCTTTCTTTTGGCACACATGATCCACACCACACACCTGCCCCGACTGAACCCGGGCCGTATCGATGGTCGATGGGTTGCTTCCGCGTCGGAAAGCGTCACGGCGTCCGCTTTACTTCACGTTTACTGCGGCGCTACGTGACGCCAACTGAGCCTAGGAGGAGCTCGCTCACCTGGCACAACTCCGCGCTGGCAGCGGCTCCGTCGGTCTCCCTTGCCCCTCACTCCCAAGGTCTGGAACTCCGGCGCGCGTCCAGCTGAACCAGCTGCGGCCGGCAGTATTGCTGAGGAAGTAAAGATGCGTGGACGTGGACGTGGACGTGGACGTGAAAATTTGTAAACGAAGCAAGTGCGGTGCGGTGAGGTGCGGGAGCGGCGGGGGTGCGACCGACCGTCGGAAGGTGGCTGCGATCGACCTGCCAACCGCAGCCCCCCACGCTGCGCACGCACTCCCCCAGCACACGCCTCTAGAAATTCCAAAACGAGCACGGCCCAGCACGAGGCCGCCTGCCAGTGCCAGTGCCAGTGCCGGTCCCTCCCCTCTCTCGGCTGGTGCTGGCCTGGATCCTCCACGCGACGCCGCGGCTTTAGTTAGCCCCACTCCCGCCCGCGGCTCTCTTCTCTCGTCTCGTCGTCCAGTGGTGGCGGTGGTGGTGGAGTGCAGATCCGCCCATCCGTACGTGGATTGGCTTTCGTCTTTGCCCATTGCTGTTGGCAAGTAAGCAAAAGCTAGCTCGCTTGCTTTTCTTGGATGGGTTCCCTTCGTCTTCGCATTCAGATCCAAATCTCTCCCCTTTGCTCTCTACATTCAGGTTGGTGTGGATTTCAAGTGGTTCGATTACTTCTACGGGACTTAAGATCGAAGTCGCAGGACCTGTTTGGGTTCAGCTGGGCTCCCGTGTCCTGCGCCAGGGCCGCTACTGATGAGCCACTCAGATTTAGGATGGCTTGCGTCCGCCGTCATTGCTGAGCTTCTCCAGTAAAGACTGGATTTTTTTTTTTTTTCGCCGCGCTTACCTGTAACTGTAAGTGCCTCACTGATAGCTTCTCTTTCGTCTACGCCGTCTGCTTTTGCAATTTTCGATGGTCTTGAAAAGAGATTGTTCAAATGCTCATGCTTAATAGCAGCCAGTGCTGTTTATCCACCAAGCAAGTAGGGATTGCCTGGGTTAGATTTGTATTGTAAACCGACATTGCCTGCTACTAGACATGAATGCTCCACCTTTTTGATGTTTTAAGGATTGTTGAACAAACTGATATAGTAGGAAATTTAACTTTGATAATTGGGCTGCTTCGGTTGATGCTGTCGTGTCGGTTGTGGAAATGCAATTGCTTAAAATTAATCAGGACCTGACACCCCTCTGATTGTACATGTAGATATAGAGTTCACAAAAGACTTTTGGTTGGTCTTGTTCTTAGGCGGTTACAATGTTGCTTTCTCCTGATTAATTGGTATGTGGCACTAATACCTGTTCAAGGAGCAGTTGAGCAACGCCTTCACTAGGACCGGCTTAGCCTACACTGCAATTGCAATCTTGTTAATTGTTATATATTTCCATTTGTTCCTGACATGTTCTTATCCTCTTGCAGGTATTTCATGATACAAAAAAGATGTCATCAAACTCCAGTCTAACCGAATCCCTACATGAGAAAACAATTGTCTTTGGCCTTAAACTTTGGGTTGTGATTGGGATCGCTGTCGGAGCATCTCTCTTGGGTATTCTTCTCATTCTTCTCATATGCCTTACCATTCAAAGTTGTATCAAGAGGTCACGCAAGCCACTCAAGGACCGTCGAATGCACCAGATACCTCCAGCGTACAAAGATATCAAGGAAGTGGGGATGGTGGACCAATTTCCAGCCAATGATTTTGTTGTACATGATGGGCTTCTACTCACTATTCAGAATGAGCCTGAGCCTGTTGAATCAGTTGATAGAGATGCAATTCAGTTGGCTGAGGAGGAAAAGTTGAAACAAAAAGAAGAGAACGATGTCTCTGGTTCTTTTCCCATCACGGATGGCTGCGAGGGAACTCAGATTGTTTCTGTAGATGAACAGTCTTCAACGCACGCTACTGTTGACTCTGCACCATTGGCGGGCTTACCTGAATTTTCTTATCTTGGTTGGGGTCATTGGTTCACCCTCAGAGATCTAGAGCTTGCAACCAACCGTTTTGCAAAGGATAATGTAATTGGGGAGGGTGGATATGGTGTTGTGTATCGTGGCAGATTATCAAATGGCACCCCAGTTGCTGTCAAGAAAATCCTTAACAATTTGTGAGCTTTTTTCTATAGCAGTTTTTGATCGCAGTAGCAGTACATCCCTTTACCCTTCTGCTTTCTTTCTTATTCTACATGTACTTGTCATGTGCAGAGGACAGGCTGAGAGAGAATTCAGAGTGGAAGTTGAGGCAATTGGCCATGTCCGTCACAAGAATTTGGTCCGCCTTTTGGGTTACTGTGTTGAGGGTACTCAAAGGTAAGAACACGAAGACACCGTTTTCAATTTTCTCTAAAAATATGATGTCCTATGCATTATTCTTTTGGTAATAAAGAGTAAGGGAAGCCATTAACAGGAATTGCTTGACATGTATATGCATCCAGGATGCTTGTGTATGAGTATGTGAATAATGGAAATCTTGAAAGTTGGCTCCATGGGGAATTGTCCCAGTACAGTTCTCTCACTTGGTTGGCTCGCATGAAAATCCTTTTAGGAACTGCAAAGGCGTGAGTAACTCCTTAACCGAATATAATCTGATTTTTTTATTGTTTTTGTTTCAGCAATGCCATTTTTATACCATTTTCGTAATCCAAAGATTATACAAATTGTGAATGCACTGGATCTGTACCACTTAATATCAAAGGCTAACAAAATGGCAAATCTGACTGTTACACATCTCAATCGTAGCGACTTCTTGATTAGCTGCTATGTTTACTAGTCACTTGGAATCATCATCTATACTGTTGTGAACAAATATAAGTTTTGACCCAGATCAGCTCTGAAGCAGTTCTTGTCATTATCTTGTGGAGTTGTGGGTCATATCATTTTTTGTGAGACCGTCTTATGATTCTTATCATTTTCTGGGACCATCTTATTGTTTTCATCATGATTATATTGAACTATTGTTGTTTTTATTTGGAATAACATAGCCATAACTTGTTTGGCGATTAGATAGATCCTATTTTCTTGTCTATCTGTCACTGGTTATAAAGCATAAATTTGATATGGAGTTCTAAATCTACAGCCTTGCTTACTTACATGAGGCAATTGAACCAAAAGTTGTGCACCGTGACATCAAGTCCAGCAATATCTTGATTGACGATGAGTTTAATGCCAAAATATCTGACTTCGGTTTGGCCAAGATGCTTGGTGCTGGTAAAAGTCATATTGCTACACGAGTTATGGGTACCTTTGGGTAAGTTTTTGGTACTGTTGTATATATGAGGCGCTTTCTCTTTGTATATTCATCAAATCTTGTCCACTGTAATTTTGAGAAAAAATGTTGCTTATTCAATAGTTTTATTCAATATTTGCTTTATTCCTTCACAGCTATGTTGCACCTGAATATGCTAACAGTGGACTTCTTAATGAAAAGAGTGATGTTTATAGCTTTGGGGTTGTTCTGTTGGAAGCTATTACAGGTAGAGATCCAATCGACTATGATCGCCCTACAAATGAGGTAATACTTGTCAAATATCCTTTTCTAATAATCTCCAGCATCCTTATTGGTCTGTTTATCTTCTGTGACTTAACCTTTTCTTAATTTCTGCAGTACTCCCTCCGTCCCTGAATAAATAGATTTCTGGAGTTGTCTTAAGCCAAACTTTTAAAACTTTGACCAAATTTCTAGAAAAAACCCATCAAGATTTATGGTATGAAACTTGTATCATTAGATATAGCATAGAATATATTTTCATAATGTGTTCATTTGATGTCATAGATATTATTAGTCTTTTCTATAAAGTTAGTCAAACTTGAGAAAGTTTGACTAGCACGGATTCTAGGAATTGATTCATTTGGAGACAGAGGGAGTAATTGTTAACTATTCATCATCAACATAAAAGCATGGATGGTGTAGTAATAACTCTTAACAAACAAGACTGTCTACCCCAAATGCAGCATTAAGTTTTGAATCATGTTTATATGCCTTAGCAAAAAATCAGTTGGTAGAACGTCAGCTTATCAAGTAGCTTTATGAAATCAATGTGGATGGATCGAAGTATGATCCTGTACCTGTTATCTTGTTTCTCCCATCAATGATTTCACTGCTGCTACATCCATAAAGCTAAGCCTACTGATGTACTCCAGCTGGATTAAATATATGACATCAGGACCAACTTAATTAGTTCTTTTAGTACTAATTAAGTTAGTCCTGATGTTATATATTTAAAACCAGAGGGAGTAGTTCATATGGGTGGATGCATATGGAATCTTTTCTACCTGCAAAGGTCCTTCAACTTTTGTACAAAAGTTGCATTAGAATTTTCAGGTTAACAAAAATATCTTACAACTTACTGAAGAAGATAAGGTATCAGCTGATAAATAGCAGACTGTTATATTTGATTGTCCCTCCATGTTCTGATGTGTTGCTGCTCACCTGTAGGTAAACCTAGTTGACTGGCTTAAAATGATGGTTGCCAACAGACGTTCTGAAGAAGTGGTGGACCCAAACCTGGAGAGAAGACCTTCGACAAAGGAGCTGAAACGTGCCCTTTTGACTGCTCTGAGGTGTATCGATTTGAATGCTGAGAAGAGGCCTAGCATGGACCAAGTGGTCCGGATGTTGGATTCTAATGAACCCATATCTCAAGAGGTTTGAATTTGTTTATTTAATTCCATGTAGAAATGTCAGATTCTAGGTTTATTTGATACATCGGAGGTGGCTAGGGCCATGGAGGCCGCTGGCACAGCTAGGGCAACAGCAAAGGGAGGGAGGGAGGGAGGGAGAGAGAGAGGCTTAACTCTTTGCTGTTGCTTATGAACTAGTATGATGCCCTCTCTTTATGAACTATAGCTGGGATTTTATAGATGTGATCGGGTCATTCCTAACTTACAGAAGATAATGATGACTTAAGTTCAAAGGTAAATCAGCGATGGCATGCTGGTGTGGGGGGAGTGGTGGGAGCTGCCTAATGCATAGCTGTTCTGGGTTGGACTGTTTCAGTGTTTTGAGCACATGGGCTAAATATGTATCGGCCCAAGTATCCAATATTGGAGTTTTGTTTTTTATTTTGTATACATCATGGATGTATCCGAATCTGATACGGGATATGGCCCCTGCCTGGAGTACACACCTGTTAAATGACCTTTTTTGTACTTAACATTCATTGTGACATTGATGCTTAGCATATACCCATTGAATGGTTGTGTTTTAATTAGTGTTATACTGTTTACAAGAGTTACTTTTGCCACTGGGTTTGCAGGAAAGGAGACACCGACAAAACCGAATCCCTGAGAGTTCAGAAACTGAACCACTGCGGGGCAAGAATAACAGTGGCAGGAGTGATGCCCCTGAGCATGAAGGGAGGCCACCGCGACCTAAGAGTCGAACTTTTTCATCCAAATAAGGCAAATATTTTCATCCAAAAAAAAAGAAGAAAAGGCATATTAGGAGATATGGTATAGACACTGGAATGCTGAGATGCGCATTGTGGGAAGCAGGAAATCTCAGTTTCGATACATAACCAATTGATGGATTTTTCATTCATGGATGTGATGCTTGACAATACATTTTTGTGTTCCTTGACACATGTACAGTGGTGTGTGGTAGTTGAAGGGTGTATAGTACTATTAGTTTGTATTTGTAAAAACTTCAAAAGAACAACGCGTTCCTACCAAAAAAGGAAAATGGGAAAAAAAAAAGATGGGCGTGTGTGGTGGTCGGTTGCAGTAACTGTTGTCTGGTTGCTATGAACTCCAGAGTGCATGAACAGATCAATGTAACCTTGGATAATGTTTGTACTTGTATCGTTTACTCGAAGAGTATAAAGGGGAGAAAGAAAGAACTGGCTTCACTTTCTGAGCTCCATGTTGATAACTGTCACCTTGATGAGTATAAAGGCATGTTGATGAGCCGACATTACTCCACCCCATGCCAGGAGCCCAGCTCAGTGGCATCCTAAACCTCTGATTCCTACCTACAGGCTTCTGGGCCTGCTGCTCAATAGACAAGGTTAACTCGCTATATGGAAATATCTTGGTACTCCAGACACCTGCAAACAAGTTTTTCTCGGTTCTCCTCCTTTACCAGAGACCCAAACTCTCCCTCTGTCCAAATTATAAGTCATTTTTAACTTTTTTGGTACATCAAACTTGCTATATATCTAGACATACATAGCAAATTCGATGTACCAAAAAATCAAAGTGACTTGTAATCTGGAATGTATGGAGTAGTAAGAAGCTGGACAGCCCATTAAGCAGAAACTTCCACTTGCATCCCTCCTCTGAGTCCTCTGTCCTCTCTAGCCTCTGAACAGCTAACTGGGGTTCAAGCCCTATTTCATGACAGGGAACAGGATCCCTCCTCAAAACACAAGTGGGAATACATATGGGGTTCTCGCACTATCAGTTCCAAGAAAGCATACACACAGGCACGCAGTTAATAGGCTCTTTGCTAGCATCACCTCTTCAACACAGCTCATGTTTAACCTCCTTTAGGTCTTATTTGGCTGCACATAGATCCACTCCAATTCATATGGATCGGAGTGGATTGCAGTGGAATTTCTAATTTTTATCTCAATCCCTCTCAACCCACGTATGGAAATAAATTAGGTAGGGGGACTTCCCTTCCGACTTCCTTCAAAAAATAATTCACATTGTGCCCTGTATCCATGAATTCATGAGAAGAATGGCGCATTCAGTCATAATTGCAGAATCTGCTGCATCTTCTATACTGAATGGTTATCAACTTAACATGCTTGGGAATTGTGTTCTGTTGAGAATTGGGTAATGCTTTTTTGCAAATCACGGGTCTAATCATCACTTGTAAACTATAGTCAAAAGCCAACTCTCTTACATATGCATCTCAAGATCATGAATCGTGCACGACGACTACAACTGTTAACGAGTGAAACAAGATTTGCATTAACCTATTGCAGCAAGTCCAGGATGGAGGGAGAGGCGTAAAGCCCATTCAGCCAACCGTTGGCGATGTACTTGTAGGCGGCCTCGGTCAAGTGAATGCCGTCCCAGTGCACATGCCCAGACGGCTCACGGCAAACGGTCGAGCCAGGTGAGCCACAGGCTGCCCCAGGGTTGTAGTTGTATGGCCCACCTCCGCCGCAGCACGCCCGGATAGGCTCCTCGGCGAACCCTGCAAATTAAACCAAAGCCAAAGTCAGTACAATGACAATTGTCAGCAATGTTGTACTTATGCAAGATCACAAGGCGAGATTGATAATATCAGTATGGCATTCATTGACAAGCAAGCCAAATGTGCATCAGTGGCATGACCCCTCACAACATCTATGAGTGTGTTTAGTTTCCTAGGTTGCTCGTCTGACAAGCCATCTAAGCCTGGACAGTCTTAGCCTACTGCAAGGAAAATGGACCTCGGACCATTTAACTTCGGATTTTGGTGTTTGATGAACAACATAACCAAATTGGACTAATGCGTTTGCAAGTGTTTGTTTTGTAGTCCAAAGGGTGCAAGTGTGACTTGGACAAAGGCTAAGTGGTGATCCGATGATCAACACCTCAAGCAAGACATTTGAAGCTCAATAGAAGACTCTCAAGATCAAGCAAAGTCCAAGGCACAAGAACGGAACCAAGACGGCGCAAGAAACCACGAAGAAATGAAGAAGAAGGAGTGACCGGACGCTGCTTCGCAGTGACCGGACGCTGGCCTGGATGCGTCCGGTCAGTTCACCCAGCCAACAGTGCCACGTCAAAAGCGACCAGACGCTACGCCAATTGGACCGGACGCGACGGTGGGACTGTTCATCAGAGTGGCAGCGTGACCGGACGCTACGACGTCGACCGGACGCTGGAGCTCAGCAGAGTCCGATCGAACTCAGAGAGGTTCCAGAGGCACGAAAACGCGATCGGACGCGTCCGATCGTCTGCGACCGGACTCATGCCAGAGTCCGATCAGTGCCTGTGCTGGCGGCCAACTAGCCGTTGTGAGTGACCGGACGCGTCCGGTCAGGACGTGAGTGCGTCCGGTCGATGTCTGAAAAGTGCATCTCTTTGCCCAACGGCTCTATTTGGTTGGGGCTCTATATATACCCCCATGGCCGACCAAAAACAAAAGGTTGGAGCTCAAGGAAGTATACCAAGTGCATAGACACATATTTAGTTGCTCTAGCCACCAAAGTGCTCAAGTGATATACTAGATAATTAGTGTAGGTGCTTTGCGAAGTGCTTAAGCTAGTTAGACCACCGCTTTGCGCTTGCTCTAGGTGTTAGGCCTAGTGTTTAGTGAGGTTTATCTACCGGTGCTTGCGCGCACCGTGGTTGTACATCGGCGGGGCTTGTAGTCTTGCGAGATCACACCAACCGAGTTTGTGGTGTGGCCGCCTCCGTGTACCGAAGGCAACAAGGCCCGCGGCGCTTCGGCCGGAAACTTGATAGTGAAGACGGCGGAGAGCATCCGGGAGAGGCTTTGCCACGAGTGGCTTAACCGGAGACCCACTTGCGCGTGGGGAAGACCGGAGCTATCCGCGGAGTTACCCGACCGGGAGCTTGGCCCTTGCGAGGGATTCCTTGCGAGGGGCTCCAAAGAGGACTAGGAGGAAGCTTGCGCGCTTCTCGATACCTCGGTAAAAATATCGGAGTCGTCGACGGGAGTTTGCATCTCTATCACATTCTTTAAGCTTCCGTATTTACATTGCAACCTTGTTCATGTGCTTTACCTTTCCTAGTTTGTATGCTAGTTGATAGGTTTGGAAACTAGGTAGCATAACTCCTTTTTGCGGTAGAGATAGAAAACACACCTAGCTAAACCTTAGTTGCACATTAGATAGTTTACTTTATTGCATAGGTTTTGCTTAGGTGGAAATTAGAGGCCATAGTTTAGAGTAGAAGTTTTAAGTTGCCTAATTCACCCCCCCCCCCTCTTAGGCGTCACGGTCCTTTCACCTACTTTTATGAAGCTAATTCTCAGTTATTTGGTAGGACACATTATCTAAGCTTGGCTAACAAATAGTATGTTTGGTTGATTATATTAGACAGTCACATATAGGCGCATGAGCTGATTGGCCCATTATGGTTAATTATAGGTTGATTGATATTGTATTAGCCAAAGAGATCCTACGGTGGTCATGTTTTTATAAACCAGCCCAAGGTCCTTCAAATATACGTAACCTGCCTATTGGCCGAATCAATCTATCAATTCATAATTGCCTTCATGGTATTAGCCGCCTAAATTTTTTTTTCCGCTGCCCTTTCTGCGTGCCCCTGCAGTTGCGCACTTCCTCCTCCGCGCACCCTCCTGCGGCTACGCAGCTACTCCTCCACATGCCTCATGCGGCCGCGCTGTAACACCCCTGGTGTTTAAATGTAATTAACTTGACATGTCATCATCTTAAGCATTAATCATTTCCTGTGATGCATTTGATTTGCCTAATTGCTATGCCTTGTTTCCCTTTTCAAAAACCCTAAAAGCCCAATTCTCTCTATAAGGGCAAAATGGTAATTTCACCTCTGTGCCTAGTTATATTTAATTCTTGTTCAAATTTAGTGCCCTGATGTTTGCTGCATTGACCAAAGTTCAAAAATCAGAATTTGATTTCAAATCCCTTTGCAAAACCCTGATTTCCAAACCCTGGATTTTATCCCTCTTTTTGTTATTCAAAAATTATTCAAAATTTGGGATTGGTCCAAAAAGCAAAGTTGTAGGTCTGGCAAAGAGAAACAACTTTGGTATTTACAAATTTTCAAGTTGCAGTACAAAGTTTTGAGTTATTTCAAATTCAATCAAACTCCAGTTTTTGTTCCCTTTTCAGTTTTCAAAATTAGTTCAGAAACTAATGAGTTTCAGAAAAAGTGTATAATAGCAAAGTTGTAGGTTTTGATAAAAGGAACAACTTTCATGTTTGAAGATTTTCAAGTTTCAGTATAAAATCCAAAGTAATTTTGAATTGATTCAAATTTCAAAAGTGTCCCCTTTTCTGTTTTCAAATATTGTTCAAAAACTATTTGGAATTTGAAAATGTTCATTTTGACAAAGTTGTAGATTTCATTTTTCTGAGCAACTTTGGTGTTTTGAGTTTTCGTCGCACAGTTCAAATTTTGGAAGTATTTTGCAAAATTCAGAGATCAGCCAAAGTCAAACCCTAGGCCTACCTACTGTTCCTCTTCTTCCTAGGGTCAGAGAGGGGCCCGGCCATGGCGCCCCGCCGGCGTCGCGCGTGCCGCACGCCTGGCTGCTCCCCACGCGCCACCAACCTGCCACCGCTGTTTCCTTGTCCCCTCCGCGCCCGCACGCGAGCGCTGACTCTCTCTCCCGTCCCCTACAGTCCTCTCCGCGCCGCCGCCGCGTGGCCATCGCCGGCCGAGCTTGCGCCCGAGCCCCGGCTGCACGCCCGTCCTCCGCCTTAGCGCAATCGAGTGCGCACGCTCCCGCCGAGCTTATCCACCCCACCTCAAGCTCTCTACCGGCCCCTGGCCGCGGCTATATAAGCCCGCCGGAGCTCCGACCTCCGCACTCACTCCGCCACCGTCGCCAGCACAGTCCTCGGCCTCCGCCGCTCCACCACCTAGCTCAGAAGCTCCGCCTTGAACTCGTGAAGCTTTCCCACCCTCCAATTTCACCTTCCCCGCCCTCAATCGCCCGGCGTAGCTCCATCTTCCCAAACTCCGACAGAAACCCGGCGAGCTCGGGTTCGTGAAATTCGTCGCCTCCGGCCACGACCATCCCTCACCGACCCCCGTGTCGTGTTCCTTGGTCCCGTGCGACTCTGACCAGACCCTTGCGGTCTCGTGTGTTGCGCAGGGTCGCCGGAGCGCCGTCCGCCGCTCGCCGCCGAAGGAGCTCCACCGAACCACCGCCCCTCGAGCACGTCTCGAGCCTCACCCTCGAGCGCGTGTCGAGCCTCACCCTCGAGCCCTGCCTCCGATCCGTGGTAAGCACCCGAGGCCTCCGGCCTCTGCTTCCACTCCGTCTCGCCCGAGCCCAAGCCTCGAGCACGCGTTCCGTCTCGCCCGAGCCCGAGCCTCGGCGGACAGACCCTCACCACTTCGCTCGAGCCAGGCCTCGAGCAGACCCGTGCACCCTCCGCCTCGTCGAGCCAGGCCTCGGACGGAGCACTCAGTTTCCGTCTCGCCCGAGCCTGTTTCGCCCGAGCCCTTCATAGAAGGAGCACAGTGCTCTTTTCTTTTTCTGAGAGTTGTGAATAGTGTTCTGTTTTCTTTTTTTTTGTATGATTTTCTGTGTGCATCCAAAAATTCTGAAATTTTTGTGGTAGACTCTTTATGCTCTGTAGTATTTTATAAAAATATGAAACTTGACTTTTCTGCAAGAATTTGAAAATGTAAAATTCCCCTTTTAATTGAAAAATGAAGGTTTTGGTATTTTTGGAGAGTGATCTATAACTCCAAAAATCTTGAGATAAATTTTTGAGACCTTGTTATAACATGCTGAACCTCTGGTAAAATTTTGGAGTCTTTTGGAGCAAGTTGATTTTTGAGCATTTATTTTAATTAAGGAATAGTGCCTTTTGTTAATTAAATGTTTAGATTTATTTGAGCATCTTAATGACCTCCAAAAATTATGAAATTTGTTTTGCCATCTGTTTATGCCTTAATGAACTTATGTGATTAATTTGGTAATTTTTGGAGCAACTTCATAAAATGACCTTTTAAATAAAATAAGAAAAATAGAAAAGATGGATTAGGGTTGGTAATAAGTGTTTAATGATGTGATCTTTGGATTGATTGATGTTCATAGACCCCTACCCTTTGGTCTATGATGTTTGTGATGATATGTTTGGTTAATACTTAGGATAATTATAATAAGGCCTAACATCAATAATGCTTAAGAAAGAAATGGTTACCTTTTATGCTCACCCTAGATTTCGTTTATACCTTGCCTTAGAGTAATCTAGAATCAGTGGTATTGTCTTGCACCATAAGTCCATATCATCATTCTCATGAGCATTCATCATTGCATCCGTATAGTTGACGAAGAAGGTACCAGAGTCGAGGCCGCTGTTGACGAACCAACCCCCGAGGCGACCCCGAGCTCCAACACCTATACCTACCCCGAGTCTGCTCTCTTTGCCATCCAAGGCAAGCCCCGGTGCATTTAACCCTTTCCTTGAATTTATAAAATGATTTCCTTAAATGCTTTTGAGTTAAATTATTGCATTAGGTTTATAGGAGTTGTGTGCTATCCTAATTGATGCACTATCCACCTTGACCACTGATACACCTGATACCTGCTTTTCAAAAGTATTTGAAAAATGCTTAGCAATGCTTATTGAATTAGACTTGCAATAAAATGTCATTTTCAAAAGTGTGATCACTTAAGAATCTTTATGGGAATTTGGCTTTACTTCCCGTTCGATGACTGCTTGCCTAGCTAGCATGTGGTCATTGTCGAGAAGAGGTTGTCCGCGCGTACGGTGCCGTCATGTTGTAGTCCGGGACTCAACAGTTGACACCGACCGGGACAGGGTTGAAAAACTGACAGGACTATTACGCTTGGGTGAGATATAACCAAGGTGTAGTTCTGGCTGGAAAATTAGGGACCATCCGTATGGGGGCCTGCTGGTCAAGACTTGTAACTATTCACATACTACGGAAAGCTCTGGCTCCGAGGAATCCTTTATTGGACCGACAACCGCGCACTGGGAGTGGAGAGATGGCGGAAGTAGCATGTACCCACGTGTCAGGACCTGTACTCTTGGGTTAGAGTCCCGAGGTACTTGTCGCTGGCGGAAAATTGGAGTGGTGTACTGTACTTCCGGGTGGCGTAGGACCGGGCCCAATCTTGGAGGAATCGTGGTAGACGAGTTGGCATATGCAAGCTTGGGTGCTACATATGCAGTGTGGATAGGGATCCTCAGCTGAGTATTATTTATCCGGATTAACGTTGCTCCTCGGTTATGGAGACTTGGTCCACTGACTGTCAACGGAGAGTGGTTCTCAACTAGGAATGTTTTGAAATGTAAAATGAATCATGAATGATGAAGAATTGAGAAATACTGAATCTTTCAAAAATAAAATAAGGTTTACAAAAATGCTTTTCTGCAAAATACTTGATCTTGCTTAAGCCTTACCTTGACTACCCTAAGCCTCTCATTCCTGAGTCTTCTCCCTTTTTCTTTAGTCGGGTAAGTCTTGTTGAGTACCCCAGTACTCAGGGTTTGTTACCCATGTTGCAGGTATGCCTGAGACCCCGATGTGTCTCGCACCCTGTTGCGTGACCTTCGTCCAGGAAGAGGCCGATGAGGCCGATGAGTAAATGTGCACCCTCGGGCTGGGTGTTACATGTATCTTTATGTTAATGTTCCCGCTACGTTGTCTACTTTGAAATTCCTGAACAATGGTTTGTAATAATCGTACTCCTTACCTCATTTGAAACCTCGGTTTGTAAAACTATTGTTATTTAAGTCTTCCGCTCTTTATTCCGATGTTATTTGTAAAAGTATGCAATGCTGTAACCGAATTGTGAGATGATCCTGCGGACATTGGGCACTGATGTAGCCCGGTGGCGAACAGGTCTTAATCACATGGAACATGGGTTCGGCTGTCAGAGGTTGACAGGGACACGTGGGCCATGGGATTAGGGCCGTTACGTCACACGCGCCCCCTCCCACCTCATGTCGTCGCGCGCCCCTGGCTGCCCTTCCCCCTAGCCATCATGCCTGGCTCGCTGCCTGCCGCTCCATGCTTGTCATGCGTGGAGCTAGATAGAGCTAGGCTTAGTGGAAACTGTAAGGAAAATAGACCTCGGCTCATTTAACTTTGGATTTTGGTGTTTGATGATCAACATAACAGAATTGGACTAATGTGTTTATAAGTGTTTGTTTTGTAGTCCAATAGGGTGCAAACGTAACTTGGACGAAGTTAATATGATGATAAAATGATCAACACCTCAAACAAGACCCTAGAAGATGTATTGAACACTTACAAAGATCATGTAAAGTTCAAGACACAAGAAATAGAGGTCTGGACTCAAACAAAGTTGAGCCGCTCAAGCCGAGACAAGAGCTGATTGAATTGGAACTGTCTCATGATTTTGGATCTGTTCAAACTCGCATGACACTAGCATAAAGCTGTAGAGCTTTTCATTAGCTTTCTGAAAAGTCTAAAATCATCAAAATCGGAGTTCGGAGCTAAAAGTTATATGCAAAATACGAAAGTCTGTCTCGCTGAAAAAAGAGCATCGGATGCGTTCGATGCTCACTAGAATCAGCCCGAAATGAACAATGTTATAGGTGAGTTTGATGCTGACGTCCGATGCCATAGGACGCGTCCAATGCTCATAGAAAATAGGTATAACAACTAGTTTTCCAACAGCTATTCAACATATGAGCATAAGACGCTTCTGATGCTTTTATTGTAGCGTCCGATGCTCTACAGAAAGGTTGTTTTCAGCCCCCAACAGCTCTATTTGCTTGGGGACCTATATATATCACCTCTAACCAGCCAAATGAGGTGTGGGGGAGTGAAGAAACATACCAAGGGTGTTGCTACACCATCTTAGTGCCTCCATATGCATAGTGCTTAGTGATTCACATGGTGATTAGTATAGGTGCTTTGCGAAGTGCTTAGGCTAGTTAGACCACCGCTCGATCATGCGCTTGCTCTAGGTTTAGGCATAGTATTTGATGAGATTTGCATACCTCTTGCGACTCAGTGCTTGCGCGCACCATTGTTATACATCGGAGGGGCTTGTAATCTTGCGAGACCACACCAACCGTATTTGTGGTGTGGTCACCACCGTGTATCGAAGGGAACAAGCCTCGCGTCGATTCGGCTAGAAGCTTGATAGTGGAGATGGCGGGGAGCATCCGGGAGAGACTTGCCAGAAGGCACGTTAGAGACCCACTTGCGCATGAGGAAGGCCCAAGGTTATCTACAGAGTTACCCGACCGGGAGCTTGGCCCTTACGAGGGATTTCTTGCGAGGGGCTCCAACGAGGACTAGGGGAAGTTTGTGTGCTTCTCTATACCTCGGTAAAAATATAATACCAAAGTCGTCGACAAGACTTTGCATCTCTATCTTCCTCTTTAGCTTTTGCATTTACTTTGCTACCTTCATTATGCGCTTTACTTCTAGCTTAGTTGATAGACTAGTTGATAGGATTGGAACATAGGTTGCATAACTCTTTTACCGTAGAGATAGCAACACACCTAGCAAAACCATAGTTGGACTATTAAATAGATTACTTTCTTGCATAAGTTTTGATTAGGTGGTAATTAGAGATCATACTTTAGAGTAGAGTTTTTAAGTTGCCTAATTTATCCCCCTCTTAGGCGTCACGGTCTCTTCAGAAACAACTGCCCTCGCCGTTCCCACAAAGCCTGGATAACACCCTCGAGTTGCCTTGTGCAAGCCTGGCTAGACGGACCTTGCAAGCAACCAAGCAGGTCGAAGTTACATTATGAAAGTTTGGCCAAGGGTGTGAGGCTAGGAAACTAAGCACACCCTATTTAAACAACTCCTAGGTACCATTGACACCGTGCTAACTTTGCTTCGAGTGAACGATCGATTGATGTATGAGTGAATCACAAGTTTCTACACATATATGACTTTTCGTGGGATACTCCTAGGGTCTTATTTGTACACATATATGACTTTTCGTGGGATACTCCTAGCACTACCGGAAAAACTCACTTTGCCGAGCGCCGCACTCTTTGCCGAGAGTTTTTTTTCGGGCGCTCGGCAAAGAGCTCTTTGCCGAGGGCCGAATAAAAAACTCTCGGCAAAGGAAAAACACTCGGCAAAGAAACTCTTTGCCGAGAGCCAAAAAAAAAAACACTCGGCCTCGGCAAAGAAATTCTTTGCCGAGTGTTTTTTTTTTGGCTCTCGGCAAAGAATTTCTTTGCCGAGTGTTTTTTCTTGCTCTCGGCAAAGAAATTCTTTGCCGAGCGTTTTTTTTATTGGCTCTCGGCAAAGAGCTCTTTGCCGAGAGTTTTTTTTACACTCGGCAAAACTAATTTTCAAATCATATTTTGAAGCAGTAAATTAATCCAAATAAAAAAACTTTCAACTAAAAAGTTGTTTCACTTATCAAGATGAATAATTTTTATTTTAGTCATTTCTTCATTTGACAAATTTAAAATAAATTTGTTCATAAATCTTACATCTCTCTCCGTTAGTTTACGAAACTACAAGAGTGATATATAATATTTGTGAATAATATGATAACCATAATTTTGGATGTATAAATGGGTAAACAACCAAAATAAACTTTGTAGATCTTGACAAGTTATGAAAGTTTGTAGTTGATAACTTTTTAATTTGAAGTCATCTAGTTATGCAAGACTACGTTCGAATTTGAAAATTTTAAAATTCGAATTTTTTAAAATACCTTAGATGGAGAAATGGCCAAAATAAAAGTTGTAGATCTCGAAAAGTTATGAAACTTTGGTGTTGACAACTTTTTGATTTGAAATCATCTTGTCAACGAAAACTACGTTTGAAATTGTAAAATTTAAAATTCAAATTTTTATAAACGACCTCGGATGGAAAAACTACCAAAATAAAAGTTGTAGATCTTGAAAAGTTAGAAAACTTTGTAGTTTACAATTTTTTGATTTGAATTCGTTTAGGGTCTCAAATAAGCAAATTACACATGGTTTAGTATAATATATGGGTAATTGAAACGGAGATGGAACGTATATGAGTGTGTAGTGCAGTGGTAGAGGAAGCTCCGCGCGAACGAGAGGTCGTGAGTTCGAATCCTGCTGACTGCGGCGTGAGAGAAAATTGTGTGAAAAATAGTAGAACTTGCGATTTCGAGGCAACAAGTGGGCGCTGCCCAGTGGGCCCCTCCTCCAATTAAATAAAAAATTTTCTTTATTTTTTCGGGGTTTTTTTATTTTTTTCTTTGTCGAGGGCTTTTCTTTGCCGAGAGCCATCTCAGCACTCGGCAAAGGCTTTGCCGAGCGCCCGATAAAAGGCTCTCGGCAAAGAGCCCTTTGCCGATCCATTTTTTGCCGTGTGGCCTTTGCCGAGGGCTGCACTCGGCAAAGGCTTTGCCAAGAGCAAAAGGAGCTTTGCCGAGTGCATGTGGCACTCGGCAAAGCGACCATGTCCGGTAGTGTAGGGTCTTAATAATGTACCGGTACTCCTACTATTCTCGGTCAAATGACAGGGTTGTATACCATCAAACTCCAGGATTTTATAGTGACGTTAGAATCAGTGACCGAGCCAGAAACGGGTCAATAGGAGGGCTGAATAACTGAAGGTAAAAAAACCTTACTGGCGGTAAACTAATAGATGATATAAAAGACATAATTAGGATGGCAATGTCAATTTAAAGAGCTCTTTTACAATAGTCGGAAAAGTACCATGGTACTTCGAAGTACTTTTGTTTTTTTTCATTTACTTAATATTTAATTGTGAAAGATCATTTGATATTTTAATTTTTATTCTTTAGGGTATAGTGGTAATTGGTATCATTCGTCACCGCACGGCAGCATGCATGCTCTCCATCTGTTCCTTGCAGAAGCTCCACCTCACGCTGCAGCTCCAGGTATTTTACGTTTAAGCGCTACTAGTCCTCAAGCCTCAACACGTTAACGTCGTCCTCCTTGCCCACCTTGTGTCCTTGTCGAGCGCGCCAGGCGCCGGCCATGGTCATCTTTGCCTGCTGCGACGCAGCAGCCACTCGTTGTGCCGCGTGCGTGTGCACCTCCCGTGACACTATGACAAGTTCCCTTGCAACTCGCATCCCCGCAATCGTCCACCGCTCGTCATAGCTGCTTCCGCTTGTGCTCTGTCATCCCCGGATGCGCTTTCAGGTATGATGGTGCAGTATAGCTCGTCATGCCGACTTCGGCAGCAACTCGGCCTCGGCCAGGGCCAACTTGCCCGGAGCGAGGTTCCTGTATCGGGACACCTTGGAAAAGGTAGTTGTGGATTAGGCACGTCACACACTCAATACTTTTGGAGTTGTGCTGTTGTTGTTTCTTCATGCTTTGGAGCTGACAACGGCTAGGGGGCCAGGTTGAGAACTGCTCGAGGAAGCTGCTCATTAGCCATTTCAGTCTACGTGTTATCACCCTCGTGACGGGCGTCGACGACGGGCTGGCAACGTACTTTTTGCCGGCGGCCATGGGAGAGGACGAGGTGACCCACGACCATAGATGGATGGAACATCCCAAATTTAACCCACCACGAACCTATTGAATTACAGTTCTATCCTTAATCAAATAAACAAATAAATAATAAAAATTCGGTTTTGGTTCATCTATTTTGGTACTATCTCCACTTTTTTGGATACTTCTCGGTACCTTCGTATTGGTACCTCTTATTTTTGTACCGTTCGATTCCTCCCGATTGATGGTCTTTATTTTTTCCAACCATTGTAAAATTTCTCCAATTTAAAATGGCCAAATAACATCTCGAACAATTTTGTGAGTAAACTACATGCAAGGCAAATATAACATTTGGGCTGAAAGGGTTAGAAAATTTCCATCTTTAGACGCATCTTTCTTACTAAAGGACTTGTCCATTTTACCCTGTTCCCAATATATAGCCTCCTACATCCTGTACCAGTATGCAATTCAGTTATTAGAAACTAACAGGCACGGTAATGATAATCATAAATCAATACTAATAGATTATTCCTTGGGTAGTGTCAACCATACCAATCCATAGATCATGTTGAGGATAGCTTAGGATGAATATAAATATCTAAACAACTTTAGCCTACTCTACAAACTACTTGGCAGCTTAAGCCTCTGAGCTAAATTAAGTTATGCAATCAAGTCCTTAAATCTCAAGTTCATAAATGATCTAAAGTTTAATACTGACAACATAATCTATTTCCACTCATGGTTGGAAACTGATTTCTAGAGGTGAGAGTTTCAAACGCTTCTACCCAAGTGTCTCTAGAAATGAACACTTTCTAGAGGCCCATCTCTAAAAATTATTTTTCAGAAAATGAAAATAGGCTAGCATGCTATTGCTGAGATTCAAACTCAAGACCCCTTGCCTCGAGCAAGCCTTCTCTACCACCGTGCCATAAAATAGTTGTGAGAAGGAGCATTGTGATATCGATCCTTTT
Organism: Coix lacryma-jobi var. lacryma-jobi; assembly: GCA_009763385.1. Taxonomy (NCBI): domain Eukaryota; kingdom Viridiplantae; phylum Streptophyta; class Magnoliopsida; order Poales; family Poaceae; genus Coix; species Coix lacryma-jobi. The sequence goes on along the minus strand of CM019826.1, from coordinate 119,929,914 downwards.
GTATTAAATTCCACAAATCTTGAATTAAATGTTTTAGGCTATAAACAAATTAAATGAAACAAGTTTGAACTACAATATTAAGATTTATTGAGTTCTACGACTTTGCTAGTGTGCGTCTCTCCATATTGGTTGTTTGAATGGAAATCTCTCACAACTAAAAAGACTAAACATGGGACAAAAGTTTGGTGCGGAAAAAATATCGCTTCACCATCCTCTCCCTCCGTGCGAAACGATCCCCCCTCCCCAACCCACACGCTCTCTTCACCGTCCTCTCCCTCCGTGCGAAACGATCCCCCTCCCCACCCCACGCGCTCGCCCCCCCCCCCCCCCTCCCCACCCCTTCGGCGCGTCCCGCCGCCGCCGGCCGCGCGCCCCCCCCCCCCCCATCCCCAACCCACGCGCTCGCCCCCCCTCCCCACCCCTTCGGCGCCGCCGGCCGCGCTCGCCCCCCCCTCCACACCCCTTCGACCTATTATCGTCACCGCGGGACGAATTGGACCGCCCGACTCACCTCGCCCCGCCCGCGGCAAACTCGGCCAAAAAAATCCGCGCCCACCCCGCCGCCCCACGACCCATGACCCACCCCATCCCTGCCCACCCCGCCCAACCCTGCCCCTGACGGCACGACGCAGCAGCACCCGATTGATCCCCCAAATCTCCCCCTCCTCCTCCCCATCCTGGCCCAGATCGAAACCTGAGGCTCGATTCGTCGTCTTCGTCGGCGGCGGTCATGGCGCTGGAGTGGGTGGTGCTGGGCTACGCGGAGGCGATCATGCTGCTGCTGCTGACGCTGCCGGGCCTCGCTGCCCGACGCTCCTCGGCCGACCGGGCGCCGGCCGCCCACGCCCTTCCCCGCGCCGACGCAGAGATCTGTCCTTCCCCGCCCTGACCGAGGCGGTTCTGCGCCGCCCCGGCCGTCGCGACCCTCGGCCGACCCGAGCGTCAGCCCCGCTCCCCCGGCCAAGGCTCTTCCCCGCGCCGACGCCGAGATCCGCCCGTCCCCACCCCGGCCGAGGCCCCTCCACCACGCAACCTCCCCGGCCGAGCGAGCGCCGGCCCCGCTCCCCCAGCTGAACGGGCGCCGGCCCCTCACCGACCCGTCACTGACGCGTCCCAGACTCGCACTGATCAAGGTATTGGTATTCTCGTTGCTTGACAAGAGAGTACTGAAAAATTTTATATTTCTGAATAACTGAACAAGATGAATGAAAAAATCTCTCATATGCATTACTAATACTCATTGTATTTTAACTGCTCGAGTTTTTGGATACTACACATGAATAAGAGTGTGTGAAGTCATTTAGAGATTTTTGATAGATCGAGTTTCAGATCGATATGTCATGTGCATTACTAATTTAAAATTTTCATATTGATGTTCTAGCAGCATCTTTATTATTCAGAATTTCATAACTCCATTTAAATTCTAGAATGGTATAGTATCCTTTATATATAGGAATCGTGCAGAAAGCGAAGGTACAACTTGGTTTCTACGAGTGAGCTAAGGTGATGTTGAGCCCTCTTCCCCCCCCCCCCCACCCCCCCCCCCCCCCCACCCCACCCTCTTTTAGTCTGCCACTATTCTTTGCTTCAAAGTTTTCTAATCAAGATAATTTGCTTACATGCCGATGTCAGAACTTGATTTTAAGGGCATGTTGATGTTGAAATTGAAGTTGTCTTACCATGTGGCAGCAGCCAGCAGCAGCATCGGAGAAGAATAATGATTTCATTGTTTTAAGTTTTAATTCGGTTGTCCATCATCAATCAAGTCCAAAATCTTTCTTTCACTGATTCAGTTGTCTATTAGAGTGTTGCGTGGCATGGTGCTACCCACCTGCTCAAATTTAGCTTGATATAGGTGTCAAATGTATAGCAATATTTTTTCTAAGAACCCTTATTACACCTAATATTGGCCGTTTAGTATGCTCTATTTGTCCATGTTTACACCTGCATTTTTTTTCTTTCTATATGAATCCTTATTTACACATAATCATTGAGATATGCAGGATGTGTGATGCTTATTAATTTGTTATACTTGACTGTACACCTACTGATCTAATCTCACGCATCGGTGAGGTCATGGGGGTTTTAATCTGCTTCTTTGTTCGAGTTTGTTCATCCGCTCATTAGTTTCTCAGATTTATATTAACAGTATAAATTTTTATTTTTTTCCCAGTCCTTTGTGAGGACAGTGCCGTGAGGACGGTGCCGTGAGGACTGCGAGTCAAGAAAAGATGGTGAGGCAAAGGTAAGAAAGAAGCACTACCTGACAAAAGGTATTAATGAAGGCATTTTGATCTGTTTCGTTTGTGGCTGTGGTGCTCATGGGAAGCTAACTGATTTTTTTTCAAAAAATAACATAGCCATGGGAATGCAGTACTGGAAAGAAAAACTGTATTTTTTTTCCATGTTTTTACTGAATTCTGAAATTTTTGGATGGATCAAGTTGGGTTTGGTTTCTCGTGATGGTGTGAAGCTGAGTTCCAAATGATAGGTTCTGGGATTTTGTTTTGGTGCAGATCGGTCAACCTGTATTTCCTGTGTTATACTTATGATCACCCTAATGTCTGATCCAACTATAATGGGAGGGAGCAGAAGTGAAATATTAGTTTGGTTGAATCATCAACTATCCAACTATAATGTTGTAGGATGTCACTTGTATAGATTGGTTTCTTGTTGTACAAAAATATATGATTGTTAGCACTTGCAAAAAATGTTGCAAACTGATTTTGAGTTGTTGGACTACTGTGAGTTTATTTATTTTTAATTCTGTTTCCCTATGACATTTAGCGATAAGTGTGAAGTTCCTGATGGAGCATCCTGAGGCGCAGGCCGGAAGGGCGGGCAGGGAGCCGCAGGGGCTCAGCCTGAGGGGAAGCGCAGGGGGCTGCGGCGGCCGGCGTCGGGCTCTAGCTCGGACTTTGATTGTCCGTGACGGAGAGATGAAGAGAGCAGGACACGCCTTGACAACGTATTCTAGGCTGAGCACTCGAGTGTTCTAGGAGACCCCTTATCCAGCTTCTAATAGATTGCCCAATAGAACACTCGGGTGTCTTGACAACGTAGAGAACGAGAGGATAAGAGCTGATTTTTTTCGGTAAATCTATTGGGCACTCGAGTATTCTAGGCTGATTTTTTTAAGTTGTTGGATGCTGGACTCAGCGGTGCTATAGTGGAGGTAGGGTGCTACTGTAAATGAAACGCTAAAGGGATTTAAGGTACCAGATGGGCTGCAGCGGGGTACGCTACACGGCTTGTAACCGGCGCGCGTCTGCCAAATTTAGCGGTACAGCGTGCGGATAGCGTACGCTCGCTATGCCTGCCAAGCCAGACCGCGTGAGAGAGAAAGGAGGCAGGTGAGAGCAGCAGCGGCGGGCCTCACTAATTCAAATAACTAAAAAATATTATAACTCACAGACCAAAAATCCAGATTAAATTCTGATTGCACCATTGAATTCGTTGCAATTACTAAATCTCTTTTGGATATATTTAGATAAAATGACAAATGGGCCCATAGTGGATAGAAGATGATATAGAGGTTGAATGGATGCGGAAGAAATGAGTATAGAGAAGAGAATCTTGATGACGAGACAGTATATAAGATGAAAATAGAGGAACGTGAGTGCGGATAGTCTTACACTGGGTCAGTGGCCTATGTTAGCCATACGAGGGCGAGGTGACATGGAGGAGGAGGTGGGCGTGCCGAGCTATTAAGAGCAAGTACAGTATAATAGTGGGCTGCAAGAAGGCTAAATGCTGAGGTGGAGGAGAGAAGAAAGGAGAGAGAAGAGAAGTGGGCTATAAGCTTATAGCCCGCTTGGACACAAGAACCAATGCAACTTGTGAGAGAGACAAGTGGGGTCATATAGCTATAACAAAAACTTAATCATTGTATGAGTGGACTGAAAGGTGGGCTGCAAAGAGTCTTACAACTAGCAGTAGGCTGTATTATTAAACTTGCTCTAATTGAGCTTCATGAAATCGCGTGAAAAGGCGTTGGACGAATCAAAGTCGACGTCACAGCCCCAGGCGGCAACCACAATGAGTGACGACTCCGCCGAGCACGCGTAGCTATTGGGGATTTTTATCCTTCTCTTTCTACTCTATCGGCTGGAAGCAGAAAGATTTGCTATGGTCAAGGTGAATTTTTGTGTTGCACGTCATACTTTGCATACCATTGCACAAACTGAGAAAATGAATTTTTTTTACACTCAGATTGGTCATGGCTAATTTGATGTGACAGTTTGACAGGTCTAGAGTAGCGGGGAGTGAGTAGCCAGCCACCGTTGGGGTCTCATTCAGTTGCAGATGCACATCTCCGAGTCCACTAAGCCAGGATTTGCATGGGGGCTCCTCTGTATCGTCGGTAGCCACATAGGATCTTGCACTTTGATCTTAGCTTGTTTGTTTTTCTTTACTCCCAACTTCCAATGATCTGCTGTTTGTCTCTTGCTGTTAGCAGCTGCAGATCACGTTGTTCTGAATTTCTCTAGAGAGTAAAGCAATGATCATTTTGGTTGTGCTATCATGCTTTCTATAATGAACAAAAGATCCACCCATTTACCGAGTTGGTGAGTCTGCGTTGTCGCCACATTCTCCGTGGCTCTGTTAATTTCATAAACTTTGCCCTTTTGAATTAAATGTCATTTTAACGTCGATATTAAATTTTATAGGATTGTTATTTTATCATGCAGTCGGTGTATTTTTAGAAAAAAAATTATTATCCCGTAGCAACGCACAGGCATGCTACTATAAAATAAAATGACTAAAATTCAATGGTCTAGCCACACACAATAGTGCACTTTACTGAACTCAGACCTGTTGCATTGAACCAGTATGGGATTTTCAGATACAGCTGCTACTCTTACTGAATTCAATTCAGATGTATATAAAGAGAAAATGAATGCTGACCAAATGGTTATTTGAAATCTTCTTCCAGGCTTTGTTGTCGATGATAATCCTTATGGAAAACAAGATGAGAAGGGCACAATGGATCAATTTCAGCAGGTAAACCAGTAACATGTTACATTCAAGTGGGATTTAAACCAGCAACCCTGAATTTGTATGCATTCACTATCATGTTTCAGTAAGTTAATGTCATTTTAAATCATTAAATTGGTCACAATTTTGCTTTGGGGCTTTAATCCAATGCTCTTACATTTAGCTCAAGCATTCATCGGTACCGATTCAAAAAAAATGTTAACAGTCCATGACTCAATTTGGTTAGGGATGAGATTCACTCCTCGATTCATGTTTCATAGCTCAACACAACATAATGGCATCTACCAGAAGGGGTGACACACCTTGGGGTAGTCCTAGGTGAGTTGCTGCTGTTGCGGCCATGGTGTGAAGCAGCGGCAGATGGAGGCAGCGCCCCGTCCATGGGAGTGGAGGCGTCGGCATAGGTCGGCGTCATTTTCATCGGAGTGGCTAGTGCAGGACTGCAGGGGCGCTCGGCAGCGCGTCAACGGGGCCGGGCAGTGGGGGCGCGGTCGCAGCGGGGCACTGTCGGCAGCGGGGACGCGGTCACAGCTACCGGGGCACCGTCAGCAGCAGGGGCGCAGCCGCAGCAGTCAGGGCACCGTCGGCAGCGTGGTCGTCGCATCAGTCGGGGCAGCGTCGCGACCGCCATCTTCAAGGTCGGCGTCGGGGGTCGAGGTCGGGTGCTTGGTCGGCGTGGTTGCTGGGGAGGAGGCGGAGGCGGCTGGGGAGGAGGGCAGGTGCCAGGTGAGGTCTCGTCATGGGCGTGGTTGAGCCGGGGAGGAGGGGCAACATGGTGGAGCCGGGAGAGCGTCACAACGTTGTGATTACTGTGAGCCAGCCTATTGCATTCATTCTTATTGTCCATGAATTTCATTCTTACTATATACTTAAAATAGTACTATATGATTCTTACTACTTAAAATAGTACTATATGCAAGAGCAAGCAACGTAAACAGGGGAACCTGGTGCCACTTTCCAGCTGGGTACAGTTTGTCTCTTCATAATTTAAGAACAAAGTTACTGCATGCACAGTCGAAGTTTTTGTTACCTGTTGCATGGTGTAGAAACTGCAGCCTCCGAACGGTGAGCTATCCACAGAGAACAACAATGATGGGTGTCTCAAGCATATTGATTTTGTTTTCAGATTGGAAGGAATCACGATACTGCAAACCTCACTCAACCTGGTGAAGGGTGCAACGAAGTCCTAAGGAGGCTCTGCGGCCGTGCCAGCAGTTTGTTGTCGAAGTTGGGAAGTGTCGTGGATGCTGGTGGCGGTGGCGGGAAGGGCATCGGTGTCCCGACCTCGGTGGCGGTGGCGGGCTCACGGTCGGAGGCCACGGCGGTGGTGGGCTCACGGTCGGAGGCCACGGCGGTGGCGGGGAAGGGCCTCGGCCTCCTGGCCACGACGGCGGTCGGGCTCACGGTTGGAGGTTGTGGCGGCAGGGGCAAGGGCCTCCGCCTCCTGGGCACGGTGGCGGTCGAAGGCCGCTACAGCGGCAGGGAAGGGCCTCGGCCTCCTGGCCACGACAGCGGTCTTCGTTGGGGTGGCACCCGGTCGGCTGGGGGCGGGGAGATGTCGCTCGGTCGGCTAGGGGAGGGGGTGGCGCTCGGTCGGCCAGGGAGGGGAATTTGTGGGGTGGAGGTCGCGTGAAGACCAGGCGCGTGGTGGTGGCGGCAATGGTGAAGACCATATGTCACGTGATGATATGACATCTGACGATAACAGCTAGGTTTTTTTAGCTGTAAGAAGATTAGGTGGGGCTCGACACCATGGACTGAAACGACCAAGCCTGTAGCCAAATCATGTTCAACTGCTTCAATGATATCTGATAGGATGGGTTATGAGGATATGGTCCTAGCAGCCACTTTTCATACTGGATGGCCTGTCAGTGGTATGTGTTAGAAACTGTTCTTAGTTTAAACATGTGAGTACACTCTTTTTGTTATTGACTTCAAGCTTTTGGGTTTAATTTTTTGCTTAGTATTTCTCTTTCAAAATGCTAATGTAGGTGGCGTGAGGGAGCACTAGAATCATAATGCTTATTGCTCAATTGCTCGGTACAAGCACTATCTCTTGGTCATTGTGGAGTGGGAATTGAATTGACACCTGCTCTTTCGGTTGGTAGCTTCCAGGAGGGTCAGAAATCAATGACACAGGGTTAGCTTCATAGATGTATTCTTTATTGAGTAGATGCTATCTGTAATGATACTGGAACCAGAACCTTGAAATGCGAAACCTTAGAGATTGAATTGTAGTGTCAGTGACTTCAGCAGATAAGATATACTGCTCCTAGAGGTTGATAACATTTTCTAATTGTCCAGTTATGTGTATGGTGGTCATTAGCACTATTCGATGTACAACAAAGTATAATGTTTTCCCTGTTTTAGTTGGAATATCAAGGGCGCCTGTTTGATGTGCCAATTATTGTAAATCAAGAGAAACTGATTTGCCGGTTTGATGGCAACATCAAGAGAACCTGATTTGCAAATTGTTCCAAATCAAGGCGACTGTTTGTTTCACAAATTATAATTTATTATTTTGGTTGTAACCTCAAGGATGTGCGGGCTGTGGCTGAGCGTGGCCGCCACCGGGAGTTCGTATGTGGATACGGGAGATAGACGAACGCCGAGCCCTGGAAGATGCAAGCCAAGGACACCAAGGAGATGTAAGGTCTGGAACCCTCCCTGTTGTACTGTTTTTGTCTTCAATTGATATAATCCACAACTAGAGTATGGTCGTGGTAAAAATAGCATTGACTTACGACTGCTTATAAGTGGTGATTTGCTTGGCATGATGCAGCCAAGCTCATATTAGAATTCAGATTATGGAGCTTCCTGCCACTCTGCCAGCATTCTTGGCGCAGTTGAGTCATGAACTTGAAGTCAATTGTAGACAAGTGGTTTCAATTTTTTATGCTACTTGAATCCGAGATTGTGACTCCTCAGATGCATTATCATTTGCTTGGTGCATAGAAATTTGTTTGAGGTTTGGGAATGAAAAACTAAAAAAAAGTCTTGTTTAATGGAGTCACTAGATAAGCAAGATGTACAATACTGATCATTAGTTGTAGCTGACTTTTACATTTGGATAATTGGTCTTGTTTTTCACAAATTTTTTGATAAATATTTAAGTAATATGCTCATAGTTAGACAAACAAGCTTGAGAATTTGCCTTTTAGATTAAATGTCACTTGGATGTTGGTATTTAATTTTAGAGTATTGTTACTTATCGTGCGATTAGTATATTTTTAGAATAAAAGTTTTGCTATCCCGTAGCAACGCACGGGTACACTACCTAGTAATAAAAAATGGCTTTAAAATCTGAGAACTTGAAACATATTTTTTGAACCATAAACAATTTTGAATAAAAAACTGTTGTCAACCACAGAGTTGTAGATCGTCTTCGTACTACTTCATTTGGACATGTTATGATTTTTTATGTTGCACATACTTTTAGAGATAGCCGAGTCACAATGGCCCACCTCATATTGATATTCTAGAGGCATTTCATGTTTCTAGTTGTAGCGTCTCACCTCCATGAGGTTGGACCCGCTTATATTTGACAGTTTTTTCAATTCATAGAACATCAATCTTTTATGGACATTTTGTCCTCACTCATCCACGGACATCCACACTTAGAAAGAACTTCTCGATCCGTCATGTCAAGCACGCTTTTCTAAGACATAGACTGCTCTCACATACCAACATTAAGTGCTTTTCCCGATCGGTCAGTCTATGTGTTAGAAAAGCGATTGTCTCACTGTTTTGTCAGTCCATGAAGTGCTCCAAAACGGCCTCTCATACTGTTACCAGATGCTTCTTGCATTTGCTGATTGAGTGATTGTGCTGTTGGTGATCATCAGTTAACATATGTACGTGCATGGATTGGCGTACTTTAAGATTCCAAAATGTTCGAAGACTTCAAAATTCTTGGAAGGACACTAATAATGTTGATGGTCTCATTGCGTTAGATCTATAGTACTGTATCACCTGGCCTAGTACATGTTTGACTTGGTTACTTATCTATACAATTATCTACGCGTGTATGCAGCATGGCGGGAGACATTGCCTTTATGGTGACTTATGTTCAGAGATCACGTGCATTGCTGTAGCGTCCAGTTCGTAGGCCTAAGTGCGACATCTACCGTTCAAAAAAAAAGGGTGACATCTGCAACCGATGGATTAATTCGAAGGACTCACCGAACTTGTCGGGCCGCCGGACGAGCCGCGCCACCGGCCGGTAGAAGTCGGCGTAGACGAGCTTGGCGGTCGGGTACTTTTGGCGCATGCGGCCGACGGCCTCCCGCAGCATCCAGTTGTGGTACTGCGCCAGGCCGTTGAGCCGCCGCAGACACCCCGTCCGCCGATCGTACTCTGTCGCGTTCCCCTTCCCAGCTTCCGCGCCGTACCCGTACTTGTTCAGCTCCATCGGCAAGCACCCCGCCGGCAGCGTCCCCGACACCACCATGTACCTCGCTCCCTCTTCCACCAGCCTCTGCGACCACGCCCGCCGCGCACAGATAGTTCATCAATCATCACCGTGTGATGTACAACAAACTCTTCAGTTTTCGGCAACAAACTCGATCGCAAATTAAAGGAAACATTAATATACGTACCTCGATGCCTCTGCAGATGGCTTTCACGACCTCCGGGACGAAGGACTTGGCCTCCTCTAGGCTCTTGCCGCCGGCGAGGATGTAGCCGTAGTCGTTGCTGCCCAGCTCGCCCACGACGAACAGCGACCTCGCCAGGCGGCCCTTGCACCCCGCGGCCGCGGCCGCGGTGGTGTTGCGGTTGCAGAGCGACCGCTTCAGCCTGCGGAACCACCCGATCTGCACGCGCAGGGAGCTCCGGAACGGCGGCACGCTGGCGGCGTTGCGCCGGAGGAAGAACCCCACGTCCAGCGCCGTGCCACCGACGATGGCGAAGTTTGCGCCGCGGCTGAAGTCCTGGGGGCGCTGCCTCGACAACAGGAACGGTGGGAGGAGAGGAACTTCTAGCGCCTCCGCTGCAGCATGCGCGTGCAGAGATGATAAGTCAAATCAACGCCGGCAATCGCATATCTACACTTAGATGGAGGACAGATACGTACCAATGAAGTCGATGATCAGGCGGCCATCGGAGGGGCGGCCGGTGGGGCGACGGAAGAAGGTCTCGCCGTAGGGAGACTGGTTGAAGGGGACGGAGGGGAGGCCGGCGCACTGGAGGACGAAGTTCCCAGTGTCCGCGTACGAGTTGCCGAAGCTAAAGATGGAGGCAAACCGTGGAGGCGTTGCGGCGGCGCCAGTGCCGTGGACAAGGCATGAGAGGAGGAGGACGGTGAGTGGCAGCAGTATCGGTGGCTCCATGACCCACAGCCAATTTAGCACAAGTGGTGAGTATAACTGGTCGATTTGCTTGCGGTGGGATGTGAGTGTCTGTGACTGCCTGACTGGGAAGAGGGTCACAAAATCTGAGGAACTCTATGTCGTGACGACTTGACGGGCTCCGAATCACAAAACCCAATTCCGGATTATTTTCCTTTTCGGTATGGTATATTACTGTACATTGCAGCTCACCGGCCCACAGGCCAGAGTTATCTACTTTTTATTCTTTCCGCAGGCACTGCTGCTCCTGTTCATCATCGAAGAAGTGTGAAACACTACCTCCTGGCTATCGCCGCCGCTTGGTCATCTATCTACCCTACTAATGCACCAACTTTTTTCTTTGCTTCATGTACCAAGGAAATTTTCCTCCGCTGAGAGGGTCATCTTCCGCACACCCCAGAAAATGTACCTAGAAAAAACAACTTCATAAAAATTAATGATCCAGATTAGTGTTCAATCTTCTCTCTTTAATCTAACGATCAGGATTGGTTGTACGGTATATCTTTCATCGCTCATCCCATGGACATCGCCCCCGCTCGCCCTCTGTGGCCAGGGATCGAATCCCACACCCCTTACATTCTCTATCTTGATCTTTTCGAAAAAAAAGAACGTCTTGTACCACCAGAGCGGCGATCCGTACCTCCAGTCGTTGTTCGTCCCAGCCCCAGCTTCCGACGGTGGGAAGCTGCCCCCGTCACTGGCCGCGCTCCTGTCTCCGCCGAACGACCGCGACGACACCGACACGTGCGACTTCAGCGCCTACCTGTCCATGGCGTCTCGCCGCTCCTTCCTGGTCCTCCGGCGGCGGTGCAAGAGCACGGCAAGGAGTACCTCATCGAGCGCCATGACCAGATGGATGTTGCCTCTGCGAACCATGCCCCCTGCTCCGCCTGCCGACCATCTATTCAGTCAAAGGCCTTAGCTCTTAGAGACCACTCTGTATTTGTGTCGTCTACAACCATGCCAAGGTGAGCGAGCAACTGAAGCTCAGTGCTAGCACATACGGAGATACCCTATTTGATTAAATGTCTGAATGGTGGTGTGGATGCTTTTCTTTCCCCACTCTGTAAGATCGACAACAAATGCAATATCAGTTTCTTTCCTAGCTCTGCATAGTTATTGCTTGCAGGAGTTTAGCTTGCGAGATAATTGGGCTGAGCCGTTAATATATTTGTTATTTGTTATTGCCTCTTGCATACGATGTCTTCAAGGATTCCTCT